>CM047982.1:33059702-33069785 GCA_026261665.1 Melanotaenia duboulayi
ATGCAGGAGGCTTTTTAGGTTTTTCTGAAACTATTNTATGCAGGATGCCGAGGCTTTTTAGGTTTTTCTGAAACTATTTCTGGTCGCTTCTTTTACAAGATTTAATACCTAAAGGCTGCTGCTCTTTTGCCGACATAAAATACCAGACTCTTCTGTTGTTTGGCAACTGTGGGGAGTCGCAAATCATTGGATAAGAAACCAGGACTCTTATTTTGAAGGAGGAAAACTTGACAAAGACATTGTTGATGTAGGAGACAGATTGTTTATAGGGAAGCTTGCTTTTATCCCTCGCAACAAATGAGAACATTTTCAAAATTATTTTTCACAGAAAAAAATTATTCAGCCTTCAACAAATTATTTTATTTTGTCCAGGTAATAGCAGGAAACCCTAATTATGACCTACTGTATGTCAATGGTTGGAATATCCATGTGTAGTTTTATGTTTGGGCTGATGTGGGGTTTAATAATATAGCCAAAAACCACTGTAACATTTACAATAGAAACTGTTGAAACTCAGCTATGTCTTTGGGGGTTTTATCCATTAAAAACCACCACCTCCTTCGCAAGGATGCAAGCAGCAGAGCCAGACAGTCAGGCAAAGCTGCATAATCCCCCCTGCACTTGGGAGCCCAGTGTTGTTTGACCAATAGTCAAGGATCTGCCCCCGAGATACGCCTTGAAAGACATCTCCCCTCACTTACATAACAATGCAGAAATGCATATTTAAATGTAAAAAGGAGACAGAAATAATACACTTCCACAAATATCATCAATGAGCAATATTATCTTGGGCATAAGTGCACACAGCTTATTCAGTACTTGGTTGAGCCAAAGAGCTGGACAAACCTTTCTACCTCATTCTGTTGAGTTAAGTTAAGCTAAGTGTGGAAATGCTCCTTAAACAACTGAATCTTTAGCTTTTAAAAGTGGAAAAGGACTCTGCAGATCAGACGGAGTTAGGTAGATCGTTCCACCACTGGGGGACAACAGATGTAACATGTAAAAGGAAAATAATACAACAATAAATACAGGAATAAAACTAACGGAGGAAAGAAAGGTCAAAAAGAACCAAATAAATAAATTAATAAATCTGAGTATAAATACCAATTCAAATTAAAACAATTGAAAATGACAATAAAAATATAAATTCATAGCACATTTTATCAGTTTTTAATGGGAAAATATTTCAACATTTTTTATAGGTTATTGGCATTTTAATTTGTTTATTGAGCCTTTTTTTAAAAACATTTTTTTTTTATTTATCTTTTATTTTGGCTGTAAAAGTCTCATATTATAAGAACAATGATTTTACAGAATTCAAAGAAAACAGGATGAATGAGAAGTTGAGGGAGGAATTACAACACACTCAGATTTGGAGCCACAGGAACAGCACACAGGAAAACGGGTTGGACCAAGAAAATGAAACCATAGAACATGTTTGACCAAACTGTTGGAAATATTAGGAGGAAAGAAGACAACTTAGTCAAAACCTGGATGAAACAATATACTGAATATCTTTTGCATTTTTATTATTTATTCATTTTAACGACATTCTGGTCCACGCTCTGTACCAGCTGTTGGCGGTAATGCACCAATTTTTGCCAACAGCCATCATAAACGTAGAAGAAGAATGGGCATCCGGCGGAAGTAAACAATGAAAAGCTAATAGCTGTCAGCTAGAAGACGGTTATGTTGTCATATTTCAGCTGATTATTGAGTGTTTCAGCAACAATGTCTTCAGTTCACCATCTGAGAGAGTTTATCAGCGAGCGACTAACTGCTGCTGCTGAAGAAATATTCACGGAGTTTGAAAAAACCATCGTCCAGTACGAAGAAGTGATCGATCGTCAGCGCAGACTGCTGGATGTCAGCTGGAAACCACAGATAAACTTCCACCCAGCAGGTATAGGATTAGATGTTCCCAGAATAATACTTCCAGGATAAATATCTTCCCAGCGAAGCGTTTTTAGGATGGAACCTCCGTCTCCAACGATTGAAATTGATAGAAAAGTGTACAATAAACTACAGGAACATTTCCATCAAAACGAAGTGGTGATTAAGACAAAAAAACAGTCTAGTGTCAGATCATTTGGGTCCTGATTTATGAAGCAAATTCAGCATATCCAAACATATATTGAAATGATCTGCTTTAACTAACCCTGACAAGTGCCATTTGATGTGCTGTGAAGGGAGTTATCAACTCGGTCGGTCACCAGGTTTGCTAACTTTGGATTTGTGCCCGTTTACGTAAAAGGGGCGGGGCTGATAGATGGTGACCAATCACAATCTCATATTTCTAACTGGCTGAAAATCAACACAGCTGCTGCAACCAAAACAGGATGATCTGCATTCTAATGTTTTTTCCCCTTTTAATTTACACTACCCACTTCCAGTCTGTTAGCAATTTCTCATGAAAATTAACTTCCCAGATGTTTCGTGTTCTCTTGTCAGTATGTGGAAAACAAATACAGCAGCCAGCTTTTAGATAGAGTTCCCTCTCACTCATGAAAGTAAGATCTGATGTAACCAAACATTTAATTTAGCAGGAGCAGTGACAACTACACTGATTTTCCAGATGCTAGAGGGTGAAACAATGCAGTCTTTGAGGAGACAGATGTTTGCAACACATTGTGACTTGTGTTAAGACACAAATCACCCAACTTTGTAACCCCAGCAAAAACACACAAAGAGGACAATATGTTGAACAAATTGCAATGAAAAGTGATGAACTAAGGAAATTCTCTCGTATTAAGTTTAAACAGAATCTCAGATGTTTGTCTGACGAAACACTGGATGCAGGTAAAATTGTAAAATATTCCAGAGGAATTACTTAAATGTAAATCATAGTAGAAATTACAATAAAATATACTTGTTAGTAAAAAATTGAGACAATAATGCATTAAAGTCAAATTCAATTACAATACAATTAAAAATAACTGCATTAACCAAAATTAGAATTGTTGAAAATATGTAGATTCAAAGTAAGTTGCTGTAACCTCATTACGTTATCACATTAATAATCAGGTTCTGTTGTTATTTGTCCCAGCAGACCTCCCACAGCAACATGACTATGAAAAGGAGGACGTTCTATCTGACCAGCAGCTCTTTCAACAGGAGATGAACTCCAGTTTGGACCAGGAAGAACCAGAAACTCAACAGACTGAAGAAGAGCAGGATGAAGTCCACATCAGTCAGGAGGGAGAGCAGCTTGTTCTGAAGGATGAGACTGACATGCTGGTTCAATGCAAGTCTGAGTCTGAAGAACTGTTCTACAATGTAGAAAAGACCACCATCCAGTATGAGGAGGAGGAGGCTGAGCATCAACCTAGACTGTGGAATATCATCATGAAACCTCAAGTAAAGTTACAAGGAATAGGTATGTAAACTTTCAGTAGTCTTAGTGAGCTGATGTGTGTTAAATGACCAACTATACAAGGGGATTAAAGACTGAGTTCAGTTTTACTCACTGATACAATTTGTTGTTAATAAATAATAACATAATGTAATTTGTTATGGCAGAGAAGAAATTCAGCCATTCATTCATCCATTAGTCCTGACTGAAGTAGTGATTTATATTTGCCGTTTTACGGTGAAACGTCCCTAGATAGGTGACTGGAGCTGTCCATGGTGCTGAATTATTTTTAAATGGCCTTTTGACCCAGGACTTGTGGGTGTACAAATTTCCTTGAGTAGAAGCATCTAGTATTCATCCATTGTAGTGTAAGTGTGTTTTTGACCATAGTGTAGATCTTAGTTATATTTTGGGTTTACAGCCCTGCATATATTAAGGTTTTATTTGTGTCTGTTTATATGTAAACCATTTATGGTGAATCCTAGCATTTTGTGGACATTTTTTCTCAATTTTATAATATAATTAGAAGCATTTAGGCTTTTTTTTGCTGTGTTGTTTAAAACAGAGCATGCATCTGAATTGTTTTTCAGATTGTAGTGAAATTAAATAATACTGTCCAGTGGTAATTTGAATTGTTTATCTCATTAAATATTAGAGGTACAAAGCCAGAATCAGTCAGATAGTAAATGATTCTGAAAAACTAAAATAAAAATAAGACAAAGGAGCGCTGTAGAAATGGCTGCTGCCTCAGTATGCCTGGTCCTGTTGGACGGGTTGTACTGGAAACACAAATTTCCCTGAGGAATTCCAAAAGGATTAATAAAGTATTTCTGATTCTGATTCTGAAATGACCCTGTGCACTGTTTCTTGCTATACATAGGTGAAGTGTCATTCAGTGACATTTGCCAAGCTAATGCTTTGCTAAACAGAGTTAAGTTCCATCATTGATATTTTTATCTCTTAATTTATAATAACTAGTAGTTGCAGGTATGTTTTTTAATCCTTGTCCTATCTGTTATGAGGCAGATTTCAAATTGTGTAATAATTCTCTTATTGTTTTTCTAGACGTTTCACAACAACATCTCTGTAAGGAGAAGGAAGAGGTTCTCAATAACCAGCGTCTCTGTAGCCAGGTGAAAAATTCTAGATTGGACCAGGGTGAACTAGAACCTGCACAGGTCAAAGAGGAACAGGAGCAGCAATCCACCAATCAGGAGGGAGATCAGCTTGTTCTGAATCAGGACACTAATCCTTTTATAGCGACTTCTAATGATGAGGAAAGTAATCACATCAAAAAAGAACCAAACAGCAACCAGCTCTACTTTCACAACTCTTTTCTAGCAGAGCATCATGTTCAGGAAACAGACAAGTTTGTTTTTTCAGGGTCCGTGATAAATACAGAGCAGATGATGAGCAGCATCAACAGAAGTCATAACAATGTGGGTAACTCTTCCAGGCCGAATAGTTACCGTGGAAATGAAAAACAATCCAAAAAGACTGTTACATGTGACATTTGTGGAAAGGTCTGTCATTCGATGTCGCTAATGAAGCAGCATCGCTATGTGCACACTGGTGAAAAACCCTACCTTTGTAAAATCTGTGGAAAAAGTTACCGTCAAAGCAGCAATCTAACTGTTCACATAAGAACCCACACAGGTGAGAAGCCATATTCATGCGGAACATGTGGGAAGGGTTTCACTGGCAGAGGCAGTTTGACTGTCCACATGAGAACTCACACTGGAGAAAGGCCATATTCTTGTAAAACATGTGGGAAAAGATTTAGTCTAAGTAGTCATTTGACAGACCACATGAGAACTCACACTGGGGAAAGGCCGTATTCTTGTAAGTTGTGTGGAAAATCTTTCAGTCAAAAAGGCACTTTGATAGGCCACATGAGAACTCACACAGTTGAGAAGCCACATTCTTGTAAAACATGTGGGAAATGTTTTAGGGAAAGTGGCGCTCTAACGTCCCATATGAGAACTCACACGGGTGAGAAGCCATATTGTTGTAAAACTTGTGGAAAAGGTTTCAGTGAAAGTGGTACTTTGACGTCCCACATGAGAACCCACACAGGTGAGAAGCCATATTCTTGTGAAACATGTGGGAAAAGTTTCAGTCGCCGTTATGGTTTGAATGTCCACATGAGAACGCACACAGCGGGAAAGCCGTATTCCTGCATGTGGGAAAAGTTACAATAAAAGGAAGTGTTTGACTAACCATATCAGAAAGCATATTCATGAGAAGCATCTGGAAACGTAACAGGCAAAGTAATGTTTGGAGTGAAGGAAGCAGAGGTGGGGGTTAGGTGTGTGTGAGAGATTTTCATTCACTAATACCTGAGTTTGTCTGTAAATGGTAAAATATAAATGAATTCTGTTTTTTTTTTAATATAGTCCTGAAAAATACATTAAATCTCTTTAACACTAACCAGTGTTTTGGCTAATAAAGCCATGAAGCATCAAAGCATCTGTCATGTCATGTTAATCTGTAGACTGAATTACAAAGCTAGCCACTAGGCTCATTTCATGGTTGCTCTGTTTGCGCATTTCAAAGTTTTCTTTGTAAAATGTATTTTATACAAAAAGATAAGCTGTATATGCCTTAGAGACAGAAAATGTCTGAATTCTGTGTCATACAGCAGCTGCAGATGCACTTCTCCGTGTTTTGCTGCCGCTAGTACGTCAGCTTTGCTGTGCTGTAGAAAACAGCATAACAACCTTTTTTATGCTGAAATGAAACAAAACTTTTCTCATCTGTGTTTCTTTGCTATTTATCCTCTCTGGAACTTTATTCTGTTGCTTATGAAACTGAGAACTGCATGTATGATTGTGTTGGAGTATTTAATTAAACAGAAGATTCTGTACAATGTGTTGATCTATTATTTTCTCAACTTCTATTTAGTATTTAATAATACTGATAATAGTAAATAAACTTGTTTCCTTACCATGCAGCAATGTGTCATTTTGTCAGGTAACATTAACAAAGCTGTCAGGCAGGTCAGAGAGCGGAGGAGATGCTGAGGAAGGCTCGCAGCAGCAGCAGCAGGTGAGCTTTAGTACTCAGATTTGTAAAACAGTCTACCATTTTATGGCATACTGAAAGGTTTACCTGACATTCACATGATATTAAACAGACTTAAAAAGACATATTTTGTTTGGTACAAATCCCGCTAAATTGATTTTTTTTTTCTTTTTTAAAATTGTTTTATTTGTAATGGTAATAAAGATAAACAAAAACAGCAGAAAAAGGATCACATAACAAGGGGATGAAAGGAATTTATGTCTTTATAGCCATACAAAAGAGGTAGGAAAAAGTAAAGGAAAACACAAGAACATTAAATTCTACCCCTCTTCTAATGTTCATTACATTGAATTTACATTTTAAATTAAACATCTTGTGTGCTGTACAAATACAGAGTTATTTTATTTTCACATGGGACTTGAGCATATACAGTACATAAACTTTTTTGGAGTTCATGAAGGAGATTAATGGCTGTGCAGAAAATGAGGATGCTGGAAATCTGCAGGGAAAGTGTAACTGGTTAGGAGTTTATTAATATTATTATTATTTTATTACTATTTAAGACACACTACATAACCTTCTGACTTTAAACTCTGCGTTGTGGACCCTTTGATTGCTCATTGACATCTATTTCTTGCATTTCTGGAGCCAGTGCTATCCTGAGGCGTTCTGAAGCAGAGAAACCATTTTGTTTATTTTGTTTAGGTCTGAAAGGTCCGTACAGTAAAGAAAGATTAAATATCAAACAAGCCAGATAATTGGGACTGCAGTTTTCTTAAGAGAAGTTGAAGAAAGAAAAAAAAAACTGAGTAGAGATAGCAGATCTAGTTAACATTTCCATTGCCTCTAATACTTTTCATACTGTTGGCATGTCTAAAGGAGAATGTTGGTAACACTGAACACATTTCTAACCATTTTAATCCACTCTGAAACTGATGGAGGCTTATTGTTCAGCTGTTTCCCAGGTATTGCTTCCAGCAAATAACATTTGTATTAAATCCTGTTTTTTCAGAGAGGGAACATTTCCCAAATAAATGACACTGAAGTTAAGATCACGATCTAGTCTAGTTATTGATCAGATTTTCCCTACATTTTTCACTCATTAGGGGAAGAAACAGATTAATTACCACACAGTCTACAAAATAACGCCTCTCGTCAGAGTTTTGTGCTGTAGTTGTTTTAATTTTGGTGTTATGAAATGTTGTAAAGTGTTTTTCCATTTAAATTCCCTCCATTGACTTAAGCTGGAAGTTATATAGTGTGTCCTGCTTATATTTAACCAAATCTTTTCTGTAAGCATTATATTGGTAGTTTACTCTAATCTATAAACACTTTGAGGTGACTTACCTTTATATCTAAGACAACTTTTCCACCCAGTATCAGTAGCCAAGTACAACACACAACTTCACATCTTATCATGCCACACATCCCCCAAAACCAAGTCTTCGTTTGTACAATTGTCCTGTTCATTTTTTACGTAAAAACACTGTTTTTAATTCGGAGGCCATTTTTAATGACATTTACTTTACCACGGTCTGGCAGC
Organism: Melanotaenia duboulayi; assembly: GCA_026261665.1. Lineage (NCBI taxonomy): Eukaryota > Metazoa > Chordata > Actinopteri > Atheriniformes > Melanotaeniidae > Melanotaenia > Melanotaenia duboulayi. The sequence continues at coordinate 33,067,622 of CM047982.1, forward strand.
GCTTTTCATTTTCTAAGAAAAAATCTTTTTTTAAGGAAATGAGATGTTCTTTTGCCTTTGAAATCATGGTCCACCCTCTATACCAGTTGGTGGCGGTAATGCACAAAGTCGTTGTGCGACAACCGCCTGTAAAAAGCGTAGAAGAAGAATGAACACCAGGCGGAAGTAAACAATGAAAAGCTAATTTAGAAGACGGTTGTGTTGTCGTGTCTCGGCAGAATATTTCAGAGTTTCAGCAACAATGTCTTCAGTTCAGCGTCTGAGAGAGTTTATCAGCGAGAGACTAACTGCTGCTGCTGAAGAAATATTCACAGAGTTTGAAAAAACCATCGTCCAGTACGAAGAAGTGATCGATCACCAGCGCGGACTGCTGGACATCACCTGGAAACAACGAAGAAAGTTAAACAGATCAGGTATGACACACTGCCTTAAACTGGACCGATTTTAGATTACTACTTCCAGGATAAAAATCTTCTCAGTAAAGCGTTTTTAAGACATAAGCTGCGCCTCTAACCATGGAAAGCAATAGAAAAGTGGACAGTAAGCTACATCGAAACAATGTGGTGGTAAGTATCCTGGTTTCAGATCAACTGGGTCTGAATTACAAACATACATAGAAGTTTCCTTGACTTAACTAACCCAGAAAATAGCGACTGCAGCTAAAACAGGAGGGAAAGACGGTTAATAAAGCAAAATATCAAATAATTACAGCAGTCTTGAGGAGTTTAGAGCACTGGTGACTTGAATTAAGATGAACATATCCCACCCCTTCTCACCCCACTTCAAATGCACTAAGAGGGCTATATATATACATGTATGTATATATAATCTAGAACTGAGGAAATTCTGTTTTATTTGATTAAAATAAATGAGATGTTTGTTTGCTGAAACACTAGAGATGTATTAAAAGTTGCAAGATCATTCAGTTTGAAAACATGTAGAGGATGTTTAAGGACTAAATAAGACTAAATAAATGTGCTCAGTAGCGAAATAATGAAGTGCCACGAACAAATAAAAACAGACTTTAAGTCTGACTAAAAGAACAATCGAAGTAAAAATACAAAATATTTGCGGATTCAGGGATGCTTTTAGGTTACCGCATTGATAATCTGGTTGTGTTGTTATTTGTCCCTGCAGACGTCCAACAGCAACATGACCGTGAAGAGGAGGAAGTTCTTGCTGACCAGCAGCTCTTTAATCAGGAGAGGAGCTCCAGTCTGGACCAGGAGGAACCAGAACCTCCACAGATCAAAGAGGACCAGGAGGAAGTCCACATCAGTCAGGAGGGAGAGCAGCTTGTTCTGAAGGATGAGACTAACATGCTGGTTCAATGCAAGTCTGAGTCTGAAGAAATAGGTATGTAGACTAATGTAAATGTTTATTTCTTGAAGAACAGGGAAAATATGGAAAACTTTGATAAATGGCATAAATTACTGTAAAATTCAACACCAAACTTAATGTGTAAATACTGACATAGACGGTTTACTATTATTTCTGACCTGACTTTGATTAACAACAGTTTCTTTTTTTTTTTTAACCTTCTGTACGTTTTACCACTGAGGGGTTAAAAAAAAAGAAAAACTGGAAAGATACAGTAATTATTTTAGTGTGTTGTTTTCAACTATACATGCATTCAGTCACCCTTGCGTGGCCTCTTGATCAAAGACATTTGGGTTTACAGAATTTATCCAGTATTGAGCAAGTTTAATGTAAGGGTGTTTTCACACCAGGAGAGACCAGGAGACTTGGTTCGATTAGGTACTCTTAAAATCTTCGCAAATTTGTTTGGTTTCTTTCACACTGCTCTTCACTCAAGCGGTCTAAACTGCCTTGACCATGTTATGCAGTTATAAGAGCTGCTCGCTAGGGGGCAGGTATTCCCTGAAACAACCACTGACCAAGAAGGAAGAAGAAGAAAATCTCACTCACTGATTGGCCAGAGCCGAAAACACCTCATTTACTGCAAGTAAACAATGAAGCATCAATAAATTTATTTAGTTTTGGTGATATTGTCATCTCATAGGAGGTCCACCTTAATAGTCAAGTAAAAAAATGCTGCAGTATTTCCAGACATTTGTTTTATTTAAATTAATAACAGTTTCCACATATTTTACTAAGTCAAATGCAAACATGCATTATTATGAAATGAAATGAAATGAAAAAT
>CM047982.1:33152178-33163251 GCA_026261665.1 Melanotaenia duboulayi
CTTGCCTTGCCTTGCCTTGCCTTGCCTAGGTGGAGGATTGTGAACGAGCGCAACTTTTCACATGCACGAATGTCGCCTGTCGCTTGGCTGGAGGAGGACAGTGATTTTCACCTAATCGCACAAGTTCCATAGAAAATTATGGAGAAGGAGCGACGTCGCCTCCCGTGTGTCTTCCCCATAAGTCATGAGGATTTGTATTGAAGATGCATCATGCCGAACCAATGCTAATTCTTTCATTTCCATGTCACAAACTTAGGAAACTTTCACTTAGTTTTAATTGATGTTCTTCAAGTTGTTCAAAAGATACGTCAAAACAGTTCCATGACAAGATTACCAACAATGGTGATGTGATAATGACGGTCAACAAAATTTTTTCCCCCAAGCTCCCCCTTCCTCCATGCTCCAGGCCCAAAACCCGACAAAGGTAAGCGTACCCATTAATGAAGACAACACACTCACAGTGCCACCCACAATCACCGGTGACATCACCACGCATGTGTTCATTATAGGAGAAAATAACCCGACATATGGCCCCTACAATATGAACAGCTGTCCCGTTCCAAAACGAACCCGGGAGAAATTCCCACGGTTGCCACCGGCTGCCACCACCAACATCGGTGCTAAATTAGCAGCAGTGAAAGTAGCCTTCACACATGACTGCAGACTGTTAAAAGCACTTTTATTTTAAATAAATGTAAATTTAAAGATTGAGAAGGCTTCATGGTCTGATAGTAATAGTTGTAATCGTAATGCACTTGTTCACATACTTCAACCAGCGAACGATCGTGCTCGGTGAGCTGCTGAACCTGAAAGCACATCATACAATTGTGAGCAGAGCTGCAGTATATCTTCAAATACAGAGAAACAATTCGATTATTTTTAAAATGACCTTGCTGTATCCACGTTTTATTTGGGCTAGAGTCGTCAAAAAGGCTCAAGCTGTTTCACACATGATGCACGACACCATGCAGGACACTACATCTAGTCCACCTAATGTGGAAATACAGGATATTAATCCCATAGGCTACTTTAGGTAATATTTCTGACCTAATTTAACCTAAAATAAACATACAAAAGTCTAACACCTAACTGCTGTTTTCCTCCTCTGGTAATGCTTCTTTTTTTTCTGTCTCCCTGGGCCCGTTTGTGTCTCTGTCATGTATTGATCCATGTGCCCACTTTTCTTAGCTGGCATGATGCCCAACAGGAGCTTCCAAGTTGAGAGACAGATTATCGGCCGATAGTTGGATGGGACTGTTCCGTTCTGGGGATCTTTCAGTTGGTGGTCAACCGTTCATGGTGGATCCCATCCCTCAGCATTTGTTTAATGTGTGCCATTAGACGCTCATGGAGTGAAGTTAGCATCTTTAACCAGTACGCACTGATCATGTCCGGGCTGGGAGCTGACCAGTTCTTCAAACTCAGATTTGAGTGATGGTAACTGGACTTTCTTCAGGAAGGGAGCTGTGGTCCACTCTTAGCTCTTTTAACCACTGTGCTTCACTGTTATGTGATGTCTACTTCTCATATATGTTTTTCCAGCATTTTTCAGTCTCCAGCACTCATTCCACAACTGCAGAAAATACCAAAAAGACTACCAGACTCTCTAGTTGGACATTAAAATGAAACTGGTGTCATAATGAGGTCTCAGCCTAATTGAAATTAGCAATTATCATTTATTTTATTTTACAGTTTGCCAAGATCAAAGTGGACTTAGAAGACCTGGTGAGCAGGCCTGTGGGTGGAGTGGGCGGTTACGAACTCATGAATCTATAGATATTTTTATTACATTTTGTACTGATGATGTAAATGATGTACTGTATGCTTTTGCCATCATGTTGATATCTTTATTAATAAGTACGATTCTGAAATGGTATCAGATCACAAGCTAATTTCGTCCAAAGTATTAAGAAACAAAGGATAAAAATAATACAAAATCTGCTTAAAACAACTTTTATTTAGTTAGGCGTTTGAGGTGGAGAGGACTTTACAAAGAATTGTGGAGGGAGATTCAGACCTAGAGCTGTCTGAAGATGAGCTGGATGAAGGGGAGATAGAGGGGAAGATCAACACTCAGAGGACGATTCTGCAGCCGTTGAGGAATCTGACCCCGAACCTGATTCTGAGGCAGGATAAAGGGACAATAATGATCGTATGTTATGATCAGGAACAATGTGTAAACTAGGGTTGGGAAGTTCATTAGTATTACAGTGTGTAAAAATGGGAACAGGGACCATTATGAAGGATCAAATACCTGCACTGTGCAAATCGATGACACCAAGGTGCAAAAACAAAGAAGAGGCCATGGCTGTTAGAAAAACAGGCTGCTGTGGCAGGATAATAAGGCAGTCCTGCTGGCTTCCACTGTCCATGGAATAGAACTTCAGGACAGCTGTATGAGATGGTCAACCAAAGAGAAATGCAATGTTGCTGTGCTTCGACTAGCTGTTGTAGCCCAAAAAAAAAAAGATAAGATAGTGTTGATTTGTGCGACCGCATGATCAGCTTCTACCCAATGCCAAGCCGCACAAGAAAACAGACCGTACAGCCATAACAAACAGCTGGATGGAGTACCGGTCAGACCAAAACGTTTCTGGAAAACCAGAGAAGGAGAGGGTGCAGTACTTTGACTTCAGGCTGCAGCTGGCTGAAGAGATGACTGCTCAGGCACAAGGATGTCAGCAGGCTAACAATGTGGCCAGCGACGGTAGCGATGAGATAACTACAGTGTTGAGTGTCTTCCATCCAACAGGAGGCCCCTGTTCATCCCAACATCAATGTAAAAAACAAATGAGGTAGTCCATTTGCCAAAGCTGAAGCAGGGAGGGCATTCGTCATGGTGCAGAAGAGATGGATGCAAAGGCAAACCATCTGTCAAGCAAGTGAACCTGTTTGTGTGTGTTACAAAGACCAGAAACTGTTTCCTGCTCTACCATTTATGATGTGCTGTGATTTCGTGCTGTATGTGTTGAGACTTAAGAGTTTTACCATTTCAGACTTTAAATATTTTTTCATGTTCTGCTTAGTTAAAATGCTTTACATTTTTATGGCTATATTTCAGTAACTGTGCCTTTAGACAAATGTTTATTTATTTATTGCTGTTGTTTTGTTGCACATGCATGTTCAGATAACCCTGTTTGGTAGCTGAAAGAAATTTAGAATAATTCTGTACACAAAACAAAATAAAAAGGGGGGTTATGTTGTTGCCCAGAATTTTAGCTGGTATTTTTCTTCTTTTCACAAAGTTTTAAAGTTCAGACAGAAATGTCCCTGGTATCCAGAACCAGAGAATTCATTGTAATTTCTTCATTTACTGACTTAATATTAATATTTTCCCCTGGGTCTCAGGGGTTAATCATCAGCAGATCTTGTCAGGTCTGTTTTAACTACCGGTGAACCTCTTTGTCCCCTCAGACCTGCTAGGTAGATCTGAGGTTTGGGTACATTACTTCCACCATCTTTCTTGCTCTGCGATGCAGCATGTTTAGGCAGCCAGGTCTGCGTGGCGTTTTCCCGTCTCATGTGGCTCAGGTCAGTCTGAACAGAGTGTGTGACTTTGGTCCGAAGATCAGCCTGAGGTTATGGAACAGAAGATTATTGGATATTGGAGGCAAATGTTGTTCAAGGTCCAAGTGAGACAATTGACGGATTTTTGGAAAGTCTGCTAATCACCAGTTTGAGAGCTTGTCGTCGAAGCTGCCAGTTATTCCACTCATATGACTTGTCAATGTTCGACTCCGTGGGGTGGAGGACTGTTTGTGTGCCGATCTCACATTTGATGATGGACTTCACCAATAAACTCTCCTCCTCCTGCATCTACAAAGCCACATATAAAAAATACATTTGGGACTGATGAATTATACAGACAGGATCATTTTTCTGATCCGCTGTAGGAGCTTTTATTTTAAATAATAAAATCTGTGGGTTATATCACATATATTCTTAAATTCTTGGTTACCCAGGAAAAAAGTTAATAAANCATATATTCTTAAATTCTTGGTTACCCAGAAAAAGTAAATAAAATCTGAGGCTGCTTACCTCGGCGTTTGCACTGACACACGAAAACTGCTGATCGAGTTGGAGAAGTTGAAGAAGTTCAGGGAAACGTTTGGTTTTTTCTGCCACTTCAGCAATGAAGTCATCTGGACAAGCGGCAAATTCCAAGGCAGCTTCTTTGGAGCTGAAAGCATAGAGCTTTTCCTTGTGTTTCAGGACTCCAATGTTTGGATTGCCTACAAAAGGCAAACTCTGTCAAATACTACACAGAAAACCAACTGGATTAAGGATGCTCATCAAACTAAATACACACCGATAGNCTGGATTAAGGATGCTCATCAAACTAAATCCCTTCACACAGATTACACACCGATACAACAAGATAGCTGTGATGATTTAAGCTGTCAGTCCCTTTCAGTTCTCCAAATGAATGAATGAATAGTCCACCCATTAAGGAGCCTTGTGGTATCTGAGACTAAAATATTCAGTCCTGCATGTTCTCAGTAGAGGCTGCGAGGTCCTCAGCATTCGCTACTGCAGCCCAGGATTTATTTGATAAATGTGTGTATGTACAGGGAGAACTGGGTGTGATTCTTTTTGGGCCAGATTTAGAACGCATGATGCTAAAAATCAGTTTGTTATGAATCAGACTTTCTACAGCGAAAGTCAAAGCGCTCTTCTACAACTTTTGTGGGGTTGCTGGCAAAGAGCAGAGAGAACTGGTGAACCGAGAGTTGAGATTGGAAACAGGAGAAGTTTAAAAAATATTACAGAATAAAGGCAAACAAATAGTAATATGTGTGCTTTAATACTACATTGGCACCCATAATTAAATTAAATTGGCTTTGGGTCTTTTTGGATATATAGGATTGATATATATTTGCAGTAATGTTCTTCTGTAAATAAAAAAACAAACTATTAAAATCTCATGCAAAATTACATCAGAAATACAGCGTTAGATATATGAACATTTTGTTTGTCCACACCTAATAAATATGACCTACTGTGTCACATTAAACAAGTTATGCTCAGATGACTGTTGTAAAGCACTTTGAGTACCTTTTTCTTTAAAAAAAAGGGCTATACAAATAAAATGTGATTGATTCCTCCACCGAAAAACAAAGAAAAATCTTTAAATTTCCCAGTGTGTAAAAAATGCATCCATCTTTTTACACCCTCACTCAGGGACATGAAGCCTATCCCAGCTGCCACTGGGTGAGAAGCAGGAGACGCTGGACGGGCTAATCCATCTGTGATGGCTAATCCATCACAGGACCAACCGATCACCTTTTCAAAAACCACACCCATTTTTCCCTACATCCCCTGGTGTAGGTGTCTAATAAGCAGCGTTCTGCAAGTTACTGAAAAAAGTAACTAGTTACAGTAACCAGTTACTTTACTTTGTTTTTCTTTAACTTGTCCTGTCCAGCATGGTGGCAGCAGAATGATGGTCTGGCTGCTGAGCTTCATGGGTGTAAGACTCCTCTTGATAATCTGATTTTATTTATTTATTTAATTTTTTTCTTATTTATATATTTTGAATTATGGAACTCGTGTAATCCTGCTGGACCTGACCAGGGGACATTTAAAAAGGAGAATAATGAAGAAAAGTAAAAAGGAAAGTAGAAAAAAGAAGGAAGAGACAAAGACAAAGTAGGCAGAAGCAACAACCCTTCAAACTTAACACCAGAACACCGACTGCTACACGGCTGTACAGAAACACAAGACATTTTCCTGCAGCTTTTTACTCAGCTGACAATCAGGAGTTTCCAAATAAGATTTTAATTTTAGAAGGTAGGCTCAGCTAGCCAAGGGGGCGGGGACAGTTTCCAGAGTATCCAGAGTGGTTATTTCCCTTCGGGAGGTCACAAATGGAAAGATGTCAGACTCAACTGTTTGAACACACATTTGCTAAAAAGTGAAGCAAGCAGTGAGAGAGGAGACACAATCTTCTCATTCTGGGGCCTCATACACAGGCTATGAGGACACATGACTGTTAGAAAACCTTCAGAAAGTGAATTTTGCATTAAATGGGACCTTTAAAAGATACAATGGCTTTTACTCATGTCTCACTTAGAAATGGAGAAAACTTTCTTTGGCTTAAATAAAAAAAAATTCCCTTCTTTTGTGTTTAATGTGGGATGTACCTGGAAGAAGGAGGCCATCTCTTTTTACAAGCATGTAACCACAGAATCCATTATACTGTAGCGGCAGCTCACTAAAACTGGATGTAGTTTCAGGCAGCAGCCATTCTTTGGTCTTCCACTGAGCTTCACTGATCTGCTCATCTAAAACACAGAACAGCAGCTAGATTTAGCATGACACTGTGATGATGGAAACTTATGAGAAATATACTTTAAAGTGNTTAGCATGACACTGTGATGATGGAAACTTGTAAGAAATATAAATAAAGTACCTGTGTGTGACATCCGTCATACCTGACTCTGCCCTTCTCTGTTCATCCGTCTTCACCTTTGCTGCCTCCAGCAGGCTGTCAGGATATGTCTCAGAGAAAGACTTTGCCTGAGAGGTGAGGAAAGGTTGAAGACCGACTGTGAGGTTTCCAAGGCTGGTCAGCCGTTCTGCCTCATCCTGAACTTCAAACCACAACTTTGACAGGACCATAAATAAAGGCTGAAAGATTAAGGGAATGTAATAGTTAGGAGGCTGTATATAAAATTATATATACACTTACACACACATACATACTGCTCCCAAACCCAGAAACACAGTAACAACTTGGCCTGATGATCCTGCCTCGACAGAACTAACTGGGACATTTTCAAACACCCAAAGCTGGAGGTGTTCACAGACAGTGTCTTACGCTACACCAAAAACTGAATAGATAACGTCACAGTGGACAAGACCATCCAGGTGTACCCCAACAAGAAGCCCTGGATGACCGAGAAAGTCCAGCAGCTGAAAGGAACACCGCCTTCAGGTCTGGTGACAGCGCTCCGTACAGGGCAGCCAGAGCCAACCTGAAGAGAGGTATCAGAGAGGCCAAGACAGACTACAGGAGGAGGATCGAGGAACACCTGGAGAGTGGGGGGTCCAGCACCTCACGAACTACAAGGCCAACATCAGAGCTGCTGAAGGAGGCGCCTCACTGGCAGAGGAGCTGAACAGCTTCTTTGGCCGATTTGAAGCAGACTCTCCGGAAACAACAGAAAGGAAGAATACATGAAAGTTGTACACAGGGTCCATGACTGATGCACTTACAGACACTACTGCAGTTGGTACAGCGGTCTTTGGTTTCACTTTCTGTTTGAGCAGCTTCAGCTGAGACCAGATTTCAGCCTGCAGACTTTCAATGTGTTTGGCACATAAACATGCATCATTCTGGTGGAGAAAAGAAAACCAGTGTTTACAGTGAATGAAAAAATTAACTAATTTCACAGTGGCTTGCACCGTTACCTCACCAGTAAGATTTTGAGGAAAACCTCGTGCTGCCTGAAGTTGTAGAGAGCCTGTTTGAGCAGGACAACGGGCACATTCTGCTGTCCAGCCTGGAAGTCAGGGTCTGTTAGCTTCTCCAGCACAGCTGTGTATTTCCACGTCAAACTCTGAGTCACACTCATCATCTTTTTTATGCTTTCAATGGTGACTGGAAGAGCTTCGTTAAGAGTTGCAGGCACTGTCAGGGCAATTTAAAATGACAAAGTTGCTCATAAGTAAAGGAAACACACACACACACACACCCACACATACATACACACACACACGTTTCTTTCACTCATCATTGAACTGTCATATAGTAAAGACACCAACAACTCTTTTATTAACTGCAGCCTGATTTGAGCAGTTGAAGGTGCTTATACCACTTTATTAGGATTGTTTATTAGGAACATACATAATAATTTGAAGTATTAGAGCTGAATGTGACAACTTATTAAATAAACCGATATCTGATTAGTAGATTCTCTTGATCCATTTATGTAAATATCCTGATCAATGATCAATATCCTGCTCACTCACTAGCAATGTTGGGTTTTGTCTAGTTATTAGAGAGGGAGGTGCTAGTTTGACCCTCCAGGATCAAAGCAGGTGAGGTGTTACCCCCTTGGAGGTCTGGCTGGAAGGAGGGGCTCAAACAGCTCAAAAACTACCTCTACACACTAACCCTCCGTTTGTACTTTCTCTCGGAGGCTCCGCCATATTCAGGTCCGTCCCAAACCACGTCGTGTGGGAGCGAGTGGACCGTTCAGCCCTCAAATAGCGAGGGTGCGACTTCCACGTGTGTCCTGCGTGTTCGTCACATTGACAGAAAACACAAAGATTTAGGAAGAGAAAAAAGTAGCTAATCTTTCTCTATGCTGACATTTGATTTGATGGAAGCACAATTAGGAGCATTTATTTATTTGTTTGATTGGAAATGTTAAAAGGTAATGGGTTTGAAAGACTTAAAGAATGTATTTGCAGCTCTTGTCATTGTAATGGTTGCTGAATTTATGTTTTCAGGGACAGTGGAAAAAACGAGCAGCTGGTGCAGCTCTATAGTTTAAATGATGGTTTATAAGAACAAATGAATTTGGGGCATCTTTGTGTTGCTAATGGCGACAAGTGCTTCCTTTTCCAGTGGAGGGAAGAGAGCGTCCATTCCTTTCATTCATTTATACCCTCCCTCTCCCACTAAAGTGTCCTCCACAGCTCGAGTGTGTGATTACAGAGGGAGTGGGACGGTACTAAAGGGGTAGCGTGTAGGGGGCGGTTTGGGATTGAGCCAAAGATTTAGGGAAATCCGGGGGGTTTATCTGAATTTGAAGGAAGTTGGTGGGTGTGGCTACCTGGAAAGGAAGTTTTTTCTCTTTAGCAGTAAATGTTCAGTATAAAACCAGAAAAAAGTTCATAATCCAACTGGCATGGTTTGACCTTATCTTGGCTAAGCATGAACATTCACCAGTTAATTAAACTAGAAACTAAAGTTGCTCATCAAGGTTAAGGAGAATTTTAGCAATGTTAATGTGTTATGTTGGAAGGCAGAAAGTGACAATTAAAATGATAAGATCATTTCTGGTATGTCAAAGAGTGTCTGTTTGTTCACTAGAAAGCAGTCTGGTTTTGCAAACTTCAACTTGGTCTTTGAGCCAGGCGTCGCTGCAGAAGGATTTCATCATACTGACAGTTTGAATAACATTAAGGAAAAAAGAACAATCATAATGACCGTATCATTTTTAAACTAACAGCGTGACGCAGTGATGTTTGTCAATAAAACGATGTTATGGAGCTGAACCAAATTAACTTAAAAGGTCAGAACGATGATGATAAGTCTGGAATGTTCTACTGTTGCTAACAAATTCAAGTTTGCCTCTAACTGCAAAAAGGTAAGGAACTGTTTAACTGTCAGTAAAAGTGGGCACTGTTAATGATGGAGGAGCGCGCTGTTGACCGTCAATGGTGCTGCTGTGGAGAGACCGAGCAGCTCCAGATTTCTGGGGGTGCACATCAGTGAAGACCTCTCCTGGATCACCAACACTGCATCACTGGTGAGAAAAGCCCAGCGGCGCCTCTACTTCTTGCGCAAACTCAAGCGGGTAAGAGCCCCACCACCCACAAGGAACCACTGAGAGCATCCTCTCCAGCTGCATGACTGTGTGGGGCGGGAGCTGCACCAACTACAACAGGAGAGCCCTATAGCGCATAGTAAACACAGCTGGAAGGATAATTGGTGCACCACTCCCCTCCCTGAAGGACATATACACCACCCGTCTCACCCACAAGGCGATCACAATCATGTGCGATGCAAACCACCCTGTTCAGCCTCCTGCCGTCTGGTAGGAGGTATTGGAGTCTCCGTTCCCTTACCCCCAGACTCAACAACAGCTTCATCCACCAGAAAGAAAACTGGACTCCCCAAAAGAAAACTGGACCCCCGCCCCCCAAAAGAAAACATCCTGGACTCTAAACCCTTTAACCCACTAATGACTGTGCCACTTTGCACACCTCTGCTGCTGTTACTGACCTTACCTAGTTACATCTTATACTGACACCGTGTGAGTTTAAATCCAGCTTAAATTTTCAGTTCACATCCACAAATAAGAATTTTTGTTTCGTGGCGTCTCAGCAGTATGCCGTTCCCTGACCCAGCTACAATATTTTAACCCCTATATGCCGACATTGATTTAGGATCATATAAAAACAAAATAAATATATGGAAAAAAAAATAGGAAAGCAATAAAAGGAAAAGAATGTAAAAACATGAAAAAACAAATATTAAATGAATAAATAATACATATATAGGCTAAAATAGGGGTTGGGAGTACTTAAATCGTGGACGTTGAGCTCGTCATCTTCTTTCTTGTTAACTTTATTGAAGAGTCGGATCCCTGTCACAAACAGAGTGAGCTCTTTAAGCAGCTGTTCCTTCTCCTTCTTCAACAGCACTATGAAGGCTCCAAGTTCAGTCTTGGGGAAGATGCTCTGGAGGGCAGCTGGGATGAGAAGAGAAAAATTACTATCAGCACTACATTGATTGGATGTTATTATATAATTATATATTGTACAGAAGAATTGATAAGAAGTAGTTTAACGAATGCATTTTAGCCTTATTTAATCCAGACTGATTCAAGACACACTTGCATAGTCTCAGTGCACAGAACCAGGATATTTAGGAAACCCAAATGAACGGATGAATAAAAAGTTTATCAGTGGATCAAAAGCTGCTGCTGTTTAAAGTGAAGAATGGTAACTGAGGTGCAATATTCAAGGTTTGTTTATTTTAGAAATGCTGATATATCTTTTTATCCCATATAATAAACCACTCTGGTCGCACCATCGCCCATCCTTAATATTGATCTACTCCTATTTAAGAACCCGCAGTGGTGCGGAAGTACAGGAAGCAGGCAGCTCTCTGAGTGGACAGTTTGCTTAGTCACCGTCCAATCAGACGTAAGAAGACAGGGACAAAATCTGAGGCCGCAACTTCAGAGTCTCGCACGCAGTTTTGTGTTTCGCATCTGTGGACAGGATTTTAATAGAACTTCTATTATTTTCACACGGATATAAATGTTTTTTACAACCATGCAAACCCTTTTCTGCACAGTCGCAAACTTAAATGTGTGTGTGTGTGTGTGTGTA
>CM047982.1:33169864-33180611 GCA_026261665.1 Melanotaenia duboulayi
GTCCAGGACTGTAGAGGAGCTAGAGTCCTTCATCAGACCAGAATGGAACAACGTTCCTCTCCTCCAGCGACTAAAAGAAACAGCGCTGTGGGGTTCTGTGGTCCTAAAACTACAAGAGCAGACTGAACAAACATGTTGAAGCCCTGCAGAGCCCGTAGGGGGCGCTGTCCATCAGGAGTCATAAATCACGTGGAGGCTGAACGTGTTCGTCTTATCAGGACGGAACTTCTGAGGCAGACTTATCTTTGCGGTGTGGGAGGATCAGAAGTAAACTGCATGAATGAGAGTGTGTAAGTGTTTGGTTTGCAAGATAAAGCTGGAATTTTTACAATGAGACTTTTGAAAGATATTTAACGTCTTACTAAGAAATAATCCATTAATCTAAAATATCATTCAGAATCATTTTTAAACAGCAGTTTGTTTAGTTTTTTCTGTCACTGATCATAAAATGTCACAGATGCCGGAGTTAAAAATGAACCTGTGAAAAAATATCAAATGTTTTAGAGCTTCACTTGTAGTCAGGTCAGATATCAACATGACTTCCTTCAGCTGCAGCGGTTAAAATAAACCATGTGTGGATTTTATCATCAGATTATCAAGCACTCCTACAGGTGGATCAGCTCTCACTGATGCCTCCATTTCTGTTTGCAGTGAAAGTGAGTCATGGATGGAAATGAGTTTGTTTCTTTCACTTCTCATTTCTTCATCACTGACTTCTAAAGTGGTCTTGATCAACAGTTCTCCAACTTTCCGACAGTCTTCCAAAGTTTTTCTCTCTCATTTCCAGTTCAGTCCTGGCACCAGACCCGTTGTTGGGCCATGTTTAGCAGGGATGAGCTTAGCCGTCATCCTCCCACACCCTCCATCAGCGATGTCTTTAAGAAACAGGAACAAATCCAGCAAAGACCTGGACCAGGACTCAGAATTAGATTTCTCTGAAAATGGTCTGGTACAAGGACTGGACTGAAAACGAGGAGAAAAAAGCAGAAAATGTTCAAAGAAAAGCTTTGAAAGAATTTCAGGAAGCTGGAGAACTACTGATCAAGAAAACTTTAGAACGAATTCTGCCTGCTGGAAGCGAAAATGAAGAAATATTTATCCATAAAACACCTGCAGTTTTCACTGTGCAGCATTGTTCACGTAGAAGAAGTATTTTCTTACGAGTATTAGTCATTTCGAGTCTTCCTGCAGCGTGGTACAGCACGAAGCATCTGACCAAAACCTGCAAACACTAGACAGAAAAACAAACTTATTATTTCAACGTTAATTAAATCTTTTACATTCAATGATGTAAAAAATGGTTATAAATGTTTCATGATAAGAAACTTCGTTCTAATCTGATTATTTCTAAAATCTAATTAGTTTTAAAATAAAAAACATTTCTGAATGGTGGCAAATGAAAACATATGTATAGGAGCTTATAAGTTATTAGATTTTGAGCAGACAAATCTGATCCACAATTAAAATTTAAAAAATAAATAGATAAAAGGATTTACTACTTCCAGCAGCCAGAAATCTTTATCATTGCACACATACACCTGTTGCCCATGTAAGGCGCTTCCTTCCTGCCGGTCGGATGGATCGGGGCTGCAGGGAAACAGGAAACCTCTCCTCTGTTTGTCGTGGCGGTACTTGTGTGGCGGCTTATCAGCGGGCAGTTTGAGCTGTCAGGTGTTACACAAACCCGGCGTGTTGCTGGTTAACCCAACGGCAGCTGCCTGAGTAGATTACACTAAAACTGAGGCGTCTGTTTCCTTTTGATGTCAACGTCCTGCAGCCTTGTTTCTGTCACATTTCTCAACCATCAGCTCATCTTTGCTTCCCACAAACATCCGTTAAAAAAACTCATCCGAGAATTCCCAGTTCTGCTGTTAAAACTTTTCCTTAAAGAACCAGAACTGTCGGTTCTCTGCAGCTTCCCTGGAAAAATGTTTCCTTTCCAAGAAGTTTCACTTTTACCTTTTGGAAGGAAAGAAGTGCTGATGAGTCAGTCAGTGGTTTGCAGAAGTCCTTATCCATGCTTACTTATTCACTCCCAGGAAAACAGGAAACATCTGCAGAGATTTATTAAAACATAAAAATAAATACAGCAAATGAGGCAGAAACACAGTCAGTCTCAATCTATTTTTTCATTTTCATGCAGTCTGAACCGTCTTAGACAAGCTTTCTGTCGTTTCTGTTCTCTCTTCAGGAACAGTTTAGTGACATCCTTGAAGGACTTTCCAAAGTTCTTTGAATATTTATGCCTTTTGTTCTGTTCTCTGTCCACACTGCTTCAATAATGCTGAGGTCCGGTTTCTGGGGAGGATCCGGCCCTCCGTCAGACCTGTTTGCACTGATCTTCAGTCCAGTTCTTGGGTCATGAGACATAACTCACTTTTCTCCCTGTTTCTCTTCCTTAAGAATGGCTTCTTGACAGCCACATTTCCATGGAGACCATTTCTGATGAGGCTTCCAACAGTAGATGGATCAGCTGAAGGTCCAGACGTATCTCTCAGGTCTTGGTTCAGGTCTTTGCTGGATAGTTTTTAGTCCTGAMTCTTTTTCTTYTGTCCTYCACGTGTCCAGTTTCTGCCTCCATGCKGAGATGAGCCARGTTTCCAGCTACCAGCTGTTTGGGAATCACCTTGTTGCTGCTGAAATCCTGKTTTCTGTCAGAC
This sequence comes from Melanotaenia duboulayi, assembly GCA_026261665.1. NCBI lineage: Eukaryota > Metazoa > Chordata > Actinopteri > Atheriniformes > Melanotaeniidae > Melanotaenia > Melanotaenia duboulayi. The sequence goes on from CM047982.1 coordinate 33,172,525, forward strand.
TGTCTGATCTTTRCTGGTTTCACACATGAAACTAAAGAAATGGGAACAGATGGTGCATCTTTGTAACAGGCTGCTAGTAAGAAACAGCCTGAAGAAACTGGTTCTTTCCCAAGTTGTCTGTTATGTGTCAACAAAACACTGGTCCATCCCTTGAGTTAGGAGCCTGTTTTATGCTTGAATGATTTATAGGTCAGTTAGGTTCCTCTGAAAATGGTCCAGTACCAGGACTGGATGGGAAATGAGGTGTTTTAAAGACTATTAGCACCTAAGCCTTATTTCATTATATGAGGGAGATAGCAGAAAATGTCCACAGAATATTTTTGAAAGACCTTTAGAAAGCTGGAAAACTGTTGATTAAGACCACTTTTAAAGATTACAACAAAGAGATGAACATAATGACGACTGGATCAGCAGGTTTGAACAGTTTCTGTCACTCTGAATATGAGCAGCAGCTCTCAGCTGTTGGGCTGAGCTGTGAAAACTGAGTAGATTTCAGAAACCACAGCATGTGAAGCTTCTCAGAAAGAGGTGATGTGTTTGAAGTTCAGGAAACGTCACAGTATTTTTAGGTTATTGTCTTCCTGACTGCTCTCGGCAGCTACAACAAAACTAAACTGTCTTTCTGATTCACTGTCTTCACTTCTTTTCTCTTGTGAGCAGAAAACCATTTGTTCAGTGTGTAAACTTTTAGCTGTAAACAATGTCGGCTCACACAAACCGGTGGGCAATGCATGAACTGTGACTCTGTTTTTACATGCAAACACCAAAAATATGACCAGAATTCAAGAAAACATGTTGTGAAAAGAAATTATTTATTTTCAAAAGGGCAACTTCCTTTAACCCTTTAAAGCACGAAACAGGAAAAGTCTATTTTTTATCTCAATTCTTTATTTATCCCTTTAACAACATGTAAAAATAATAATAAAAAAAAAATCCATTCACCAATTTACCATTCATGTGAAATGTCAAAAATATTCTAGTGAATTCTTGTATTATTTTTATTATTGTATCCACCAGTGGGCAGAACACAAGTACCAGATTGTATGCAACAGTTTTGAGCAATATTTTTACCACAAAGTGTTGCAAAAGGTCCCAGAAGCTGTATGTATCCAGTATGACACATAACGAAGGTGGTATAGATGATGGATGGATGGAGGAACGGCACTTTGTTGGTTTGATTGGTGTCAGACAGATTAAAGTTTGTTCACATGAATGTAAAATCAATTGTTGAGTTCTGCAGGGATAATTCTTTAAACCACTTTTTTTCTTTTTTTTTTTACTTCATACACACTTTGATAAATAAATGTCAGGAAACTGCAGAAGTTTGTTTTTGTGTAGGTGACACCCAGATAGTCGTATATGAAGCAACAATAAATTAATAAGTCAGTTAAATTAGTGTTTTAAACTGTTGTACTATGAATAGAACCAAATTTCATGTTTAATATTTGAAGGTTTTTTTTTTCAGGTCTGGAATTTCCTTTTTTTAAATTTACTGAAAGAAAAAACACCTTAAATAGACATCTGAATATCTGAACGCCTACAGGTTTTGGTTCTTTTGTAGTACCCCAGCTGCCACATTCAGATTTCTGACCTTAAGTCAGGGTGTTTACTGTATGTGCACAGAGCATAACCTGTGTCACTAACCTGAAACCAGGAACTCGCACAAGAAGACATGTTAATGAGAATATTTCTTTCTTTCTGTAACCCTGCTATTAAAGTTGATCATTTCTATGATAAAAGACGTGAATACTTTCTCACAAACCCTGAATTTAAAAAATTGTGAGCATCTTTGCAGCTTCAGATCAGATTTTTGCAGAAGTCGTCTTGTTGACACTTTGGTGGAGCTGAGGGGGGCGAAGGGGAGACACCGATGACTCACAGGCTGACACATTAAGATTTTCCTAAATTAACAGCACGTTTTTCTCTGTCGCTGCAGATTTCTTCTTTTTTTCCGTTTTGATTGTAGTCTCAACGGGAAATTCCCCCTCAGATCTTCAGAAATCCTCTAGCTGCCATGTTTCCTTCAGTGTGTCATCTTCCTTAGTGGCTGAACCTTTTAGCTAAATGTTCTGTTTGATATTTTTCTGCATGTTTTTTTTTGTGTTTTCCATCTTCATCTGGGCCTGCTGACTGATAATAAACAGGATCATTTTAATGGCAGCAGTTTAGCTGATAAACCTGAGAGATAAGGTAACAGAGATCAGTATTCTGACTGATGGGATCTAAGCCACAAAAAACAGCTGTTATAAACTGGTGAACGCATTAGTTCCCCTTGAAAACATTAGAAAAATGCAGAGTGCCACGTTTCTTGGTGAGTAAACATTGCAATGATGCAAAATCTGAAAAAACAAGCTAAAGTAAATAGCTCCATTCACATCGGGCTGGAACCCAAAGTCATGCCATTAGCCTGGTGGTTTCTCTTTCTATGTTCAGTAAGTCACACTGTGCAACGTTCTGGCCTTTAAAAATGTGTTTCTGGCCCATTTTGACGGCACAGTGATGCTTGCTATGTACATTCTCAGTCACACACACCAGCTGGATATCAACACACGGCCACTTTGAATGCACACCGTGGCTGATTCATCAAAGAAACACAAGAGGAGATTACTGGAGGAAGAGGAAGAATAGAGAGAACGGGACAGCGCATGATAAAAAAGAGACAACATCGGACTGATTTCTGCAGAGATCTTAGAGTACAGGTAGGATGCAAGACGGATGCAGAATTATCCATCAACAGGGGGCAGATGGCTGAAAAAATCCGCTAAACTCCAGCAGTGAAGACAGCAGGGGGTATCACACATAGAGGAACTCTAGGACGTTGTTTCTTCCTTCAAGTACGACTCATATGGGCGTTTCTACAACCACAATTTAAAAAGTGCTGGGATGCTGTGTGAAATAAAAACAGAACAAAATGATTTGTGAATCTCAGAAATCCATGTTGTTGCTTTCAGAACCGCTAGAGGCTGCATATTCTTTTAACTTAATCATATGTTGTTAAGCCTCAATTCAAACAAATCACCAGTGGGGTCATTTTTGGGAGGTAGACAGTCTTCAAAGAGATGCTGTCAAATAATCTTCATCCTCTCATTGTCTATGTCAGCTTAATCCAAATTCAGGGTTTCAAGGGGGCAGAGTTTATCCCAGTTACTGTCAGGTGAGAGGTGAACTGGACGGGTCTCTAACGCATCACAGGGCCAACAGACAAACAAACAGCTATTCACTCATTCCTAACACACCTGTTTTTGCACTGTGGGAGGAAACTAGACGAAATCGAGAGAACCCACACATGCACGGAGGAGAACATGGAAACTCCATGCAGAAAGAACTGGGGTTAAAAACAAGGAACCTTTTGCAGTGAAGCAGTGCTAACCACCACACCGCCGTGGGTCCTGGGTAAAAATTTCAAGGCAAAAGTTATTTAACAGCATTTAAATTTAGTCAACAAATTTGGTTCTTTTATGAAACGAAACAGAAAACATTTTCCTCACTCATTAACAAAACCACAACAACAGAAAACCTTGAGTGTCATTAACACGGCTGGAAACACCACACTGCGCTGTGGTCGGTGGTCAGCTGACAGACAGCTTTTACTTTCCGCTCAGCGTGGGGAGCAGCTTCACGCTCAGAAAAACCCTGCTGCAGACGCACTGAGAGGAAGGTGGGTGATGTTCAGTGGGGGGATGCCATCACGGCGTCCCATGGGAGCTCAGCAGGATGGGTGGGGGAGTACAAGTTTCTGAAGGTTTTACTATGATAGAAAATCCTGTTCTAAGTCAGCCTAATTAAAACACCAAACAGCTGCTGATGTGGTTCATCATGTCTGCTTAAAATAAAGTTGTGCACATGATACATGATGGAGCTGTAAGACGTTTTGCCAAGCAGGTGCAAGAAAACTAAAAACTCTGATCAGGCACAATTAGAGATAAAACCCAAGTGGAGGTGCTTGTTGGTGTGTGGGATCACCTGGCCTGATTTTATCTTTAACACAGGTGAAAACCTAATTTAGGAGATGAAGGAAAGGAGGTCAGATCAGAGGTGTAGTTATCAGTATTTTTAGATATTTTTAGTTCAGACAGGAATCCAAAATGCACCCATTTCAGAACTCTGTGCGCCACTCCCTGAAAAACCTTCATAGCCACAATGACTTGCATTTGATGTGAGGCTGAAAAAAGTCCTGTTTTCTCAGAACAAGTCCTACTCCTCACACTTTCAATTTCTTCTGAGGTTTCTCACAATCAAAATACTCTGCTGGGAATGTGAAACACAGCCATATTTATAAGAAATGAGCAATGGCTGCAGGCCATTTGTCAGTTGTTGGCCTGGACATGCATTACGGCAAGTATTTTGTGGGCCAGAAGTGGTACTAATATAGGAAGCCTTCCTTGTGGGCCACATGTGGTGGTCATGTGACTGAGAAAAACCGGGAGTTGAGGCCACATTTGGGCCAAACGTTTCTTTCTATCTTAGGAGGGACTTAAAAACAAATTATTTAATGTGGAAATAGTCTGACATGACAGGGAAATAATAATAAGCCATTTTTCTTTTATTCCTATATAAAAACAGAATATTAAACAAGAAAATAAGTTTATCTGCTCTGTTGGTGATATTTATCTGAGCAAAATATTTTAAAAATTAAAATGAACTTTTCCAACCAATCAACAAGATGGAAACATGTTTTATTCCTTTACTGGTGCAGATTTTTAAAATGTTGATTTTAGTGAAACTGCGCCCTTTAATGAGGTTAAATTTGTTAAAGACTTACAGTTAAGGTGGGATTCTTCCTGCCATTTACGCTTCAAACTGCAGCACAGTGTGAAAGACAAACACATGAAGTCAGTGAACCATACTGTGAGAATGCAGGTTAAATGATTACCAGTTTAGTTCCTGTGATCTGACTTCCTCTTCACAGAATCTGCTGTTTGACCTCTCAGTTTGGAGTATTCAGATAAAAGCAAACAGAAACAGATTTTCTGGGACAGTCTGCTGAAAGTCAGGGAATATCCACATTTATAGAGGCTGAGCAGAGATGAGGGGGAATTGCCGAGGTTTGTAAAATAAAAAAAGGAAAGGAAATAAATGCAACAATACAGATTACTATGTGCATGAAAATGGACTTGTCGACAAATTAAACCTTGCACTTCTACCAAGAGAATACTGTCTTTCAAGAAGTTTCTTTAACCAAAAGTGCATTATTTATGACTGAGACTTAAAACCTAATTAAACCAGACAAACAAAATAAATAACTTATCATTCTAATGTGGCTTTTCCCCCTCTGTACAATCACAAATCACGACCACAACGAAGGTGCATTGTTTCCAGCTGGAAAAGGTATGAAACAGGGGCGACTGACAGACCCAACACCAATTCATCCTGATGTCTGCAGACCACATCCACACCAGTTTAAGGCTACATCCACATGGAGATTAAAACAACTTAGCGTTTAAAAATGTTTCTGAAAGATTCAATAATTCATATAGTATATGTAGTATATACTCCGGACCTGAAAGTGGCGCTGTAACACTGACAAAGAAATCCACCAAAAACAGGGAAGAAGATATTGCACGTTAATCAAGCAAACCAAGAAGAAGATGCTGGAGAATTTGCAGGAAAAGCTCAGTAGCTTCTGCAGCATGACTCAGCAATAATCCTTCATTGTTGGCGAGGTTTTAGCATACAGGTTAACTTAGAGGTGGTGCAGTGGCATCATATTGTGATATAGGTGAAAAATATTGGGATATGAAATTTGGTTCATGTCGCCCAGCCCTTCTTGTAAACACAGTAACAAAACTGTGGCGTTTTCAGACTGATTTACTTTCAGAGCAGGTTTAAAAAACTACTGTTAGTGGACTCCCAAGACGCTGATTCCACGTAGATGAAATGTCCAAGCAATAAAAAACTTTGAACATGGGGTGGCGTGGCTCAGCAAGGTAGAGCGGTCATCTTGTAACCTGAGGGTTGCCGGTTCGATCCCCGGCCAAGTTGAGTTCATGTCGGCAAGACACCGAACCCCTAATTGCTCCTGATGGGTCGTGGTTAGCGCCTAGCATGGCAGCTTCCGCCATCTGTCTGTGAATGGGTGAATGTGATGTATCATGTAAAGCGCTTTGGGTATCATCCCAGGTTTAGTGAAGTGCTATATAAATACGGACCATGTCTCTATGTGGGCATGACCTAAACACAACTTTTTGAAATGATTCCTATCCCAGAAGACCTTAGAAAACTCAACTTCATAATGGAAATTAAAAATTCTCTCTGATGTTTGGCACCAACAACAAACTGGAAAAACTCTCAGAGATTCTTCACAACCTGATTCTTGTCAACATCTCCTGCAAACCTGTGATGACCTGCTTTAGTTTTTATTAGAAGGGGGAGCACTCAAAATATGGAACAGGAAAGAATGGGACAAGGAAAACATAAGATAAGCATGAGCAGCAAAACAGAAAGCAGAAGAACAAAATCTAAAAGTTAGCCATATCCAACAACTGCAAAACAGAGAGCCACGTCATGGATTGGGAAGAAACCAAAAACCGTCCTCTTGTGTTTATTTGCTGAATCAACCACTGTGCAGGTCTAAAAAGGCCACTGTGATGATGTCCAGTTGCTAGTGTGATGTGGTGCTGTAAAGCAAAACGTAGCTGTCACTAGATGCTCCAGGCTGGGAAAAAAGAAGTTCTGAAATATGGTTTCTCAGCCTCAGGACACTGCAGGGCATCAACAACTCCAGGAATGTACATAGTAAGTGTACCATCAAACGAGTCAGAAGCATGAAGTTTTAAGGTCAGGAAGTTATGGAGCATTAAGGTCAGGAAGTTATGGAGCATTACTTTAACACCTCAGTCAGGCTGATGCAAAGTCTCACAGAATCCTGAACCTTAAACCAACTCAGCATAAATGCTCCTGGTTCTATCAACACCACATGACTGACTGACGGTTATATTTAAATTGGCCTACTGAAGCAAAGATTTACTCCTAACAACCTCTATAAGCTAGAGCCATAAAAGGAGTTAATAATTAGAATAACGTACTTCAGTGTAAAACATTTGAACCCAGTGAGGTCATGAATCTGCAGCTGGCCCACAGTTTAACTGCAGAACCATGAATGAAGATAAAGAACTTTCAGGATATTCACAGGTTAACTTATTTTTACTAAACACGCTGAATGTGGACATTTGGTTAACTGTGTGCCTTTTGTTTTGATTTAAATGATTAAAAGATTAAAAGAAAATCAACTCCATCTGTGCATGAGGAGTCCATCTAAGTTTACATTCTGTACTGTAAACAATGGCAGTTAAAATCATAGAAAATAATCATTATGTCACCAGATGGACTCAGAATGTCCTAATTGACCCTTTAATGCCTGAAGTGAGAAATAATTACCTTTTTTTATGAATTCTTTATGAGGCCATTTAACAATTTTAACTCGTGCGACATCTGCATCACCGCCGTTGGCACCACGTGGCTCCGTGGAGGCCCGACGCGCACTTCTTCCAGACCTGACGTGCACCCCTGATACGTGGACGGTTACGCAGAAGTACTCCCTTATGATTGGTCAGTTAGGGATCACGAGTTTATGAATTTATGGATCTTTTTGCTGAATTTGTGTAGTAACAAACAACATCCAATGGATCAAGTTGATAATTTTTCATTTTCTTTCACAAGCTAATAAAGACACTGAACCATACTGGACGCCATTGTTGTTTTAAAATAGAAAATTCGTAACGGAACTGAAGTGAACCATGAAAAGTGCTCCGCATGCAGACGCCGCGCCAGTATAAATCCAGTTAAGAATTATTGTGCTGAAACATCCCCCCTTGCAGGGGGCAGAAAACAGGAATCAGGTTGTATGACATAGTTTTTTCTACCATGGAGTAATCCAGTATGTCTCAGAAACTAGACTAAATATGAAACATTAGGTGTTAAAGGCTTTAACGTAGGAAAACATACATCAGATTTAGTCACAAATTTCTGTAACAACGAAGAAAAATAACTGAGGTGCAGCTGAAAACAGACGTGAAGATGGTGGTGAGGGAACTACTGGATGGACAGCAAGGAAAAAAATTAAAGATGCAAGTAAAAAAAAATAAATA
>CM047982.1:33339347-33357654 GCA_026261665.1 Melanotaenia duboulayi
TGTTTATTGGCGGTTGCCTAACAACGTATATACGTTACCGCCACCAACTGGTAAAGAGCGTGTGGTAAGGACAGACAGGCCTGTTTCCTGTGACACCGGCATATTGTTGCTGAAACTCTGAAATATTCAGCTGAGAGACGAAAACACAACCACCACGCGGCTTCGTCATTGTTTACTTCCGCCAAAATTCTACTTCCGGCGGAAGTAAAGCACTCAAGCGTCCATACCAGAGCGGTCTACTGAGCAGATAAATTAATATAATGGCTTTTTCAGAAAATATTTTATTTGCTGGAATTTTTTAAATTCACAACTGTATTTCACCAAACATTCCCATCCAGACCTTTTTTAATCAAATCAAGTCAAAAGTGGGACACGTTTCTTTCTTAAAAATGTAAAAACTTTATTTGCGCACACATACATCATCCTAAACAATCAGTGCGGAACAATCTGTGATACTGCAGCATTAATATAACAAAAGCAAAATTAAATGCTCCGAAGTTTCCAGTCGGCTCAAACATCAGGAGAACTAAAATCCACATCAGTCTGAGGTTTCCCTCTCATCAGTACCGCTTCATCCACCTCAAAGTGGATCTGTTAGCTTTCATGAGCCTCATGTTTGACCCAATTATATTCCAGATCAGTTTCTAGGTGGAATTTTAACTTTCCAGGCAGCTCTGTTTACTTTAGCAGAGAAACTAACACATAATAAAAATTAGATTCTCCGTTAATACCTATATAAGAAAGCCATGAGTGGCCACGCTGAATGTCGATTCCTCAAGCTGCAAGAACTCCCAAGCCGGGGCCATGAGAACAAAATGACATCCTTTTATTCTCATGGAGTATATAACAGCCTAAAGAAAGACCTTTTTGTTTTGTCCGCTCTCTGCTTCCATACCTAGAAACTACAGTAATTTCACTTTCTGTTTTTAGTCTAGAAACTAGATCAACCAGGAGCTGTGTGTGAATAGAACCATTAGCAGAGAATTTTGTGTTTTTGCAGCATTTCACTGCTAAGAACAAGTGACTGGTAATGAAAACTCACCTTCTAGGCTTTTAAAACAAGGACAACAATCGTGAGATGTGCAGAGAGGAGTCAAACTTTTACTACCAACAAACCAAAGGTGAAATGTGAATGTGTGTCCAAAGTGTCAAATTAAATTATTCTGTGAATAGAAAATACAAAGTTAGTCTGAGTTTGTGGTTTAATTTTATGCTTTTTCCCCTCAGACTCTGGATGATAAAGAAAAGGAGGATTTAGTTCAGACGTGCTGCAGCCCTGACCTGATGCAAATGGATCTGAGCTGCCTGGAAAGTTAGAAAAGCTGCGTTTACATCACATCAGATGACCAGACGAACCAACAATCAGCTTGGAAAACTCTGTCAGGTGACGTCTAAAAGCTGTCAGGATCTTCAGCAGCTAGTCCGCTGCAGATGTAGGCGGTGCAGCATCAGTACCTTGTAATTTGGTTTGTGCTGTCAGTTTAAGTTGGTTTGCAACGCCTCGTATCACCGTATCGCCTCGTATCACCGTATCGCCTCGTATCACCCGTCTCCTGCACAGCTGGATGAACTCCAGCAGAAAAGCTTTGATTTGTTGACCAGTTAGATTAAAACAACCAGACAGAGAACACAACACCGAAACTGGTTTAAATGAGCAAATATACAAAGATGTGGATCCAGATTATGTTTCATATCAGTCTGAATGAGCGCTGCGGAGCTAGCGCTGTGATGGTGTGCTCCATTTAAAGATTAAGCTGGAATTTTTAAGGACCCAGAAAGAAAAATAAACCTGAAACTTCCTGAAGTCGGATTTCTGAACCTCATTAAACAACCTAAAAACATTTGCAGGAATAAACTGTTTGTTTCTTCTGCTGGTTTGTGTGTCATTGAATGAGTTTAGCTCCATCAGTGAACGTTTTCTACGTTTTCTTACGGAGCGCCGTGCTGGACCTACTCGTACGGCTAATGCTAACTAGCCTGGTCAAAGAGCGAATCCCACTGGTTCTCCAGTTAAATAAAATGCAACATTGGGAAACTGAACTACATTTATGTCCCTGAAAATTTATAAAAAGCAAAAGAAACGAACCAAAGCCTGACTGTAATACTGTGACTGACCACTAGTGGGCAGAATAACGATTTACTGTAAATCTGATATGAAGTGAACGCAACCGGATCACAATGGCTGATTTTCATTACTGTTTGTATCGTTTCTGTCTCCCTTTCTTCTTCTTAAACAAATAAAAGAAACATTTAATCATCGAACTGACAAGAGAAAATAAACACATAGTTAAACGTTAGCTAAAAGTTTGTTCAGTAGTTCTTTTGAAATTTGGACCAGGACCGCTTAACCTCACTGAATCGTTCCCGTTCAGCAGAATCCGTTAATTCAGCTGCAGCATGTTTTTGATCTGCTTGGAGGTAGTCTCATCGTTCAGATGTTTGGTCGTGTACCTGTGGGGGAGAACAGGAAGTTTACTTTCAAAGGCAGATTTATTTCTCTTTCGCCATAAAACAGCAGACAGCATCACCCAAACGTAGGTGGGATGTTGTACATAATCTGATACGAGTCTTCTGCCCCCTGGTGGATACATTTTACACTACAATCCTTTTGACGTCATGCAGGGGTAAATGGTAAATATACAAAAACAAATTTTCTTAATTATTATTTTTTTATTTTCTTAAAGAACCAAATAATGACTAAAGACTTAATGAGATTTTCTCTCCATTTTTTCTTGGGTTGGCTTTGAAGGGTTAATGATTACCATGAAAAGGTTAATTCATACAACTCATACATTCACGTAAAATAAAGGAAACCTGTTTAAAACCTAACCAGGCGGACAGAACATACACGCACATCCAACAAGGAAAACGAATCAGAAACACTGACCAGAAACTAACGACTGGAAGTAAATTGTGGGTTTTGGTGTGAAGTTTAAGTGATTTCTGTAACTGATTCCAGAAGCTGGAGGCAGCAAACTGGAATAAAAACAGCCGAAAGAAGCCGGACCTTTAGAGTGATTGGGGCGATAAAAAGAAAACAGTGTAAGTTCTGGTTGTTGTATTGATGATTACTGCTGTTAATAACGGAGCCCGTACTCCTCCTTAAACGTTCCTACGGGTCAAATGTTCATGCTGTTCATGCAGCAGACAGTAAATTATGTAATTAAGTATTTCTGGTGCTTGTTTGAAGTGTAGTAATTATTTCCAGTAAAGTCTGATTTTGACTCTTTCTTTTCCTCTCTTCCTCTGGTGATGTCCTCCAAGGGTTTCTATGGCAACCCAGCCATGTTGCTCCTTTAAAAAGGCCAGTGAGGAAATCTTTTTCACAACAGTACAAGTTCAGATGTCTACATGTTTAAATGCAAAAAAACGCCTTAGAGCTCCCACCACAACGTGGCACAAAATCAGTAGCAAGACTCTTTTCTACTGTTGTCCCCCGATAGTGGGACGATCTACCAAACTCCGTCCCATCCGCAGAGTCCTTATCCACTTTTAAAAGCAAGCTAAAGACTCTAACTTTAACTAGCATTTCTGCACTTTGCTCTACGCTTCTACTCAACAGAATGAGTTAAAGATCTGTCCATCTCTTTTTGGCTCAACCAAGTACTGAATAAGCTACGTGCACTTATGCCCAAGATGATGCTGTTTGATGAAATCGTGATCTTGTATTTAAACAAAATGACTTACAAAACACAAAAAAACTAAAAATAAATATATATATATTTATTAAATGAATATTATATATATATATGTATATATATATATGCACTACCTCTAGCACTACATGACAGCACCTGGGTCCAACTGGACTCACAGCAGTCTGACTACCTCTTAATTATGACGTCCATCTTGTTTGAATTCTTGCTTGTGTTGTTCTTACTTTCAAATATAAGTCGCTTTGGATAAAAGCGTCTGCTAAATGACTGTAGAATAGAATAGAATAGAAACAAAGTTGATATCAGTTGTTTGTGTGTGAATGTCAGTGTCAACGAGTCAGAAGCACCAAGTTTTACAGCCGTTTTTATGGGTTGTAAGTTTTACAGCCGTTTTTATAGGTTGTTTTTACATAAACAGTCGCGTCAGTTCAAGGACTAATCTGGTAGTTTTACAACATCTCTTGTAATTGGTTTCAGTTCCCTGGGAACGCTAACGCTAACTGGTACCAAAGTACCATAAAGCTGCTCTGGACCAGGTCCTGGAACAACCACAGTAATGTTGGTGGCGTGTTTGAGGTTCAGCAGATGCTTACAAACCTGAGAGCGTTGAGTAAACCCTCCACGCTGCTGGGCGGCTGCTCTTTCAGCACTCTGATGCAGCCTTTCATCTGAAAAGACCCAAAAACGTCAAACTAATTCATCACAAAACACCTAATCACAGTTTTCTGTTGGTTTTCTGTTTCTGTCCTTGTTGACATACGTCTATGTTTGAAGTCTTAACGAAGGCTCCGGCCGGGTGGACGTGGTCGTACAGGATGATAACTCCAACCATCACACGGAGGCAGAACAGAACCGTCTCCTCACTGGCAAAGCGACTGCGATACTCTCTGCCACACACACACACACACACGCACAGTGATGAGGATGCTTCATGTAAAGATGAGGATGCATTCAGGAGCACTTGAAGACTCACGGTGTTTCCAGCATCACTTTGCACACGCAGGCCATCGTGCTCAAACAGTCTGTCGTATTTTCAATCGGCACGTCTGGATTCTGAATAAAGTTTTATTCAAAACAGACAGAAAGTAAACAAACAGTAAACGGTTAGGCGCCCTCTAGTGGTGCATTTATAGAACTACATGACTGTCTGCTGCCCCCTGCAGTCTGAGATTATTATTACACCCAGAACATTAAAAATACTCACGAGGATGAAAACTTTATTTCTTAGTTTGTCAACAATAAAAAAAAATATATGTAGAAAGAAACAGTTGATGTTTATGCGAACTAAAAACTGAATAAACATTTTTAATGTCTATGTTTTCAGTATTCTGGGGCAGAAATTTAGTAAATGTTAAACATACAGAACAGGAGAAAATTTAATTCCTCATCTATGGAACAGAAGGAAACTTTCCTGTAGATTACTCACATAAACACACAGAAGTTTTTGAAAACAACACAAATGAACATTTCAAAACTGAGATCAGACATTCAAAGACTAAATTTACAAACTTACGAACATCTTCAGAACAGAAATCTGGGTATTAAAACCAGATTTTAAATCCTTGTTTCATTTAAATTTGTTAAATTGTTGAAACCTACCTGTTAAAACTAATAATTTAAATAAATAAATATTTCCTCCATTTCTGACGCAGAAATGAAAAACAAACTCACGTCTGAGACGAACTTGGATGTGGCGTCGCTCAGCGTTTTCAGCATTGGCGTGGCGCTGGCGTAGAACAGAGACATGCGATTGGCCAGCTCGTTGTTGACCTCCTTCTCTGACTCGGGCTGGGAGGAGAAAAAAACCAGTAGGTCGCTATGGAAACGGAACCAGATGACCTCTGGCAGTATAAAGGGAAAGCGTGTACAAGCGTCTTACAGACAGGTTGTTGATGCGCATGCGGCTGATGGTTCGGCGGTAGTAGCTGAAGTCGTTCTGGATGGCGGGGTTGGTCATCTGAAACAAACAACATGACGAGCATGAGGAGGAGGAGCGGTGATGAAGAAGACAGGATGAGGAGCGTGAGCCCACCTTGAGCTCGTCGAAGCGCAGCGTGAAGTGCAGGATGTGGGCGAACTGCCGGGCCAACGCCTGCTTCTGCTCCAGGTGCTGCGTGGGGGTGGAGCCAGAGCTGGTGAGGACGTCCAGGAGACACCTCAGGCTGGACTCTGATGGACACACAGATGCTTCAGTCAACTCCAACTACTGTCTTTTGCTTTCTGATGTCACCAGGAAATAAAGAATGCTGATGAATATTCCAAACGTTCCCTCCAGACTTCTCCCAGAGGTTTCCAGGTAAGAGGTCCAACTCATCATCCAGAGAGCCCACGCGGGAACACAGCAGGACATCCTCCAGGTGATTTAGGGTCAGTGAGTGTGTGCTGACATGTATTTACTAAATGATACTTTGGATATTTAGATGCAGGTAGTGAGTGTAAGCATCATATAGCAGACTTAAAATGATTAATTAAATAAGAAGATTTTTAAAAACCCATCAAGCCTCATAAGGTCACGCAAAAGAGCAAAATAAAAAAAGGCTGCAGGTTTAAAGTTACGCATGAACCGCAGGATTCCACCAGGGGGCGCTTCCTGCCAGAGGCGGTGAGGTTAAACTGATGCTGTCCTGGGTGTGATGGGTCAGCAGCAGGCTTCCTCACCCTCCTGAGACACCGTGTGCTGGCGACGTCTTCCAGGGAGGCCAGGGGATGGTTTTTATGACCCTCTGCAGGTTTTTCCTGTCAGCCAGTGAGCAGGTGGCATACCAGGACCTGATGCAGTATGTGAGGACAAAAACCACCAGCTTCCTCTCCACATGGTTCTTTCCCAGCACCCCGAGGACGTGGAGTCTGCTCAGCTTTTTGTTCTTTTTAACCACCAGAGCAGCGTCAGCAGGCCAGGTCCTCAGCTACCTGCATCGCCCCCGTCGACATGACGCTGTACCGCTTGTGTTCAGTTCACCACCCTGCCAGCTTTTTCCCCTCCTCCCTCATTCCTTCTACTAAAAGAGGCCGATGGAAGGGGACCGAGCTTGTTTAGAGCCGACCAAACGGCCAGTCCAAGGAGGGGAAAAGCCTCTACAGCAGCTAGACACATCAAGTCAGAATCTTTTATCACCACATCTCACCGGCCATTCCATCATTATTTTATATCATGCTAATTCACCCTGGAGGTCAAAACACACACACATACTACGTACCTGCTTACCTACCGTCCTACCTGCCTACCTCCCTACCTATCATTGTTGCTGACAGACTCTTACCCAGTTTCTGGGAGAACTCGTAGAAGGTCTTGAGTTTGGTGACCAGAGGAACCACAGCGGACCAGGCTTTCTCCTGAACACCCTCCACACCAGGACTCTGGATGGCCTGCACACACACACGAGACAGCTGGAGTCATGAAATCAATTAAATCAAAATCAAATGAAAATATTTTACTGATCCCTGAAGGGACGTCATGAAGAAATATTTTAACATATAAACAAATAAATTTATAAATGATGTTAAAAACAGTGAAAGGGCGTGAAAGATGGAGTAAAATTTACACACCAACAATCATGTAATAAACAGAAGAAGTTTTAAAAGACAGTAAACGTCAGGTGGTTTTCTACGCGTCCACGCTGCCTGGCAGACTCAGAGATGTTCTGCAGCATCTTCTGCCCTCCCAGCAGATTTCTCCATCTTTTATCGAGATAAACCTCACATGTGATGACAAAGTTTTCTCGTTAATGGTGTGTGTTTAACTCCCAGGCTTAAAGGAAACAAGTGAAAGTTAACGTTACCAGCAGGTAGAAGGACAGTAATGTGAGTGGAGATGCTTTCACCTGTCGTATCTCCTCCCCCGCTCCTCTGTAAGCCTGCAGGTCGTTCAGAATAACCTTGGCCTCCGTCAGCACCTGGTTCACCTTCTCCCACACGGCCGTCTCCGACTGTGAAGGCTGTGCATCTGAAAGAGGCCAAGCGAGGTTAAAGGAGGCGTTCAGGACAACACGATATGACTGCTGGAAACGGAGAAATCCTCCTGGTGGGATGTCTGTGCTTCTGATGAGGCAGGTGTGATGGTGGAGGACGTCTCACCAGACATTTAACTGGTTAAATGATGTTTAACTAACGTAACTCTGACATGTCATGGAAACTGTTCAGATGGAAATCAACTCGTCATGAGCGTGGTGGCGTTATAATCGTAGTCTATTAAAAAACTATATATTTAATCATTTATGCACAAATCTTTGAAAAGAACAGCGCCACGTATATCCAGTGATTATTCATATTTTCCATTTTATTATATTTGTATTTTCTATCTTCTTCTATCCTTTCGGCTTTTCTCTTCAGAGGTCGCCATGGCGACTCATCCACGTCCATCTGACTCGGTATGGAAGTCGTTGTATGACGCAACCCCCGACATTTATCCGGGCTTGGGAACGGATCACTCAGGGATCACTGGCTTGTGTCCCCCCTCGGGGCCGGGAGCCGCGCATGCTGTCTACCACTGAGCCACATCCCTACACAGACACACACACATCCACACACACACACATACATTAATGCATGCATACATACATGCATACTTACATACACACACACGTGTGTGTGTAATACATACATACATGCATGCATACATACATACATACACACACACACACACACACATACAAAAATACACTGCCTGGCCAAAATACTAAAAATAAAAAGTTATAAACTGTAATATCTGGTTGGACCTCCTTCAGCTTTGATTCCAGCAGCTTCTCTTTGTCTATAAATGTCTGCATTTCCATCCAGTGTCGCAATAATTTTTCTCCAAGATCTTGTTTTGATGACGAGAGTCCGACCACTGCACAAAGCCTTCTCTGGCACATCCTAGAGATTCTCCATGGGGTTCAGGTCTGGACTCTGTGGTGGCCAATCCATGTGTAAAAACGATGTCTCCTGTTCCCTGAACCACTCTTTCACAATCTGAGCCTTGTGAATCCTGGTACTGTCATCTTGGACTACGGTCGTGCCTTTAGGAAAGAAGGAATAACCTGCTCTTTCAGTATATTCAGGGAGTGTTGTGGGCTTGTATAATTAGTAGAAAGCTAGCAGTACTCAGCAATGAAAGAAGAGACCAGACTCAGCATGAACTTCACAGTTTACGCCTCTATTCTTCGTCTTACACAGAAGGCAACATACAGTCAGAACAGCGTGGGTGATCCACAGCGTCACCTAGCACTGTAGAGTAGTAGCTGAATACACAACACATTCCCTTGTTTAAGCAGCTTACAGGTAATAAAAGTACTCATTATCTTAAATAAAATCGGACTGTGGCTGTAGAAGAGTACAGACTTACATCTCTTCTATAGTAGCACATAATTATAACAGCAGTACTTGTAATAATGAATGTTACTAGCAGCAGAAAACTTGTTTCATGTTACTTCACTTTGAACCTAAATTTACATAAACAAATCCATTTTCCACTGACAGTTGTTCATGTCTCTAACAGATGATCAACCGAGGTATCATGCAAATTCGACTTATAATTCCTTTTATGTTTAGGTATGGAAAGTAGTCATTTGACAGTGTCCAGCATGTCTTCTTTTTTCATAGTTAATATTCCCCCCAAAAGGCCATCAGAAACGCTAAGTTTTCATAATCATTTAGCCAAGCAGGCTTCTTCTGGACCCTCGTGGGTCTGGGCATGTTGTCAGCCTTGTGCAGGCTCCGGCTCGGGGCTGGAGCTGGAGGAACACCACCTGTGATGATGTCCTGTGTGCTTTCTGGACCCAGATAGAGGTGAGAAGCATTCCACGTGCATCCATCCTCCAGCTCATAGGAACTTGCACCAGCTTTCTGAATCACCCTGGCAGGCGTGTGAAACTTTGACAGTCCTTTTTCTACATGGAAAGCCTTCCTCACTCTGACCAGAATTCCCTCTTTGGTTCTTCACTCCTCTCTGAACATCTGCTTAACCACCTTCAGATGTAAGTTGCTTTGGAGGAAAGTGTCTGCTAAATGACTGTAGAATAGATTAACAAGCTGCTTTCTTAGAGCCACGGGAACCAGCTGTTGCTGAGGACCCCTGCACACTATTGCATCTTGGGCCGAGAGAGGCTTGAGCCTTGCAGGCAGAGACTTTGCCATCGTAGGCCATCCTCTTTTCATCTGCACTCTCCGGTCAGAAAGTTCAGAACAAACCTCACATGCCACACAGTGATCTGTGTCACATTTTTATGCCCCAGCAAGTCAAATCTGACCTCATTTCTGACCTGAGCTGTGCCTGCTTTCACAACATATAATGTAGCTGGTACGGTAGTATCTGCATGCTGCACTGTGGCTGGTAGGCAGCCTAGCACTGGGACTTTGGATTTAGTGTATCTCCCTCTGTCTGCACCAACAGCTTCTCACGTATTCTTGGACAGCTAGCATGTTCAATGAGTTGGTCACGTATTCTCTCATTCGTATTATCAGCAAACTCACATGTTGCCGCCCATGTAGCCTACTCAGCAACAGTCTTAACTGGTCTCTGCAGTCTTTTTCTCCAGTTAGCCTCACCGGTTAGTGGTTTTCTTCTGGCTCCACAGCTGTTCCTTCACATTGTTCATGTGGAAATGTTCTAACTTTCACTATTAAACATGGTCCTGAGTTCTACTGTTGTTTTTCTTTCATCTGATTCCACCAAACGTTTAAGTGATCACCATCATTCAGGATGCTTTCCTGACCCCATTTTTCCTGGAAGACGATGGTTCTCCACCATCCTTCCAGCTTTTTAATAATCCGTTGGACAGTTCTAGTAGTTTCTGATGTTTTCTCTGCGTGATGCCAATAATCTCACCCTTCTTAAACAGACTAACATCTTTTCCATGACCACGGATGTGTCTTTCCACGTGGTTGTTTAAGAATTGAGAAGCTGCTCATTGCACCAGTTGGGGTTAAATAACTTGCTTCAGCTGAATGAGCGGTGTTGCTGTGACTGGATGTGACTCATTCAACCAGCAGGACTGTGAACCAGCGACCACGTGTGACCAGATTTCATGATGCGTTCCAGTTGTCCCGTAATCCTGAGCACCCAAGAGTAGGCAACCTCATTACCAGATCATTTATTTAACCTTTATTTTACCAGGCAGATGCTTGCGATCCAATTATCTCTTTTACGAGCATGGCCTGGCCAACCTGGTGTTTCTGCTGCACCAACTCGGAAAAACTCCCTCCCTCCAAAGAAGCCGTTTTATGAGCATCTACAAATATCCTGCACAAATCAGTTTAAAAAATGTGAACCCTGAGAACTCAGACCAGTTTTGGTGAAAATGATTAATAACACATACTGGCTCGATACTTCACGAACAACTTCACCTTAACAACATGTTTATCAACACCTCAGTGATATTTACAGTAGAAAACGTAGTGAACACTAAACATTTTAGAAAGAAATTTAGATAAAGACGATACTGGACTAGTGGTGTTACTGTGCGCAGCCATCGTTAAATCTGGATACTCCGGCTTCCTCCCGCCGTCCAAACACATGCATGTTAGATTAATTGGTCGCTGATTTCTCTCTAGGAGTGTGTGTGAATGGTTGTTTGTCTCTCTGTGTTGGCCCTGCAATGGACTGGTGACCTGTTCAGGTGTACCTGCCTCTCACCAGCTAAAATGCTGGGATAGGCTCCAGCTTCCCCCCGACCCGTAATGGACAAAGCGGATAATGGATGAGTGAATGAATATACTGGACTACTAGTGGTAACGGGCACATCCATCTTTAAATCTGGAATCTCGGGTTCCTCTGAAACTTATGAGGTCACTTTTGGGGAAAATGAGGTTGCTTGCTTCTGAAATCGAATTCGCAGGACAACTGGAAGGCACGATCAGCCCAGACAGTCAGGAATCCCTGAGGCAGGTAGACCACCGATCCCAGCACCGATCTCCAATCCGACCTGCCAGGGCCAACCGTCTCCTGTTTGCTAAAATATTTCAGTGATGTGAATTTGTGCATTCATATTTTGGTTGAAGGGGAGAAGAAACTCAGGGAATAAGCAGAAGAGGAAGAAAGACACCACCACACACTCCCACCGGGTCAGAGGCGGGACCGAGAAGCATTACTGTAGGATTACTACATCCAACTGTAGTAATCCTTGTGGAAAATCCTGCTCAGTCTGGCTTCATGTAAGGAGTCTGGATGTAGAAACAGTCTGGAGGTCCGGTATGAAGTCAGTCTGTGTGGTTTCTGTGGGCAGAGCTCAACTCTAAACCTTGTAAATGCTGCAGCTTCTAACTGGAGATAAAGCTGGAAACTAATGTTTTAGATGGGAGCAGATTGGTATAACTTACTCTCAAAATCCAGGAAGAAGTTTCCGGTGTTGTTGTCGATGTCTTTGGTTAGCACCTTGATCAGGTTCCCCATGCTGTAAAAACACAGAGTTTTCCATGTTAACAGGTTCACACATGCAGGTCGACACAACCTCAGACGGACAGATTAGAAGACAAAGCTGCAGCCGAGGAGGAAACATCAGGATCAAGATTTTTACTGAAGTTTTTATCACCTTTTCTACATATTTGGCTTTATTATAATCTTTTAAATTGGTCTTCATCAACAATTTTCCATCTTTCTGAGTTTTTACAACATGACACATCCTGCATCTTTTCTGCTCCTGGAAGAGCCACTTTAGGTGTTTTTATAAGGTTGTTGCTATGGCGACCATCCGTCTAGATTCTTCGTACAAGTCCATTCTATGTTGTGTTACGGTTACTTCAACTCATCTATTGTTGAGTAAAACCAGGAAGCAGCTCCAGCTTTTATCTCCCAGTGAGCTTTAATCTATCCCCAACATCCGGTCAGCTAACAGAGAAGGACCTGAACCAGCTGAAGTACAGCACTTTCCAACCTTTAATCAGGTGATCACTGAAAACTCTGACAAGATCTGACTCAGCTCCTTCTGGTCCCAACTAGGTTCACAGCTTTCTCTCCAACTTCATTAAATCCTCGGATCGTTCTCCCTTTTTATCACTTCATGAGGAGCCCTGAAGGAAGCTTCATCATGTTCAGGATTTAAATGAATAAATCAACCAAAAACAACCCAAATGTGGGGAATTTTCCAGAGATCAAGAACACCTTCATCACACACTGGTCTATGATGTTCGGGTTGCCCACCGCTTCCTGTTATACATATTTAATGATGCAGATGTAACATCATGTGAATGTGGGCAACATATAAGTCGCGCTGTGCCTCCATCTATAATAATATGATCTGGTTATACTTGCCATAAAAACATAAAACATTTTTGTGTTTCACACAGAAATCTTCTTGAAGCCTGAACTAGAAACAAAGTGATCCTGGACCTGCAGCAGAAAGCAGCCCAGAGGAAGCTGCAGAGAGAAAAGTGCTGCAAAGTTACTGAGTTTGTCTACGAAGCGGCGAGCTCGTGGCTGCGAGCTGAAGTGGAAGCGCCGCTTCGTGCTAAAAACAGAGAAAAGAGGAAGTGATGAAGTCTCTGAAAGTTTGGTCTAAATCTAAAATGGAGGAAGTAAAGCAGACTGAACTCGGGTCAGGTACGACGCTCCACAGATGGAAGATAAAAATGTCTGAACAGATGAAACCAGCGTCTTTACAGCACCATCTATTTCCAGTCTCATTACCAGGAAAGAACAGCCCAAGTTTCAGCAAACAAGAGGAAATAATCTGCTCAGCTGCAGCACACATCCATGATCTGGATAAATGTTTTATCAGTAACTGTAGAAGAAACACTTTAAACAGCAAGTGTGTCTTTTAAAGGACAGACAAAAAGGTTTATTCAAGTCTAGTTTCATTTTAGCACATTTTGCTGATGCTGTCGCGTCTCAGTTTGACACCTTTAAACGTGTCTCTGCAACCAGCAGCATCCAGCTAATAATGAAGCTGAAACATGTCAAATATTCATCATTTTAAGCACTAATCTGAAAACCTGCGCTGATGTGAAGGAGACCAGCTGGATGTTTAATGTTTTGTCATTAGAAACCAATAAAACCCACTCAGTGCTCACAGAGACTTTACTGAGTTTTTTTCTGTTGAATGAATGGTTGAAAAACACATTTCACATCCTTAAACTGAGACATGATGAACTTTCACTCATAATTTTGAGCTCAGACAAGAATTAAATGATCATATTGTCCCCTATTAATACCCAACCTGCTGAAACATGATGCTGTTTTAGGAAAATGTGGTTTACAAACAGCATCTAAATAAGAAACTGTCGCCTCGAATCAAAGCTGCACGTTTTTTCCTGCATCTGTCTCTAATTTGGTTCCTTCAAACATTAAATAGACAAAGAAATCAACCAAACTTCATTATATTTGTAAAATAGAAAGTTAATGTTGAGTCATATAGAGACAGAAAAGATTCCAGCTAGGGTGTCAGGATTGGGTATAAAAGCAGCATCCAGCAAAGGTTTATTCTTTACAACAAGGATGGGTCACGGCTCACCACTTTGGTCCAAACTCCATCAGAGGATCAAATAACATCTACAGAGCAGAACAGAACCATGATCAGTAGGGACACATGGACTCAGAAGGACCTTGGAGAACCATTTTCACTCTACACAGTCCAAAGCCAGAAGCTGAAACTGGATTACACAAGGAGGAAGATGTATATGAACTCTGTGGAGAAGCAGAGTTCTCTGGACTCATGTCAGACGGTGGACACGTGTCCTACGGTCAGATGAGTCCAGCTGCTTTCAGAAGAAAGATTATCCTGCCTGTTATCAGACAAAGCTGTGATGTTGTGCGGGACATCATTGTCCATGGAGAACTTCATTGCTAAGAAGGTACCAACATCCCCGTTTCCACTGAGTCCGGTATGATGTACATGTATGGTATGATGTACATGTATGGTATGAAGTGGCTCGGTTCTTTAATTCCTCATCTCTGCTCCGCAGCCAGCTGTACCCTCACCGGGTTTATGAGCTGGACAGCAGTAAATCTGCCAGGTACGTAATGAAATGACGCCTTCTTTGATCTAAAGGCTGGTATATTTGAACACGGAGCTGTTCCTGCTTCGTTCTTATTGCCGATTCGCACAGAAAGTGATGATTCTTTCCACCAATCAGTGGACTGCAGTGTGTCAAGCTCCGCCCTTTAGGGACCGACGCCTAAATTTGGGACCTCAGGATGGAACTGACCCGTCCTCAACCGAGCCGGATCTGTTGGTGGAAACGGGGCTTTAAGCTCCCATTTATTCCAGCGGGAGTCGGGACCATGTCAGACCTCGTTCTGAACGACTTCCAACAGAAAATGTTTGCAGCTTCATGAAGACGAGACTCAGACAAGAAGCAGGAAATCTGGGATGCAGCAGGAATAGACACATATTCACCCGGAACGCCATGGAAACACGACTCCTCCTGAGCTGCTGCTGCAGATTGAACCGTCTGTACGTCTTCTGTAGCTCATCGTTCATTTCATCAGGTCCACCATCTCGTCCCGGGCTGGACGCCTTTTCCTTTTGAACTGCCTTCATTCTTGGTGTGAGAGACTGAACAAGGTGTTGGAAACTTTCCTCCATATTGACATGATAGCATGAAAGCAGTTGGAGACGATCCGAGCTTTGTGACGGCTTTTATCCTGCTGGAAGAAACCATCAGACCAGGCTGTACCTAATAAACTGGCCGGTGGTTGTATGATCACACTGTTAAAGTAAACTACACTATAAATCAGCATTTTATGGATCGTTTCTCCAGATTTCAGTCTGTCTGCTTCAAATGTCTCGACCGACAGACCAAAACCAGAAAACACAAGCTGTCAGAAAAAGCAGAAATGCTGCAGAAACTGATGAAACTTCAAGATGTTTCTGAGCTGAATTCACCTTTAAACCCAGTTTCATTTCTAAATACACGTCGCTGCTGATTATCTGTTCTGCCCTACGTCGGGTTTTATGGGGGATTGAGGGAAAGTTTTTACTGCAGAATCATCAGATCCAAACACATCAGCAAGTGTTTTAAAATCTGGATGTAAAACTGAAAGCACATATTTACAGCGCGGATCACAAAACTCCCAAACTTCCGTTTCTCTCATAACCTTTCTGGAAAAAGTGTAAATACTGTTTTCTGTCAGAAGTTAGACTTTTAAAGTCACAGTTTTTACTCTTTATTTCACCTGATAACATCAACTCATTTTGGGTTTAATCACAAATAAACGCTTAAAAGTCTCATTTATACAGTTTTTAACCCATTTCAGGATAATAAAATGTCATCATTAAAACCTCATGTCTCACTTTATATTTGACTTCAGTCAATTTCCAGATAATTCTTCTTCAAGTTAACAAGATAATTTTTCTTAAAAGGTTATTTCATGATCAATATTCATGACAATATTTAAAATAAATGTCCTATAAATGCTCATTCCAGTTATACTTCAACATCAGTAAAAAATAGAAAGTATGTAGATATTAAATTAAAATACTTTATTAATCCCTGAAGGGAAATTCTGAAACTTCTCTATAATACTGTTTTACAATAAACAATCAATATATTCAGCAGGTTTACATTTTACAATATTAATCCAAAGCTTAAATTTCACATGAAGTCTCATAATATTAAAATTAAAAGTTTATTATAAAATTCTGCTTTTGAATAATTTTGACTTTTTAACTCCAAATTTGAACTTTTGTCTCTTTAATTTGATTTCTAATGTAAATTTTTAAACACGTCTACATCTTTCTAATCATAATTTATTTTAGGTGGAATAAGAAACATTTAGTTTTTTCGTATTTTGATGTTCTCTAACTTTTACTAAAAACTAAAATCAGTTGCATCAATGAGCCACAACATTAAAACCAGGAGGACAAAACCGGATCAGGAGGGAAAACAGAGACAGCTCACACACCTCTGCTTCCATCAGGGATGCCTGGACCAGATGTGGACCAGACCAGGGCCACATCTGTGCCAAAGCTGGACTTTTCAGTCTGTAGAGAACTGAGCCACATCTGGTGGATCTGGGGCTGAGTTCAGGCAGAAAGACCCGCAGATCTGGACCAGATGTTCTTTCTTAGCAGGATTGTTTTCGTGTTCTGCTGGTCTTTCTGTGTGTTCTGTGTTTAAGGAACAGACAGAAGCAGAAACAGCCAGAAAGTTTCTGATGGTCTCTTTGGATTCCGGGTGATAAAGTTGGTAAAACGGAAGTACCTGCTGGCTGATCTGCGGTGGATCCGCGTTACTTTTCTGCTTCTTATAGAAACGATCCTCGGAGCCGTCACATACCTTGGTGGTGATGAGGGTGTCTGAAAAATCTGAGCTCGGGCCAGAAACTAGCCTCTGGACTCGGACTTCAGGCGCGACCGGGAGGAAAACTGGAGCTGAACTTTGAACCGTGTAGTCGGTCTGCAGTTTTTCCTGGTGAGTCTGCAGGACCTGACATGTCTGATATGGGACTGGATCCACCCTGGGAGCTCATCCCCCTCGCCTTCTCCCCGCGGACCCACCGACCTACCTCCCACCCTCCCTTCCCTTCACAAACCCCTCCCTTCGGTCGCTCACCTTCACTGATCGCTGATCGATGTGTGCGGATCGATGCCGTGTGCCCGCGCGCTCCGTGTGTCCGCGGTGGTCCAGGTGTCTGCCTGCGGTCCGCCTCTTCTACATGCTGGGTGAGTGTGAACCCGGAAAACAGCGGCGCGAGGCTCCGTTAACTATAAAAGGAGTGATTTCCTCAGGAGGAACTAAAGTGTGAGCCAATCAGCGGGCAGCGACGCGGTGGCGGCGGCAGGCTGCCGCTGCCGCGGCGGAGACCCGCCGTAGCGGCAAGCTGCGGCCGCACGGAGTGCCGCTGGCTGTGGTGGAAGTTATAAAATAAACTGAATACTTCCTTAGGTTCACAGCTTTAACGGTTTCAGTTTTCATTCTTTATTTAGTCCTGATTATTTTAATAATTATTAATGAATTAATTATTTCAGTCATGGATAAATATTCTTTATTTAGTGTTTCTTAGGTAGCTATGTCAAACGAAGCTAAATTAAATTTTTGTTCTAAATTCAACTGAATATTATGTTTATGACTTAAAGTATTTCACTTTATGTCTCAATTGCTGAATTAAGAGCCTAACAAATAAACAAATGAATAATAATGCTAAGAAGCAGAACATGAGCTTTGACTCTGACTACTTGCTGTTGCTTCATGTGATCTGTTGTGAACTGTCTTTCATTTGTAAGTCAACATTTATTTGTGAATTTCAGACCTGTAGGAAATTGCAACAGAACAGAAGCAAATTAAGACTTTTATTGGGGTTATAAAATAACAAAACAAATAACACAGTTATGCTTTTTATTTTTGTTTATTTATTGTTTGTAATAACGATTTGGCGCAAATGCAGAACCAATTAAAATCTTTGTGGAACAAATATGTTCAAAGTATGTTTTTTTTGTCTCCAAATGAGAAAAAATTGTTGAGCAGGTTAAAAACAACGTTCCTCAAAGCCAGATTGAAAGAATTGTTACATTTGTCCCTCTACAGTCAAAATATAATTAAGCTTTCAAGTAATCTGGAGGAATTTTATTGTGTAAAGCACAAGGGAGCAAGTCTTATCTGGAAACGATGATCCTGCATCCAGAACCTGTCACGATTTCTGGGTTTTGGTGGGTGTTTTGATGTTTAGGATTTTGGTTTTTGTCATGTTTAGTTCGGTGTTCTTGGTTGTAGTTCTGTTCATGCTTTAGTTTTCAGTT
>CM047982.1:33391600-33401916 GCA_026261665.1 Melanotaenia duboulayi
CATTATTCATTCTGGCCCAGACAACTGCTGCTCACTGGATATTTTCTCTTTTACAGACTAATCTCTGTAAACCCTGGAGTTGGTAGTGTGTAAAAATCTTGTTCAAAGTCATCTGAGGGAGGTGCCATGTCTCTGACTTCAGTGTAAATATTGGTGCTGAGAACTGGTTTAGAGACGAGACCAAAGGTCACAGCAGCCGGACGACCGGAGCTTCCAGCTCTCAGCTTTCAGGTGACGGATCCACATTAAGACCCAGCAGAAACAATCAGTGGTCTTCAGTCTGCTGCTTTCAGAGATGCAGGAAATGCATCTCAAATTACCTCCTCCCCCATCTATTAGCCACCCCTCCCTTCCTGGAGCATATGTATGCATTTACATGTCTATCTTTGTGAGGACCATGTTGAGCCTCAGGCCTTGGAGTGAGGACATTGTGTTTTAGGGTTCTGACTAGGTTTTGGCTTCTGGTTCAGGATGGGTTTGAGCATTTAGCTGCTGTTCTTCAGAGTCAAATAATGGGTCTGGGGAGACATTATGTCCCAACAAAGATGGTAGAAAACATGCATGTGTGAGTCGGACATGAAGGAGGGAGTAGGCCGGATCGATTGATGAGTTCAGGCTGCAGCAGCACTTTGTTCCTCTGCTCTGAACTGCATACATTATTTTTATTGACGTGCTGACTGAAAGTCAAACTATACACCCGAATTAAGAGTGAAGCTGGTGAGTTAATGTGCTGATCCTGCTCTCTAGAGGACAAACCCTGCGGGGTTTAATGATCCTTTGACCTGTTGTTTAGGTCACCATCGTGGCTGTGTGGAGGTATGACAAGCTTTCAGGTGGATTAGCAGGAAATGTTACCCTGATGATTGATCCTGCTGACTGTGCTCACCAAAATCATCCAGAGCCATCATAACTGCAGCTCAGCTTCTCGCCACAAACATGTAAACAACTACTGGTTGTGTTATCATAAAATCTACTACAGTCATGGCCCCAGATAGATGAACTCCAAGTAATTTAACAAACCTTTGACTAAATTTGAAAGACTTACACATCTAACGAATGAATTTATAAATTTAGGCTATTAAATATCAAGAGTTTCCAGAAACTTAATTCCAACAATTAATCTGTAAAGTGTAAAATTCACTAGAGTCCATATTTTAAACAAATTAACCAAAATTGACTATGAAGGACTTACCCAGTATCTAGTACTAAAGACATTAGAATTTACTCTTTTATTGAGATCTACCACGTTAAAGCGAAACATACCAGACATGTTTAGAGTGATGCACGCTTACGTTGAAGCAAACTTCGTTGCTGTTGAGAAAATACATCATTATATTGGACAAATGTAACTCAGACACTTGTGTTCCCTCCAAGATGAATTAACTTGTTGACCATAGTTTTCTTTTATTTACTTGACCTGTATTTTGTCTTTACTGCTTTCTCAAGCATTTTAGCATGCTATCACACAAATCAGTTAGCATGGTCACATAGCTAACAGCTATAGCTGTTGTTCACTTCTCAGATTGTGTTTTATCCCCTCATTATTTGTCTGTTTCTAGCTGAGTTTAACATCCTAAAACTCCACAGAGCCTACGTACTCATAAACAAGCTCCTCCCTGAGCCTTCACCTTACCGTGGTGGAGGAATTTGTGTGTCCTGAAGATCCTAGGAGCTATGTTGTCGGGGGCTTGATGCCCCTGGTGGGATCACCCATGGCAAACAGGTTTCTAGGGGAGGGACAAGACAAAGCGCAGCTAAACAGACCCCTATGATGAATAAAAACAATGGATCCATGTTTCCCTTGCCAGGATGTGAGTCACCAGAGCCTCCCTCTGGAGCCAGGCCCAGAGGTGAGCGCCTGGTGGTTCGGCCTTTGCCCATGGGCCCGGTTGGTCTCAGCCTAAAAGGGTGACATGGGCCCCCCTTCCTGTGGGCTCACCATCTGGAGAAAGGGTTGTAGGGGTCAGGTGCAGTGTAAGCTGGGAATGCCCGTCATGGATTGTCCATAAAAAACATCATGTTCAGGCATAAGAGTGTCCACATGTGCACTTGGTACCAGGACACTCTAGGCTCCAGTTTGATGATCGACTTTGTAGTCATATCATCGGACTTGGAGCCACATGTCTTGGACGCTCGGGTGAAGAGAGAGGTGCAGCTTTCAACTGATCACCACCTGGTGGTGAGGTGGCTCAGATTGTGGGGGAGGACGCCAGTCAGGCCTGAAAGACCCAAGTGTGTTGTGAGGGTCTGCTGGGAATGTCTTGTGGAGTCCTTTGTCAGAAAGTTTCATCTCCCACCTCCAGCAGAGTTTCAACCATGTCCTGTGTGAGGCGGGGGACATTGAGTCTGTATGGGCTGTGTTTCATGCCTGTATTGTTGAGGCAGCCTACTAAATCTGTTGCTGTACGGTCGCCAAGCGGCAACCTCCACCTGTAAAATGAAGTGCAAAATAATTGCAGTTCACCCCTCATCCACTAGGGGTTGGCTCCAAAACAGAGCAAATCCCCATAGACTCCCATGTTTCAAAGGCTAACTTCATAGCAGAAATAAACATGTTTAAAGCCTGGTACAAAAAACATTTTAGGATTAAGGGGTCAAGTTTACCTTCATGACAACTGTGGGGGGGGGGGGGAATTTTTTTCTTGGATATTATTTAATCTCGAAATTTGGCATAATTAGGGGCGTGTCCTTTTGATTGACAGGTATCCAATATCTGCAGAAAGAAGGGAGACTGGAGCACAAACGCGTTTTTTAGCTGGCTTAGCTTTAGCCCGCCTACCTCCATTAGCTGATTCGCTACCATTGTTCCGGGTTAGCTCGGTTAGCTCTTAGCTACAGGCAACTTCGAGTTTTGATCAAAGTTTGATCATTGTCAATCATCCACCCCCATCTTCACAGTTCCCCTCTCAGCTCGACCTATTTGCCAATTTTTGGGTTTTCCGGGACAAACAATACAGTTGACGCTACCAAGATGGCGACGGTGGGAATTCCCAATGAGCTTCACTTTTGCTCTTCAGAAACCTACGAGTGAAGTCACGGAGGCTCCATCCACTTTTTATATACAGTCTATGGTTGGTGCCTGTCGCACCGGAAATCCATGAACTCATTTGTGGATACCAGCAGTGAGGGACACCATCAAGCTGGAGAAGGAGTCCTATCAGGCCTTTCTGGCCTGAGGGACTCCAGAGGCAGCTGATGGGTATCAGCAGGCTAAGCGGAACGTGGCTTCGGCGATCGCTGAGACAAAAACTTGGGAATGACAGGAGTTTGGACAGGCCTTGGAAAATGACTTCCAGACAGTTTCAAGGAGATTCTGGTCCACCATCCAATGGCTCAGGGGGGGAGGCAGTGCTCCATCAACACTATGTACAATGTGGTTGGGGGGCTGCTGACTTCGACTTGGGACGTTGTGGGATGGTGGAGGGAATACTTTGAAGACCTCCTCAATCCCACAGACGACAAAGTTGAATCCGGGGATCTGGCCATGGGCTCTCATATCTTTGGGGCTGAGGTTGCTGAGAAAGTTAAAAAGCTCCTCAGTAGCAGGGCCCCAGGGTTGGATGAGATCTGCCCAGAGTTCCTTAAGGCTCTGGATGCTGTAGGGCTGTTGTGGTTGATATGCCTCTGCAGCATTGTATGGACATGGGGGCCAGTTTCTCTGGACCGGCAGACTGGGGTGGTGCCCCACCTCTTCAGAAAGGGTAACCAGAGTGTGTGCTTCAACTACAGAGGGATCACACTCTTCTGCCTCTCTGATAAGGTCTATACAAGACTCTCGGAGAAGAGAGTCCATCGGATAGTTGAACCTCAGACTGAGGAGGAGCAGTGTTTTTTGCCCTGGTCGTGGAACAGTGAACCAGCTCTACATCCTCTTCAGGGTCTTGGAGGGTCCATAGGATAGGAGGATGCTTAACCAGTCTACATGTGCTTTGTGGACTTGGAGAAGACAGTGTTCCCTGCAAAGGCCTGTGAAGGGTACTTTGAGAGTATGGACTGCTGGACCCCCTTGTACAAGCTGTCTGGTCCCTGTATGACTGGAACCAGTGAGGGTTGGACTCCGCCAAGGCTGCCCTTTGTCACAGATTCTGTTCATAACTTTTATGGACAGAATTTCTAGATGCAGCCCTGGTGTTGAGGGGATCTGGACTGGGCTTCTGCTTTTTGCAGCTAGGATGAGAATCAGCACCTCCAAATCCAAGACCATGGTCATCAGCCGGAAAGGGGTGGAGTGTTTTCTCCGGTTTAGGAATGAGGTCCTGCCCCAAGTGGAGGAGTTCGTGTATCTCGAGGTCTTGTTCACAAGCGAGGGAAGGATGGAACGGGAGATCGACAGGCGGATCAGTGCGGCATCCGCAGTGATGTGGACGCTGCATCGGTCTGTTGTGGTAAAGAAAGACCTGAGCCAAAAGGCAAAGCTCTCGATTTACCGGTCGATCTCCATTCCTTCCCTCATCTATGGTGACAAGCTGTCGGTAGTGACCAAAAGAACAGGATTGTGAATGCAAGCGTTGGAAGTTGCTGTTTCTCATCAGGGCTGGCGCTATTGGACTTAACACTTTCCACACCATGTGGTCAGGTCAGACAGCAATATTTTGGGGAAAAAAGTGCACTTTTTGATGCTCAAAATCCGATGTAAAAATTAGGGATGTCCCGGTGATATATTCAGGAGTTAACATTACTAACAGTTACTGAGGGAAAACGTTGCTGTTTAAAGACTGTTTTGTTTGTTGAGGCCATAGAGGAAAATACATGTCCAACCTTTGTTGTTTGTCTTTTACGTTGAGGCAGACACAATTAGCCTAAATTATATGTCCGTTAACAACAGATTAACGTTAAGTGTCTGGTCCAGGCGCAATAACGTTAAATCAGCAAAGCTTAGGGTTTTTCTTTTGTGTTCTGCTCACATTGTGACTTCCATCTTTTTAACAAGAGAACATTTTTTGCACTTGTGCAGACATAAAAACAAAATAAATCAGATGTTAACCAGGTGGTAAACCAATTTTCTAATTTTTTCATTTTTATAATCTGATTATAAAGGATAATCAGATTATGCTGTCTACATGATCATTTAAACACTGAATTCAGTCTTCACTCAGTTTTATAAAGTGAACTTTTCCAGAAACGCTAATCTGTGATGTAGCAAAAACCAACTAGACAACAAAGCAGTTCAAGCTGCGCCACATTTTGAACACTGCCTCCATGTGGCAGCAGAAAGCTCAAACATTCAGTCGCATATTTGTTGTTGGTCTTTATAGAAGTATGTTCAACCATCGATCTCTCCTCCACCCTCCATCTATAGTCATGAGCTGTGGGTAGAAACTGAAAAGAAAGTGCAAATGGACAAAAAGAAGTACGTCTGGCCTTCCACTTCTGGATGAGGCAAGAGCTCAGAGTCAAATGAAGCAGGTGGAGGTGTTCGAGGTGTCTTCTGGCTGCCAGGGAAGGTCTTTTGGTCATGTTTCCTGCAGGAGGGGTCCTGGAGGCAGACGCATGACTTGATGGCTGACTCTGGAATGCCTGCTGGGAAGATGGAGGTCCACCTGGTTCTGGGGAAGCATCAGATAATAGATGGATGGATTTCATTCAAAATAAGGACAAAGATAACCTATCACAAGCTGAAACATTAGAACCTCCATCTCTTTAATAATTTCATAGATTTTTAGTATTTGAGGATTTATGTTGTGTGCACATGCGACATTTCTATTTAGTTTACACACAGCAACGGCTTAGTTTAGACATCACCATCACGGCCTCGTCAAACACAAAATGTACTTTCACTTAAAGGTTAAGTAAAACAAAAAGCTGGCTGAACATTTCCCAGTTTTTTCCCCAGAATTTCCTCACATTTACTTTTTTTCTCTTGTTTTGTTTTTGTTTGCTTTTCTTAGTTGAGTGGGTCTGACAGAACGACCAACTGGGCGGCCAGCCTGTGGATGTCAGGAGACAAAAACAAACACTGGGCCGAGAATAAAGTCCTGACAGCTGCTGCTTCTGTGGGCCGACGGCCTCGGTAACACGATGCAGCGCTGACCATCCCACCTTAAATAAAACAGCGGCGAGTGGAAGTCGACCCAAAGAGACGCTTCAACAAAGAGAGAAAACATCAAAAGCTGAAAGAGTTTTCACATCATACGAACACGTTTGTGCTTGTGTGTATTTTTAGAGCTGGATCAGACTCAGATCTGTTCACTTTCACTGGTCTGATTCATCGTCAGGCTTCAGCAGCTGTTTTTATCTTTCTGTTTTCTGGAGTTTCAGAGAAAAACAGGAAGCGTGCAGAGCCATCTCAGTCGTGTTTAGGAGCCTGCAGCTCACCTCGCACCTTGCACAAACACGCCAGCACTTCCTCATTCTTCACATTTCCGCCCCAAGGCCGACCAGGGCCAAATATTTGTTTTTACCCAGAGCAGGAAGACGCTGAACGAGGTCCGACTGCTGCTGCTGGAACATGTGTGTTCACACCAAGAAAAAAAAGATGAAAAACTGTATGGGTTGTTTGTGCTGCTACTGGAGGAGGGAGGGCTCCAGTTCTCCTGTTTTTACTAAGAAATCCAGCGGGAAGCATCTGCTACAGCAAAGAGGCTGAAAGTAGCCTGAAGGTGGCGCCACAGCAGCATCAACCTGATGTCGTCCGTGATATCAAACCACAGCTTGTTTTCCTGCTGAACTGATCCCTCTGACATCACTGAAATCTTTCTGAGGCTTCATGACCCTTCCTGAATGGTACACATGTTTTCTGAGACAGCAGTTTCCTTCCTGAGACTCAGATATGGAGGGTTTATGCTGATCTGAGTTAGAGGTTTAACCATGTATATTACATCTTATAAAATCAGGAACAATGAAGTTGAACTTCCAGCTGTGTCAACCATAAGCCAGTGTTGGTAGGTGCCACAGATACACCCGGGCCCCCGAGGCCCCTGATATAACTAACATAAAGTTATAAAGAAGAAGAAAAGTTATGAAGAAGAAAACACCCAAAGTGCTCCTTCAGTTCCTCGGAGGCTGCATTCTGGTGATCAGACGTAGTTCTTGGAACGACGCTGGAGAGACGAAGTGTTCTCGTTCCAACACTTCATGCTTCGTGGGAAGCAGCAGAAAGTACAGCTTTTCCTCAGACAGCTGCTGGTGTAAAGTATGCTTGCTGGCTTCTAACCAGGCAGCTGTGCTTCACATGTCCTGTTAGAAGGTTTGAGTCAGAAATATTTAACCTTTATAGATATTAAAGAAGTGTTTTTTTAGTTTTAACTTGGACCAGCAGGTTTCTATCCTCTAAAAACTTGTCACATTAAATCTCATGGACATGATATAATAAGGTTAAAGACTGGATTTGTAGAAGAGGTGGACTTGAATAGCCAGCTGTTACCACATAAAATCACATCCATCGATTATAAAAAAAACTCATCCACATGAAAACAATAAAATTAAAACGTTGTCAGGACGCAAAAGGTGGTGATCTAGCCCCGCCTCTGGAACCATGTCAGCCAATCAGAAAGCTGAGACAAATATCTGCTTCCAGCGAATCCAAAAACAAAGCATGTGGGTCGTTGGCTAAATGGAGTTAATGCTCAATATCCCAGTTAAATAAATACATGTTAAACATGTAAAAGTTCCTTTTAACGAGATTAGTGCCAGCACAACTTCGGTTAGCATAACGTTGCCATGGAAACAAAAGAATTTACAGTTCAGATGGTAATGCAAGCCACATGGATGGCACAGAATCTGAAGCTACGAGCTAACACCAGCGTTATCCACACATGACGACACAGCTTCACCGTAACAGTCTTAACACACTAGTTTACATGTGGACATGCCAAATGGGTAAAACTGGGTTAAAATAACTAGGCAGTGTCATCTTCTTATTGTACATAGTCGGGAACACAACGCACCACAAAGGTGTGTGCTACTAACGTGGCAGGATTTGGCTGCAATGACTGCAGCTTCTTATGAGACCAGGCTCTACATCTCCTCGTCTGAAGGAAGGAAGCTGTTCCAGCAGGCCTTCAGATGTTCATCCAGGTGTGTCTGAGCAGAGGGCTGCATTGGGACTGGGACTGGACTCCTGGGGGTCTCGCAAATCCTGATGCAAATCTTACGGGATGGTATGGTTTAATCATTGTTGTGTGCAGGAGTGGATGTACAGACAGGAAGTGTGGGTCAGAACATCAGCTTTAACTTCAGTGCTGGATTTAATAAATGATGCTAAACACCAAGCTAGCAGACTGTCGGAAACACCAGGGTGGAGGGAACGTCAGGGGGCAGTTTCTACTCGTTATCTCCACCAGAGCGGAGGTCATGTTTTCAGCAGCGTTGGTCTGTCTGTTAGCAACATAACTCAGAAAGTAATGGACGGAATTGGAATAAAGGAACAAGTGATTAGATTAGATTACCAACTGGATCCAGGAATGTTTTAAAGCATTCCTTACTGTGGTGAGATAGGAATTACTTTGCCTTTACAGCAACTCAAAAATAATCCCCACAGTCACTGGCAATCAGAGACAGTGGCTCGGTGGAGGTCTGCGTTCGGAGCGCTTCTAGTTTATTTATGTTACACATCTTCTTTTTCTGTGGGGGTTTTCAGACAGTTTAATAGTTATATTACTGCCACCTTCTAGACCGGAGTTTTTCATAGACCACACAGGCCTCCTCTATGTCTGACTGTAAGTCTATTTAAGTCTCTTTCATTCACTTCGGCCTTTAGCACAGCAGGATGTGACATTTTGATCTGATTTTACTGATTTTATTTGTTTTATTCTATTTAACTGCATTTAAAAATGTTTAATGTACTTCAAATGCTATCTATTTTTATTGTTTTTATTTTAATGTTATGTTGCATTTTGTAGCACTTTGGTCAACTTTGCTGTTAAAGTTTGTTATAAATAAAGTTGCAGGTACACACTTTAAGACTTTACTTGTTTTCTCATGTTGTCCATGAGAGAATAAAATGAGTTGTTGCTTCATGCATGTGATTTGGAAAGTTTTCTAGTTCTGGTTTCTGCACCGGTGGTTCGGAGCCTAAATTCACTGCTGCAGGATTTACAGCTGTTTTTTTTTACCTCACTCCCACTTCCTCATTGCACTTTGTTTTGCTTTCCTGTTATGATTAGAGTTAATATATGTGGCTATAATTACAAAAAGCATGTTTTCATGACCCCTATTTATGACCTGGTTTCAAAAGGCTTCCGAAATGCTGCTTCCATGTGAACCAAATATCAAAATGATGACGAAGTTAAACAGACTCACAACTTGTCTCTGCGTGGACATAGACGTAGTTTTACTGAAACTGGCTGTGAACAGTGAGAGCTTCGAGGACCCCTGGGGATTGTTGGGGGACCCCCTTGGGGTCAGGGACCCCAGGTTGAGACTCCCTGATTTAGTCTATATCCACACAGAAGTCTGAAAAATAGATATTTTTCATCCGACATGCTCAGAAAACCAGGTCTACGCAGCCCCATTTACATTAAAACACACCAGCACGATAGATACGCGGCTGGGAGTCAAACCAAAACGATCTGGCCCCGCCTACAAAGCCACGTTGGCCAATCAGAAGCCTGATTAGAAAATTACAGTTTCCAGGAGAAAAGAAAATTATGTACAGACTGATAGTGAAGTTATTGCTGAATATTACAGTTGAATATGAAGTCAGTAAAACACCAGAAAACACTGAGCATCATGTATTTTTCCCCACAGCTGAGCCCTGGACTGAATCTGGCTTCGGGAGGACGTTTCACTTCATTTTTACTACAAGGAACCCCAAAATTCTGACTTCCAGGTCGGAAAAGGAACACAGTGTAAGCAGGTACAGTACGCATGTTGCTTAAAGAGGAAATGTTACAGAAAATACCAGCATTTAAAATTTAAATTATCTGTCATTTATATTTCAATTACCTGCTCAAGTTCTCTGTATATTCATATATATATATANTAAACATGTTTTCAGTGTGCACAGGATATATTGTCAAATTTATGTTATGTTGTTATATTTAGTATATTCTTATTCAATCCTTCGATGTTTCATCAGTATGTTCTGTTTCATTTTTGATGTGTCTCCATTTAAACAACTTTTATATTTACAGGTTAAAGATAAGACGCCGGTACCAACACATCTATTATGTTCTTTTATAAAGAGAACAAGCAACATGATAAAAACTACTGAGAAGGCAGAATAAAAGGAAAAATGACATGAAGAGAGAAAGAAATAAACAGTTTATTTCTTCCTGTGTTTGTTGTATTAGTGTGTGAAGACTGAGTGTTCTGTTGTTCTTTAATCAGACACCCTGCCGCCCTCAGGGATCAGCTCCGGCTAATGGTCGATGGAT
>CM047982.1:33452615-33464680 GCA_026261665.1 Melanotaenia duboulayi
ATGCAGAGGTTTACTGTACAGTAGTTGCTCTGTATAACAGTAGGCCTGCTTTTAAATGAAGAGGACATTTTGGGTGTAACTATGCAATTAATCGCGATTAATCAAAACATTTCACGTGATTAATCACCATTAAAAATTTTTATCGACTAATATATGTATTTATTCACACATGCCATGGTGGTACTAAGGAGTCCAAGGAAGAAAATGTGTTCAGAGATGCTGTTCTGCAGATCTTGGTAAGAACAGTGCTTATTAGACTTCCTGTTGTCTTTCTGTCATCTCCAACCAGTCTGTCCATTCTCCTCTGACCTCAGACATCAACCAGACATCCTGGTCCAGACAACTGCTGCTCGCTGGATATTTTCTCTTCTTCAAACAATTCTCTGGAAACCCTGGAGATGCTTGTGTGTGAAAATCCCAGTAAATACTCTGACCAGCATCCATGCCACGTTCAAAATCTCCTGTTTTCCTCCTTCTGATGCTCAGTTTAAAGAAACACCAGTCTTATAAACACGTTTAAAAAACAAATAGCAGCAAAAGCGTTTAGAAACTAGAGGAAAACTCTGAGTCAGGCATTTTGTAATTCAGTCAGGTGGTTCAGTAACTGGTTGTACCACCAGTTTCTTCGTCTCTGCATCACTGAATCAGTTTCACCGCTTAGGCAGTGAAACTAAGATGAACCTTGAAAATATGTTTATGTGAAGAAATTATCTCGTCAATCCAAAACAATCAGATTAAACTGAAACTGTTGGTCCAAACTGACGAGGACGATCTGTAAAATGAAGCTCTTCATTCTTACTTACTGGAGTTAATTAGCTCTAGGTAAACACGTGGAGTTTATCTGAGTTTAGAAATGTTTCTGGGAATGAAGGCAACCTGAACTTGAGCTGTTTTCGGCTGCTGGAAGCATCGTCTCCACAGCGCTGACGGGTTCAGACATGTCGGCGGCATGCCGGACCTCTGATGCCGTCACCAGAAAACCTTCCTGAGCTTCTGCTTCGTCTTCATCATCACTGCTTTTCCTTCCAGTTCCAACAAACCGAGCCCAGGATGGACGAGATAAACCTGAAACAGCAGCAGATGTCTGGGGAACTAATTTCTCCCTGCAGGTCATTACTTTCAGATTAAATGATCAGATTAAACTTTACTCTGTTCTTTTTATTTGACTCAAAGAAAACAAGTTTGTTACTGAAGAGTAGCGCTCCTCAAGATCATTTTAACATTTGAATCTGAGTTCCACTACTTAGTATAACTCATTCTGGTTAAAAGTCACATTTTCCACCATTTTCAGCAGCTTTTTGTGTATTTTGGAGTAAAAAAAAAAACTTTCACTTTCTAAGTTATGGATAGGAGATTAGGAAGACGTCTTAAGTGTGGTGAGGGTGTATTTTTAGTTAAACCGTGAAGTTTCCACATCTATAACCAAACAGCATGTCGGTGAAAGTGAAAGTAAAGCTTCCCATTAAACAGTGATGAAAGTGTTGAGTCAAACAGAAGATGAACTTTGGTCTGCGATGCAGGAGAAAGTCCGCCGTAAAACCCCTCCAGTGACGAGATCTTCACGCATGAGAACTGATGTTTTTCTGTGTTTTTATTTAACCTTTTAAAACCTGAGGTCCCCCAACCGTCTGGACTAAAACTTTTATTCTACTTCACTTTATCAGCGTTGTTCTTTGCAGAGATAATGTTGACATATGTTACTATGACAGCTGCATCATTCCAAACAAATATCCACATTAACCCTGAGTGGGTTTTGTAGGCAAGCCTGAAATGTTTTTCCTTTATGCTATGTGCCATCTTCATGTTTTCTTCACCAGTAACACGTAAACTAACATTTACTCATCTAACCCATTTCTTTGACTCCAACGGTGTTTAAACAGACCTTGTATGCAATTTTCAAACAGAGACATAAAAACGGCTCCTGGTTTAAAGGGTTAACTTTTATTTTACTGGCCATATTAAGTGAATGAAGAATTACTCCAGGTTAATCATGTTCTTGGTTTTTATAGACATGTGGGACCTCAGAGAACAGCTTACCAGTGTCTAAGATGTGTCTGAATAATTTACAATAAAGTGGGAGAAATGGGACATTTCTGGAGTTTAGGGTCTAACCTTTGAGCAACCATTGTCCTGTTTTATTATTTTTTTATAGTAGCTGATTAGTCCGTCATTTTTTCAGGTCTGAGAGGAACCGATTGGTGTTTAAGGGTTAAAACATCTCAAATATCCAACATTTATAAGCACAGAGCCAACGGTTGTCTCTGAGCTGTTAGTGATCTTCTGCTCTGTATCATTAACCAGTTAGCTCATCCCCAACTTTTCATGCTTCATTAGCAGTCCTTTGGATCAGCTTTCCCGTACAGAGTTCCCTTTGCTTTCTCTTTTTAACGCACGGGGAACTGCTCTTCAGCCTCATTTTGCAAGTAATCCTTCCACAGTGGTGGTTGATGCACCAGCGGGGCCAAATGGCCAAAGGAAGACATCATTGTGTAGCCGTGCTTATCAGCAGCTAACACCATCTGCCTGAGGAGGCCGGGCAGCAGGAGGATGACGGGAACCTGACGACCACCGATGGGAAATGATGTGTTAAACCAACACGAGCCTCCTGTCTTTCACTTCCCTCTTTATGTTCATGTGCTTTTAGTTTTAACTTCCTTTACTCAATAAAAGTATGATTTCATTATTTAGTTGAATGTATTCAGTTCAGCTTTATTCATACACAACTGATTTACAACATCATCTCACTTTACTTTTACAAACACAGTCCAATTCAATCCAGTTCATTGTAGTCCAGTTATAATTCAGTTAAAACCAATCTATCATGTGATCCGCATCAGTCCAGTTTAAAATAACTGTGTTCATATAAATAATGACCGAGCTAAGAAAACTAAAGGTCTTCTCTTTGAGTCAGTCCTCCATCCTGAGGAGACGGTGGAGAGGAAAACCTCCATCAGAACCAGCACAACCAGAACCAGGAAGGACGGCCATTTTCCTGGACCATCTGAGGGTGGAGAGGACCGGAAAGAGGGGTCAACCAGCAGCAGAACTGTAAGCCAGGGATACCTGCTGAGAAACAAGAAGAGAAACGCAAATGAACAACAACGTCAGATATTTTACATGTAGAGTGGAGAGAGCAGAGAGGAGCCCAGTGCATCATGGGACGTCCCAGCAGGGCAGATTAATTAACTAATGTGCAGTTAATTAAATGATGCCTGACTTATTTATGCACAGTAAACATGCAACTTTAGGGGCCTCTCTGGGTCTGGGTCCCCAAGACAAGGGATGGTATTCCAGTCATGGCAGGTGGCTTTTACCACTCACACTGTTCTTTATTGGTTTAATTGTATATATATANTTTAAGGTCAGTATTGACATATTTCTACAGTCAAAACTTTCATCAGGCCAACATGTAAGGGTTTTTATTAGTTGTCCATGACTTCTTGCAGCTGATGTCTATTATATTTTTTATGTTTTGCATTTAATTCAGAACCTCCTGTTTTGTTAGTATTTAAATATTAGATTAATGTACTTTTTTTATGTGTTTTTCTTTTTTAAACAAGTGAAAATTAGATATGTGGATTTCTTTCTTTTTTTTCTGCTGTTAGCATGAAATTTGCCTTTTGAACTCAGGTTAAAATGTGAATGCATTATGGATCAACCTGTCAGTCAGTTTACGTGTAAAACTGATCATTTACCAGAATGAACTGTCCACAAATCCAAAACACGGTCAGAGGGAGGAAGCTGGGACAGTTTGGTTCTGCTGAAGGATCACTTACTCCATCTGCTCCCTCTGACGCTCCGATAAATATTTTATTACAGCTGCATCATGAAACGCTCAAAGCTCCTTTTTCTCTCAAACTGTTTAACATAATGAATGTGGCCATCAGAGAACATGGCGGTAAAAGTAAGGAGCGCTTTAGCTCAGCAACAAATGGGGAAAAATAACATGGCCAAAGGCTGAAGTGAAACTCTATACGCGTTCGCAGTCCGGATCCACGATCCTGAGCCGTTGTTTAAGCCGACCCCGCTGATTCCAGTTTGAATTGACGGATGTCCGTAAGAGCCAATCAGCGCCCGCCATGCGCCAAAGTCGTGCTTATTCTACTTAGGCGACCAATCAGCGGCCGAATGCGTCATTAGAGTAGAATGTGAATGTGGGCAGCTTGTTACGGGAGCACACTCCGCTCCCATCCCCCCACCTCGACTCAGCAATGGCGGCTGCTTTTTTGCGGCTTTGTCCTTCTCATGTTCAGCTTGTAAATGTGTTCAAAACTCGGTAAGAAAACAACGTGTTTGCCCTTGTTGTTCATAAGAATGCGTGTCAGTTCATGAGCACATGATTATTTTTTAATGCACTTGATTCATCGCATGTCTGTTATGTCGCACTGCTTTCCCCCCTCCCTCCTCCACGACGGGGCTTTTTTCCTTCGTGGGCTCCAACAATGGAGACTGAGGAAATGAGGCCACCAACACTGAACTGCACCCGCTTACCCAACCAGCCTGAACACAAAAACCCCACCTTCAGAATACTTATGTTTGTTTTCTTCGACTGATATCGAGTTTGTGTAACGACCTTCGCGCACGAATGTAAGGGCTGTTACATAAAAAACAAGTGTCAAGTGCGCACATACAGAGAAGAGAGGGAGTTTCAAACATGGACGTGTGAAGGGGCGGGGCGAGCAGCGGATGATGAAGGGCTCTGATGAGCTATGGCGGCGCTCTTCCATATTCGCCTCTCATCTGATTGGCAGTGCTTATAGACGGGTTAAAAACAGCAGTAATGTTTCAAAACGCCTCCCATCTTCTAAAACAACCCGTTTTAAGGACATTAAGCTAATCTCCCTTCAACACTTTGCCCGTATTCCCTCGTCGCGGCGGTGGGCGGGAAAAACGCTCCGTAGTCGCCTCCTCACTCGACCAGACGACCATCAATCAATCAAACTGACACTACGTCAAACGAAACGCCGTCTGTTCGACATATTTAATGCGCAATTCGATGTAAACTTAATTTTCTGTCATTTACGGCGTCGCACGGGCGCTGTAGTTCCGCGTGAGGAGCGTTTTGTGGGCTTTATCGAGTCGGATTATTGTTTTAGCGGAGAAAGGACAGTTCTAGCAGCAGAACAGAAGGGGGCGTGGCCTTTGGGTTTAGAAATTCTATCCATTGTTCCACTCTGACGCGCAAGGAAAACGCCTCTGT
The DNA here is from genome assembly GCA_026261665.1 of Melanotaenia duboulayi. Taxonomy (NCBI): domain Eukaryota; kingdom Metazoa; phylum Chordata; class Actinopteri; order Atheriniformes; family Melanotaeniidae; genus Melanotaenia; species Melanotaenia duboulayi. The sequence continues at coordinate 33,457,816 of CM047982.1, forward strand.
TTGGTCACAGCCAATCAGCGACCACCGTCCTCATGTGAGCCCCGCCTAAAAACTATATTAAAGCCTCGGCCGTCAGCAACATCGGCCACTGGCACAATATAATACTGATTGATCCGCGAGCCGAGCCAAAGGGATTTACTTTATTCAACCTTTCATTTCAGCCGTCCTTTATTTTATTCAACTAAAACAATGGCAGACACAAAAGTTGACTCTGGCTCGGATATCTCTGCCAAGGTAAGCCGCCGCACACCTTCACTGCTCCTCTCTAAGCCCCTCAGCAGAATTAAGCTTTCCAGCCTGTAACCTAGATATTTTTTCTTTTTTAAAAGAACCTTTTCTCCGTGGCTTCGCGCTCATTCGGACTCAGCGGACTCGGAGTTAAAAGCCGGTGTTCCCGTTAATCTTTCCTCCGTACTTGGATGGAAATTAAGGTGTAGAATAAAGCGGGGGGTCTCAGCTCCGCATCATGGAAATCTGCTGCGTTTACAGCGTCGTGTCTTATTGTCCGGAGAGTAACAGTCTGCGCGGGTTCTTTGTTTATACAAGCAGCTCGGTTCTCCTCTCCTAAGTCCTCGCTTCGAGCCCGAACCACCGGACTTAAGGACCGCAGCTGCTCCAAGACGCACTTACCAGGTTTTTAGCTCATTATCTGCGTCTCTTGTTGCCGAATTGACGCACCTATTCACACATTTTCCCCCAATCCATCTCACAGGTTGATTGCGAATGAATTAAGTAATGAAATCTAAAATAAATCCCGCGTGGAGTTGGAGGAAAGTCGTTTTCTTTATCCTGCCCGCTCGCGCTGCTGAAGCTGAACGGCTCGGTCGGAGAGGAGTCGGTCCCGTTTGAATGGAGGACGGAGCGGCAGGCGGCGCGGAATTCACCCTGTCAGCCTCCTCCTCTGTCCGCATCCAGCGTGTTGTTTCGTGTGTATTTTAGCCCCCCAACCCCCCGGTGTTTTTGTAAAAAAGCACCTGCGGGCCCCAGCCAGCCTGCTTGGTCTGCGCCGTCCGACCAGGTTTGTTTACCGACCCACGGGGATCGGTCGCTGCCGCGGCTCCGTTCTTCTGACCGCCTCTCGCGCAGCCTGCCGCGGCTTCCGCTCCTTCCTCTGTCTTTTTGGTGCATGTTTGCAAGGCGCGATGCTATCTCAGGGAGAGGGAAACTTTTTCTTCTTCTTTTTCTGTAATGCAACCCACTACTAGTATGTGTATGTGTATATGTGTGTGCGCTGGCGCGAGCTATGGCTATGAAGGTGTGATGTGTGGCTGCTGGTTTTCCCCTCATTGTGGTCCGTCAATCGGGCTTTCCTTTATCCGCCGCTGGTTTTGCTTATTTTAACGTGATTCTTGTCCAGGTTGGACTTTGGTTTGGTCAGATTTGGTAAAAGTTTAATCGCGTCCTGGAGGGGGGGGGGGTCGTGTCCCCGCTGCGGCGGGGGGGACCGGATCCAGAGCGAGAGCGGAGCCGCGGCGCTCGACAACTATGAGAAATTATAATTAATGCACACACGGAGAAGGTGCAGATTGGAAGTTGGGGCCCGGTGTTGACGCTGATAATCCGCGTAGCCCGGATTTAGTTGCGGAGCGGTTTTTACGCACCAGAAGCGCCTCATTACGCGCGGCGGCGGAGCGCGGCGCCACTGACCGTCTCCACCGGGCAGCCTCCGATGCCGCTTAGCAGCTTAATGGATTTTAACCAACAAGATTGTTAAGTAATTAATCAATAACGTTATATTTGCTGGATGTGTGTGGCGCGTGCGGTGGGAGGGGGTGGATAATGCGCTGTGGATGAACGATGTCGACAAAACGAGGAAACCGAGCGCTAATAATAGGCTCGGCGGGCGGTTTTCCGGTCCGGTCCGGTCGGGGGAGAGAAGGGGGTGGAGGGTATGTTTTTATTCGGCGTGGTTCGGGTTTGGATCGTTGCGCGCGGCATATTTTGTTTTTTTGTTGTTGTGTTTTTTGTTTTTTTTTCCGCTTTTTTCGCCTGCCATGTGTCGTCTTCTATTGTCCTTTCCTTCCTCCGTTACAAGCAGCAGCGTGCGTCGCGCTCACCGCCACCCCCCTCTCTCCCTCCCTCACCCCCCTTCATCACCATCACCCCCGCCCTCTTCTGCTCCTGCTCCCTCCTGTGTTATTTTAAACGAAGCGGTGCATCCTGGGTATTGCAGTGCTGCTCCCGGGCGTTTCTCATGACATATGGTGGTGAAGGCTGTAAGCGGAAGACTACAATACCCAAAATGCCCTTGGGGCCACATCAAAGTATCAGATTACAACACATTAGAGGGACTGGAGGGGGAGGAGGCCGGGGGAGGATCTTCAGACAGGGAGGGGGATGTAAGTAGGCCAGTGGGTAGAAGGGCAGGTAGCAGCTGGGGAAGTTGTTTCCTCCGCTTCTGGTTCTCAACGTTTTTGTTTTGGTTTGCATCAGGACCTGAAAGAGAAGAAGCTGGCCGAGGAGAAGGAGAACGGCAAAGATGCTGCCACCAACGGGAAGGTAACGCTCCGCTTCGAAGGATCCACAAGTTAAATGTCCGACTTTGTGTGAAAATCAATCACTGAAGACTTTCTGGTCTTTTCCAGGAGAATGAGGAGAATGGCGAGCCAGAGGTAGATGAGGAAGAAGATGAGGAGGTAGACGAGGAGGACGAGGAAGATGATGGAGAAGGTAGCTGAAAAACATCTGGATTTTTTTCCACTTTTATCTAAAACCTGCAGAAACTTGACTCATTCTCTATCCCGCAGGTGACGAGGAGGATGAGGAGGAAGATGATGATGAGATTGAGGGCGGCACAAAACGGGCAGCTGAGGATGATGACGATGAGGTGAGGCAGCGTCCTGAGTCTGAGCGCGCTCAGAGGCTGCAGTGTTCGGACCAGCTGACGGCTGTTTCTTCTTCTTTCAGGACGACATCGACACCAAGAAGGCGAAAACCGACGATGACGATTGATGCGTTTTCCCCCGCGCCATCCTGCTGAACCACTTCCTGATTCTTCACCTCTGACCTCTTTTACACGTCACAGGTGGAGGGGCTGGAGGACTGATTAAAGGAAAAATAATAATAAAAAAATCCAACATGGTCATTAGCAAGTAGAGTTCAACACCCATCCACCACGCCACACACTCGATCTCCCCTCAAAGCTGCAAAACAAATTTTCTAGAGGAACCCGCCACCACACGACGCAGAAATCTGGCTTCTCTTCAACACCATCAAGAAAGGAGAATTTGTTTGTATTTTTATTTACATTTTATATTTTTGTACATATTGTTAGGAGGGGGATCCGTTTCTCTCTCGGCAGCGATCTCGTCAGACCAAATCGGTGCTTCTTCTTTAACAAAAGATTTTACTTGGATGACCATGTTAAAATATCTCAACAGATACTAGAAAAAACATGTAAAAAAAAAAGTTTAAAAAAACATGAAAGAAAACCTCTTAAGCCGTTGAACTCAGAGCATTCCAGTAAATTTAATGTATGTACTTTAGCTGTACCATAACTAGTTTGTTTGTATGGGAGGGTAAGGCCAAAGAAAAGAGCCTCTTTTCTTTTCCTTTTTATTTGTTTTTGTCAGCGACTTTTTGTTTTATGACGGCCTGTTTTGATGTATGTGCGAAGTTTGTTGTTTGACAATAAACCGGATTTTATTTTGTGAGTTGTACTTCACCTCTCTGCTGGTCTTTGCTCTTCATGACGGCGGCTGAAAGACGAGGACGTGGGGGCGTCTCTACCGTCCACACCAGAGCTTTTACACGACCTTGGCCTGGTTTGTAGATTTCTTCTAATTTTGGTCCAGAAGAGCCAATAAATATGATTTAAAATAAACGTTTTCTATCTGACACCAGTAGGGGGCACTGGTTCTGCTAGGAGTGGGTATTATGATGCAAACAACCAAAATAATGATAGCCATACAAGTAGATGTTTTAACGTGTGATTCAGAGATGAAATATTTTTAGGTTTCTCAACAGGAAGGTGCTGGATCAGTACTTCTAATCTTTGTGTCAGACGTTAAAAAAGACAATAATTCCTACTAAAACTAAAACGGGAAAATAAAAGATACAGAAATAAAGTAAGGAGGCTGGAAACCTTGTATACAGATATGTCATGGTATTTGACCACATTCTCTCAAATGAGAAAATTATAGTTTGAAAGAATATGACAGAGTTTGTTTTTGAAAGCCACATGTTTACATGTTTGTGTCCAACTGGTCAAACAGTGAACGTGAGAGAAAATCGTAGCACTACCATGTTTTGCAGCCTCAGGTATTAAATTACTATTATGCATTAAATAACTTCCCAGCTGAGTAAAATCACATGAACTCTCCTTGTAGGTCTTTAAAGTTTAGTAACTGTGTTTAAATTAATGTGTTAATACCAAGAAATGAATCTGTGGAATTAAGACCTTTTAGTTGTGTGTTCTTTTAATGCCTAAACAACAAAGTTGTTACTCAGGCTTTACTAAAAATCAGAATTTGGGATTATCTCGGTGAGAGAAGCTGATTTGGGGCATGTAAGTGGTTTGTGAAAGTTGTGGACAGAATCCACCAAAAAGTACTTTTCCCTCTGTTTTTTGACCTATATGACAAATAAAACCACTTTTTTTCAGATCTGCTGTTATGATGCAGACATGCTCTTTCATGGAAAGTGACCACAACGAAGAATTTTTACAACTAACTGTGTTTAATACTGCATTTAATGGTGGAATTAATTTATCGTGACATCTCTATTCATCACAATGTGATATGATACGATACTGATTTAATGTCAAGTTTCAATGATTCAGTATCACATATTCTTCCATATGATTTTGATTTGAGATCAGTATGAGATGACATCACTGTTGATTTAACACAATTTCTTCCATTCAGATCAAATCATAAGGATCTAAATTTCTCCTTGGTCAATCACACATCTAAATAATAAAAACAAAAACGGACTGAACCACGCTGAGTTTTACAGGTCAGAGTGTAAGAATTACTGACATCTAGTGGTAAAGATGGGCATAGCACCGTTGTGAATGTACGGTGGCCATCTGAAGCCAAAATTCTTCTAGACAATTATTTTAGTAAAACAATTAGATTCCAAGACAAACAGTTTTTAATGATGTATCCTTGACTTTTGATTTTCTTTCACACTGCACCTTTAAAGTGTTCACATCAGGGAAAGAAAACTAAAAAACACACATACATTATGAACCTTCCTCCTTTTTATGATCTCAAACCAAACATTTGTTCAACTTAGTTAAAACAGCTGAGTTAGTTCCACATCTTTTTCATCAGATTACAGTTAGATTAAAAAAGGCAAAGCAACTTTATTTAGACGTCACATTTCATGTAGAAGACAGTGCTTCACACAAAACATTAAAAGCATTACAGATGGTGCAGAAGAAAATAAAATAAAAACAAGTCCACATGTTCCTTCTGAAGAATGTCTGACAGATCATTTTCAGTTTGTACTGATACCAGATCGCTGATCATTAAATCAACGTATTGATGAATTGTTCCACTCCTACGACACACGAGACAAGAAACAACAACAAACTCCACGAGAAAACTAAGAAGATCCAGTCAGAAGCTAGAAAACGTAGAATGCTGCAGAACAACGAACAAGACAAATATATTTTTCTTTCTGGTTGTTTCCTGTCAGAGAAAGCAGAGCTGGAAGATAAAGAGGGCGGAACCTAAGATAAAGGTCTGCAGCTGGACCAGATACAGCTGCTTCTACAGGACTCACGTCTGGGTCGGGCTGCACGTCTACACGTATGCAACATGCATGAGCACAGGTCTGGAATGTCTCTGACATGAGCTGAGGTCACAACTAAAAGCTGTTTGACCTTTTCTTTTTCACTTCTGCTTTGGTTGGACATCAAACTGAATCCTCCAGAAGCTGCAGCTTCAAGGGAACAAGGGTGGAGCCAAGGGGGTCGTCTGGGGGGCCCACCCCTAAAATCCAACTTGGACCCCAGGAGAGAAATGTCTACAGAAAACTATGTAACCTTCTAAATTCGGAGGTCCACAAGTTGGGGGACGTTGAGAACAGGTGGTGCCAGGATGTTCATTTTGGAGACCTGAACCTCCTGGATAATCTTCTCGTATTGCTCCATGGTCTGATGGAGGGTTAGAGCTGCATCGTACCAAACATATACAGATTCATCCTGAAAGTGTTTTATTAGGCAAGCCTCAGACCTGGAGCTTTGGACGGGCCCCAGTGGGCAAGCCACGCCCATCCTGAAGTCCGGCCCGCCCATACAGCCTTTCATTTTAATTTATAACTATTTAACAGTTATTTCTATAGCGGCACTAAATCATCAAAAGTAGAATCAGTTCCCCGGTGAGCTTTTTTGGCATTGAGGAAACTTATCTCTTGAGATTTTTGCAAGTTGTGTGTGTGTTAGTGTGTGTATGTAAACACTTGCGATTACATAAAGAACACAATGCGTTTTAAGTTATGGCGATATTTGAAGTAGAAGCAGACTGTTAATGCACATCAGAAAGCGGTCCAATGATAGCATGAGGAAAGGAACATGTGTCAGTTGTCACGCTGCAAGAATCAACCAATTCCAGCAGTTTGGATGGTTCCAGCAATCAGATGAGTGCTAGCAAGACAGTAACCATAGCAACCACAGGTCCCGACTTCTCTTCCTCTGGAGCATCATCTGCAGCTGGATTAAACTCAGTCCGACTCGTCCTTACTAGGTGTAGTTAGTTACCATTACATGTTCAGTATGTCTGGTTTCTGTCTGCTGCAGATGTTTCCAGATTTACAGCAGGAGCATTCAACTAAAATTTACAGATGTCCAAGTGGAGACAAACTTTTGGAGCCAAGGTCTGGGAGATTATAATGACTATATATATATATATATATATAT
>CM047982.1:33553421-33565260 GCA_026261665.1 Melanotaenia duboulayi
CAGGGTAGGTGGGTGGATGTTTGAGTTTTTTTGGGTAGATGGGTGGATGTTTAACAGTTGGTTGTGGATGTTTGGGTAGATGTTTATATGGCTAAGTGCAGTGTTGGGAGTAACATGTTACAGTAACAGTTTTGCTTTTTTGGGTAACGAAGTAAAGTAGTGTGTTACACTTAAAATATCGGTAACAAAATGACTTTATTGGACTACAGCAACGTGTTTTTCTGCGTTTCTCGAGCCGTGTTTGTCTATATGGAAAGTTCTGATCTGTTTTAGGTGGAGCGCGCATGCTGCTGTCTGTGTGTGTGCTTGCCTGGGCACGTTGCCATAGAGATTAATTTGTATGATGTAGCTGATTGTGTGCCAAATAAAGAGAAAGTAAATGAAGCTGGAGAGTCGGAGAAATGGGCTTTTGGTCAGTAGCGATATTTGCAATATTTTCAGTTCAGTCCAGTTTAAGTCCAAACTTGTGGGGAAAGATCCCGCTCGCTGGTCAGGAGCCCGCCTGAACAAGCAGCGACCCGCCTGAACTAGCCAGTCGACCCGCCTTGTAGGAGACAGCCGACCCGCCTGAACTAGCCAACCGACCCGCCTGAACAAGCCAGCCGACCCGCCTGAACTAGCCAGTCGACCCGCCTTGTAGGAGACAGCCGACCCGCCTGAACTAGCCAACCGACCCGCCTGAACAAGCCAGCCGACCCGCCTGAACTAGCCAGTCGACCCGCCTTGTAGGAGACAGCCGACCCGCCTGAACTAGCCAACCGACCCGCCTGAACAAGCCAGCCGACCCGCCTGAACTAGCCAGTCGACCCGCCTTGTAGGAGACATGCTCCCCCTGTCGACGATTGAATCGTCCAGGTTCAGAAAATAGATAAAATGATGATGAGACAAGTGTGTCCATTTCTTCCCACAGACAGGGACGTTGTTCTTGTGGTTTTAAAACCATTTTGTTTATAATATCCAGTAAACACTCTGCAGACAGGCAGCGATGATTCGGCTACGATGTTTGTCCATGTCGACGCGGTGAATCAAGAAATGGTAAAGTAATAAGTGGTGACGTTACTTTTCAAATGTAGTAACGAGTAATTTCATTACAATTTACAGAAGTAACGAGTAACTAGTAACTAATTACTTTTTTAGAGTAACCACCCCAACACTGGCTAAGTGGTTGGATGTTTGGGTAGGTGTTTATGCGGGTGGGTTGGGTGGATTTGTTGCTGGGTGGATGGTTGGGTGGATGTGTGCTGAAACTGGTGAATCCAGATTCTTCTTCTGGTCATGGTAGTTCAGCTCCTGGAGGAAAATAGAAAGACCTGCTTTTCTGATGTTAAGCCTCCTCAGCTCTCCTCTCACCTGATGTCCTGTGAAATGAGGAGATTGGAGGACTGCTGCGGTGGGGTTGAGGAGGGTTTGTCAGGTGTGGGATACTGCAATTGAGAACAGGGGGAAGGTAACTGTCCCAAAACAGGTCTCTCTGGGCGAATGGTAGGAGAAGCAGAGGGAGGTGGAGGGGCAAAGGTCCACCCGTGATTGGGGGTCCAGTGCAGGTGGAGCTAGAGTAGAATCACAGGGGGTTGGCAGTGTAGGATTAAACCTGTTAACAAAAGAGGTTTAATTCCTCTTCCCTCTCAACACTCCCTCCAATAACTCGTCTCTTTCTTGCTCCCCGTGATCGTTTTTATTCCCTCCCATACTTCCTTGATGTTTTCACTCAACCTGTATGTCTTTCTTGCTGATTATAGACAGTCCCTGAGCTCTGCTTGGACTCTCTTTAACTCCTCATCTCCACTTTCAAAAGCCATCTTCTTCGTATTTAGGTCGTCTTTCACCTCCCTTGTTATTCAGGGCTTATTATTGGCATAGCAGCTTACTGTCTTAACCGGTAAAACAGTGTCCACACAGAACAGCATGTAGTCTGTGAGACGCTGTGATGCTCCCTCTGTCATCCCTTCACTGATCCAGTCTGTTCTGGACTGCAGTCTGAGCTTCTCCTCCCCTTCAGGAGGCCACCTGCTCACAGCTTGTGTGGTTATGTGTTGCCTCTTCCCTCTTCTCTGATTAAACACTGAAGTTCTGTTTCCAGTCTGAAGGAGGAAACCCAGCAGACGGACTTCGCGTTGATGATGATCTTTAATCATTTTTCTGATGGTTTGAACAGCTCAGCACCTTCTGATGATGTCACAGCTTGTTTGGAGGTTTGTGGTCACATGACCGTTGGAGTCCAGCAGGGGGCGCCACCTCCACAGATGTTTATCTGACTGGACTGGTTAAAGGTTTGTAGCTGGTTAAATGACTCGTCAGATGCTCTGATGTGCTGGATGAACATTTTCACCTTTAGACTCACCAGTTTCCACTCAGACCTGAAGACTTTGTTTGAAGTTGAGTAAAAGACATTTTTTAAACTGAGACTGAGACGCCGTCAAACTGAAAACTGATCTGATTGTTTATTGCCTCAGACGATCAGATTAATCAGTGAAGCCACTGATTTCTTGTTTTAAACGTCATCACAGACTCATGACTCAAACACACCACGGAGGACAGCGACAGACGGTGGGCGGATGTGTGTGTGTGTGTGCTGTTGACGAGCAGAGAAGCAGACCTATCAGAACCAGATGGACCAGTAAGACTGCTGGACCTGTTCACGCTGAGGTCTCTGGTCTGCTTCCTGATCCAAATCAACCTATTTCATCAGAAAATGTAAACAACTGTCAGTCAGTCCATCCATAACTTCGGTTCTGGTCTGGTTCAGGTTTAGCTCTGGTCTGGTTCTAGTGTGGTTCTGGACTAGAGACGCAGAGTCCTTAATCCGTACAGTTTAATCTGGTTTAATCCTGATCCGTTCAGATTTTTCACTAAACACTTTTCTTGGGTATAAGTTTGTTTTTTTTTATATACAAACTGATCTGACATCCAGAGCCGGGGGTGATGAAAAGTCTTCTCAGACCAAACAGCACCTGAACACACCACAAAACCAGTTCCAGCTGCTAATGGAGAGCTGGGATCCGTACCTGGTCCAGGACAGGGTTGTGGCCTCAGAAAACGGGGGACCAGTCTGACTAAAACAAGTCTGGAGATCAGGAGATGATCTCCCAGTTGGAAGGTTGCTGGTTCAATCCCAGTGTTCCCAGTTTTCATGAAAGTATCTGGGGAGGTCCTGAACGCCACCTCTGCCTCAGAAAACTCCATAAAAACCAGAAAGATATTCACACATCAGCTGGTGACTTTATGACACGGTTCTCCCGTTCATTCAGTCCAAACCTGTTTTCATGCGAGACCTGCTGGTGGTCTGGTTTTGACCCCTGAAACCAGTCTGAGTCAGCTGGTCCATTCTGTCAGACTGAGCCCGTTTGCCGGTCTGTTCAGGTCTTTGTCTGTTGATCTAACTTTGAGTTGGTCTGGATCCTAAACCAGTTGGTCTGCTCTGGTCTGGACCAGTCTGTCCGTCTGCAGGTAAACGTATGTGATGAAGACTCTGGTCTACTCGGAAACTAGCTCTCTGCTCTCGGATCCAGGTCTCTGTACGTGGAACCAGGTCCTTGCGCTCAGATTCAGCTCTCCGTAGCATGGAATCTGGTCTCTGCGTTCGAATTTAGGTCTATGTACCCTGAACCAGGTCTGTGCTCAGAACCAGGTCTGTGTACATGGATCCAGATCTCTGTGGAGTACATAAAGCCAATCAGAGTCCAGCTTCCTGGTGCTTAAATCATGACTCAAGAGTTTTAGAGCAGACTTCCTCCTCTTCCTCCTCCTCCTCTCTCTCCATCCCCATCACCTGCTTCTTTTCCTCCTCTTTCCTTTTCATCTTCTCTCCTTTTTCCTCCAAGTCCTCCTCCTCTTTGTCCCGTTTCTTCCTCTTCCTGTTGTTGTGCCTCCTCTTCCTCTGTCCTACATCACTCTACCTTCCCTCAGGACCCCCCCCCTTGCTCGCTCGCTCTCTGTCGTTCAAACCTCCTCGTTTCTGATGAGTCATGTGACCCCCCCCCTCCCTCCCCCCTCCCAAGAGACCAATCACACTCCCACAGAGAAAACACGCACACACAAACACGCACAGCAGCGCTCAGTCGCTCCGGCTCGCCTCCTCATCATCACTCAGAGTGGAGACGAAGAGCAGAAGAGAGGAGGATAAGAGAGGGAGACTGAGGGACAGCATATATCAAACCGGAGAAGGAGGAGGAGGAAGGGAGAGGTTCTCCCTGGATGAAGGAAGAGCTCTGGAAGTCGTTTCCTCCCCGCCGCGATGGAGCGACGCGAGGAATGAGGGCGGATGGTGAGAGCAGGGAGCAGCAGCAGTGGAGGAGGAGATGGAGAGTCAGCCGGTGGAGGCGGAGGAGGAGGAGGTGCAGGGGGAGGTGGGCGGCGTGGGAGGAGCCGGCAGCGCTCCCTGAGGAGGCGGCTGGCGGCCAACTGCCCCGGTGCCGACAAGATGTCCCCCAGCATGAAGAAGGCGGAGTGTTTCTCGCCCATGCTGTGCCACTGCAAGGTGGCCTGCACCAACAGCACCATCTCCCTCATGTTCGGCTGCAAGGTGGGTGGAGGAGGAGCAGGGGGTGGGGTCACGGCGTGGGCGTTGGGGTTTATTTGATTCTGCAGAAGTTTCTTAAAAAGTGAGGTCCAGATGTTTGAGTCTAGTTGACGTTGAATCTCCTTCTTATCGGGAGCATGAAAACTTCTCCTACATTTCCCATAATGCACTTTAATGACAGCTCACGTTTCAGTTTTGTTTTTGTTTTTTTTTTGTTTTTTTTTGTGCATCTGGAGATTTTATCAATTTCACATCATCATACTGAACTAGATGGGAGTAATCAGGATCCTTTTTTATGGAGAAGTCCCGATGTGGTTTCATTTTTTTTCCCAGGAAAACAGCCGCAGTGATTTATGGAAACATGCAAATATAAATGTAAATGACCAGGAGGAGTTTTCTAAGTAGTTCAAAGTGAATATTTGGTCTGAGCCTCGTGATTCTTCACCACAGTCTGAACCTTTGAAGGATTTATTCACACCGGCGCTGTTTGGTCCACTTTAACTGAATCCTGGTCCGCTTCCATGGATGGTACGGTTAGTTTGGACTCGTGTTTGGAAAACTGGGGGTTTCGGTTCACTTGCAAGTGAATCCTGGTGCGATTTGCTTGCAGTGTGAAAGCAAACGGACCACCCAGTGGACCAAAGATGGTGGATATCTGGTGGCTGCTCATACTGGACACATTTTGGTGGAAACTTCATTCAGTTTGAACTCAAATTAAAACAGAAACTGCTCCATTCTTCGTTTGCGATGAATGAAGTTTTGGTTCTGGCCAATCAGCGAGCCAGATTTTCTTATCCTTTCTTCGTGGTCATTGGTCGTTTTGGGAAATATCGCCCCCTAGAGAGCAGTTGTATTATCTGCGTGATGTTGTGAAAGCAAACCAACTAAATGAAGGCAAAACATTTGTAGATGTTTCCCCGGGCGATCAGACCGATCCTTCATTTCCTTCATTGTCTAATCTGGACATGTGGTCTCTGTCCAGATGGACGTGGACAGATAACAAAGCCTTGAGACTGAAACCAGTGTTTTGCCACTGTTTTCCAGTTTTCCTCCAGTGGTTCCCTCTGATTAATGTTTGTCATTAACATTTTTTAAATACGAATAACTGTCCTTGGACACTTGAGTAATTAACAATATCTAAGCTAGTTCCCACCAATCCTCCACATAGTCTACAAGAACAGTACCCCAGGATCCTTGAAGGACTTTCCAAAGTTCTTCTTTGGATGTTTCAGCCTTTTGCTCTGTTCTCCGTCCAGATGATCCCACACTACTTCAATAATGTAGAGGTCTGGGTTCTGGGGAGGATCCCGCCATCAGACCCGTTGAGGTCTGGGTTTTGAGGAGGATCCAGCCTTCCATCAGACCCGTTGAGGTCTGGGTTCTGAGGAAAACCAGCCCTCCATCAGACCTGTTTCTGCTTCAGTCCAGTTCCTGTGTCATTTCTCCCTGTTTACATTCCTTAATATAGTGGCTTCTTGACAGCCACGTTGTTTCCATGGAGACCATTTCTGATGAGGCTTTGACCAACAGCAGATGAATCAGTTGAAGGTCCAGACGTATCTCTCAGGTCTTGGTTCAGGTCTTTGCTGGATAGTTTTTAGTCCTGACTCTTTTTCTTCTGTCCTTCACGTGTCCAGTTTCTGCCTCCATGCGGAGATGAGCCAGGTTTCCAGCTACCAGCTGTTTGGGAATCACCTTGTTGCTGCTGAAATCCTGTTTTCTGTCAGACTGTCTGATCTTTGCTGGTTTAAACCAGTTTAAACGTCTTCTTTGCTAAGTTGTTCGTTTAGTTAGGAGCTTTTTTTCTGCTTGAATGGTTCATAGGTCAGAGTTAAGTGGCTTAAGACAAACTTTTCATCACAACCAGTAGTAGAAATGTAATGTTTATACACAGTAATCTGGACATTCTGAGCCTTTAAACCAACCCTATCTCTGTGTTTTTATGAAGCTATTTTCATTTCTAAGGAAATACTTTGTAGCAGATGCAGCAGCAGTAACACAGGACAGAATGTCCTCCTGCTTCCCGTCCATGTTTCTTATATAATGTACAGAAACAACGTTGAAGCAGAACCTGTGATCACGCTGTGTGCTACAGACGGTGGATAGTTGTCAGGCTGACTCAGATGAGCTGAAAATTAGAAAACATCTCATGCAAACCCTGAAAAGGCAGAAAATCTGTAGGAGGTTCTGCTGTAGCTGCTTCCTGCTCTGCCTGTCAGACATAGCCGAGGGGAAAGAGCACACACTGTCACCGACCTTCCACACCACGATTGGTCGCCCTTAGTTTCCGCCTCGGTGGGCTGGCCAATCACAGGCCTGGTGTGCATCGCTGCTGAGGACTGATTGGCTGGTGGCAAGTATCACTGCAGGCGGGCGTGCATGTGCATGTGTGTGGTACATGTGCTCTGCTGGGAAACACCAACAAAGCTGAAGATGATGTGCTGTCAGCTGAAAGGATGAAGATTCACCCTCATCACATCTGAAGATGGTGTTAGTTCACATCTCATGTTGTTACTCTTCCTGTTCACAGCCTGACAGGTTGCCATGGAAACTCACAACGAATATAAACACATGAAGAAGAAGTCTTTTCTGCAATGGTTATATGACTTACTGGTACCCAGTTTCCTCCAGAACTCCTTTAATTCTTTTGGTAATAGACTGAACATGGTGCATTACCCTGCTGGTGGTCATAAAGGGATGGACATGGTCAGCAACAACACTCAGCCTGAAGGGGATGGAGATGCCGATGATCCAAGCCAGGATGGATCCATGTTTTCATGATTTTCCCACCAAAATCTGAGCCTAGCATCTGAATGTGGAGCTGAAATGGAGACCCACCAGACCAGGCAACGTTTCAGATTTTAAATGTAAAAACACGTCATCCATCAGTTTACAGTGTGTAAACATCCTTATTTCGATTTCTGATTCTTTAGGACATGACGTGATCTATAAAAGATTAATTGGGAACCAAAGCAGTTTTTCTAGAACTACTTGACAGAAGTCTGCTAAAATATTTATTTCTCATCCTCAGAGGAGACAAGAAACATCAAATGTCCATAAAAATGTTTAAACCGTTATTTATTTATCATAAAACATGTTTGCAGTCAGGCTTGGTTCTTGTCAGCCTGAGGACATTCCTGCTTCAGAGGACAGGATGGAGGACATGATGGAGCAGGTTAAATCTGGGTCTGATCTGTGGTCGATGGTCTGAGGAATGCCGGCGTTCCCAGGTCTCAGACTGGACGTTTGGCGGTCACATGGCCGCCTCTGACGGAGCGCTCTGCTCCACCTGCTGCTCTAACTTCCGCTCTTTGACACTTTGATCGCAGCCAGTCTTAATTAAGTCCTATCGATTGGCGCCATTGACTGCTTTCACAGCCACTCGTCAATAGATTGTGCCGGGAGTTATCAGTCGTAGAGCCGCTGTTTTAACCAGCTTCAACCATTCAGCTCCTCGGTTTGAGAGGCATTCACTGACATCCAGAACAAGCATCTCCTCTTCAGCTTCATCCAGCAGGCCTGATCAGGGTTTAATATCGATGTCTTCTCTCTAGCTGATAAGTCTGAGAGATGACACGATGAACATCTGAGCTTCTGCTTTTAATCCACTTTCAGTCCTCGGAGTGTGTTATAGAGACGGAAACACCAACTAAACCAGTTTGTCTCCTTATACAAGGCTGAATACAGCAGCTAAAAAAGAAATTTGTGACATTTTCCTCCAAAACTCCAGAGATCCAGAGGCTCTTCAACGCCTCATTCAGCTGAGTTTCTGCTAAATTTCTTTTTTTTTTTTTCATTTTCCATGTTTAGAGTCGAGTTTTCACCAGCGGCTTTTTGTCCCTTCCTCTCTGAAGCTACTGCATTAAATGATACGGAGTCATTTCACAATATATAAAAATAAAAAGTACTAAATGTTTTATCAGTGATTGCATTTTGCTGGCATTATTCGTGCCCACCATAAGAAGAGAATACACAGATTTTATCCCCAGTTAACTCCTGTCACTGAATCCAAATCAAGTTTGGACCAACTGAGGAGAAGTCCACACGGCACCGAAGCCGGTTCAGGTGTGAAAACAGTGCTGAAAACTGAGAGAAAGGCTTCAACATCCGCACAAAATCGCTGTGGATAGCGCTGCGATGATTAAAGAGAAACACTCCAGAGCTAGAAGAAGACGTAGCGCATGCACAGATAAGGACGTATCTGCTTGCTCCTGCTTATGATGGTACAGCAGCACTGTGGTGTAAAAGCCAAGCAAGTCCGTCTGGAGGAGCACCACAACTCAGCTCTTCACAGACGCCATTATTGTTGTGTTTGGCGCCGCTCTTCACACAGACGTCAGTACGCTGTCCGTGCAGTACCACAGATGGTAGAGGTCTCAAACTGATCCACCCTGGTACCTGGTCTCAGACATGATCGGTTTTAATGGAAGCTAATCCCTGGTTTCATGGGGATGAAAGGGTGGATTGCTAAAATACTTTTGCGGTTTTACTGCAGTCCGGCCTTCATCGGGACGACCCCCGAATCAGCATTGACAGTGACACTGTATTATGTACCAGTGACAGTCTTCTATACAAGAACAAGATCTGGACAATTGACAGCTATGCCCTGCTGGTGATCAGAAACCCTGACATAATAAGATGGCCAAAAGAGGAAGTTCAGACCACAGATTTTTGGGTTTCCACCCCAAATCCAGTGCCCAGAAGCAATATGCTAAGTGCAACGAGGGAGGTCGAGGACTAGTGAGCATCAGGGCCACTATCCAAGATGAAACATTCAGGCTCCATGAATACATCAGGAAGATGGCCCCAAGGGATCAAGCACTGAGTAAATGCCTCAGGCAATGGAACCTGGAGAATTAAATGGAGGAACCATCATGCGAGGAACACGGGAAACTGGAGAAATACCAAGGACTCAAAGAAGGGCTGGAGAAAGCCTGGAAGGTGAAGGCAACAGTAGTACCAGTGGTTATCGGAGCGCTGGAGGCCGTGTCCCCCACCCTGGAGAAGTGGCTCCATCAGATACCTGGAGAACCATCTCCATCCAGAAGAGTGCAGTGCGAGGAACAGCTAAGATACTGTGTAGGACCCTCATGCTCCCAATACTCGGTAGAAGACCCAAACTACGCCTAGGTAGAGGAGGTGGGAGGGTGGGTGAGACCAGCAATCGGTCTGAAGTGTGGACTAGAATATTTCCAAGATACCAACTTAAAAAACAAAAGTTTCTCTGCCATATTTTCCTAATTGCAAAGGGGAGCTCGCCCCCAGTTTAAGAGCCACTGCACTAGTGACATAGTGCTATATTCTAGTGGCACTGTGTCCATATACTAGTGACCCGTCGTTATGTCGACACAGCGTAATATAGCAGTGACACTGCATTATACACAGTGACACTGGGTAATATAGCAGTGACACTGCGTTATACAGTGGCACGCTGCTATATTAGTTACTTAGCGGTATATAGTAGTGACACGTCGTTATACACGGCTAATTTTCACTGGTTGCGTTGCTTAGAAAAATTAATTTCAGTTCCAGCTAATCTTTCAGTGCGATCATCACAAACTGTGGTCCAGTTTTTGCAGGGTGTAGTGCAGTCCTTTCTCCGTGTTGCTGTAGTTTCTGGGGTGGATTTGAATGTGTTTCACCCTCAGACAGTTGACATCAATCATGCTACTGCTGGCAGACGAACAGGATTTGATTAACTTGTTTCACCAGCTGTAGCTTCATTTGATAAACCTGTTTGAACAGACATTTGGCATAAAAATGTCACAACCGGATGCTTAATTCAGGAAAGTTGACAGAAATGATTCTGATGTCATCACTAAAAAACAGTCTGCCAAAAACACGGAGCATCTCTAAAATGAAGTCTGGGACATGTGCAGTCAGTTTCTGGTCCGTCCTGTGGGAAAGGACCAGAATGGTTGGATTAGCTTGAAGATTTTCAGAACCTCAGAGAAGGTGAGTAACAGAGGGATGGAAATGGTTGATGCAGAACACAGAAAAGATGGATTTCATCCTCCAGCTGGCCTCTGTTTGTTGTTCCCATCTTCCTTTTTGTGTTCCTCTTCATCACACCCTTGAATCATCCACAGACCCTCCTCCTCCTCCTCCTGAACATCCTGCTACATCCCCTCTGTGGTGTTACTCCTATTAATAGCAGCTTTTGGCAGGCTGGAGTCGGCAGTGTGCCGCCTCCTCCTCCTCCTCGACAGCTCTCAGAGAAATGAGGGGGAGGAGGAGGAGGAAGATGCTGTCTTCAGGCAGACTTCAGTGGAAACCTCCCCACTTCCTCCAACATCCACATTTCCTTTTGTGCTGCTCTCTGCCTCAGTGAGTGGGCTCAGTGTCTGTCTGACATGAAGTTGTGCTGCGTTCATGGACTGCTCTGGAAATCCTCCTGAAGGATCTTTGCGACTCAGAGCTTTGCCGTGGACTCACTGCAGCGTGAAACCTGAAACATCCCTGTTTCTGGCCTCCTGATGCGTCTCCATCTGCTGCTCGCCAATCACTCGGTGTTCATCCTGCACAATCCAGGAGCCAACGGCAGGGACTGAAATACAGAAACCTCAGATTCTCTATAGTTCTGTAACTGATTTAGGCTAAAACTGGTTAAAAATGAACATGCTGACCTCATGTTATTTTATGAGAGTTCAGGAGCTCATTCAGGTGATATTTAAACATAAGTAGCATCATTGCATCTCGTCATGTAGACGTGGTGAAGACGACGTGATGAAATTCAAACTGAGCATCAGAATAAGCCGGCCCTAGCGTAGGCAGACGCTGCACCAGAATAAATCCAGCTTTAGCTGAAAGTGACACGGACGACATCAGCCTGGATCTGTCATCTGCTCGGGTTTCACACAGTATATGTACGGTTTTACCGGGCTAACTACCTTTAGTCCAATAACTCCCACCGTATAGGGTGTGTTTAACTGGTGATACAGTGTCTCACTCAAACGCCAGGTTACTTATTCACTCAGGTTTATTTCGACAAGTAGGTGCTACTTGCTAATAGCACCGAACGTCTCCTAGTAACCGTGTCGCTTTCAGGTAAACAACTGTAACGACACAAACAACAGAACACAAAATTAGCACCGCGTACACGCGACGGGCAGCATACAGATTATACATTTTGTGGAAATAACCATATCCTTACAACTTTTAGATAACTCACCAGCTCAGTCTCACCAGCAAACAGCGATGACTCTAGCAATAAAGAAACGGGGGATCCGGCACACACACGCGGATGGACCAACCCCCTCACTGCCCGACTTTACACAAATAAAAAAAACGATGTGAAAAGGCTGGCTGGTGATAATATTA
>CM047982.1:33579375-33603548 GCA_026261665.1 Melanotaenia duboulayi
TAGCTCAATTTAGCGTTTAGATTAGTTTAGTCTTTAGCTCGGTTTAGTGTTTAGATTAGTTTAGTCTTTAGCTTAGGGTTAGCTAAGTTTACTTTTGAGAGTTTAGTTTACATTTAGATTGGATTAGTTAAGTTTTCATACTGAAACTTCATGTATCTCCGTTCCACCATCATGGCCGACCGGATCCAGAACCTAAGACCTCAGTCTGTGAATCTGAGTCCAGCTCGTTGGATGAACGTGGGAAAAGACTAAACCTCGTGACGCGTGTCAGAGATGGATGTTTCCAGATGGTGCAGACAGTTGTTGCTTGTTGTTTGTCAGCGTCCAGGCTGCAGGTCATGTTCACGTGTTTGCAGCATGTTAGCATTCAGCTCCTACACCTCAGAGTATCTGTGATCAATAACTGTCAGTCCTGACCTGACAGGCTGCTTGACTGATCAACTCGATCAGCTGTGATCGATTCTGTCCTCATCGTGTTTTATGTTTGGTTTTTAAGTCAGAACAATCACAGCAGTGCTGTTGTTCACCAGCTGCTCCTCATTGATCACTGATCGGTTCTGATGGATTAGCAGAACTCTAGAACCCAGAAAGTTCTGTTGGTCATCAGATTGTCTCTGAATCCCATCGACGCCCAGCTTCCTCCTCCTCCTCCTCTTCCTGCTCTACATGTCTGCCTGTTTCTTCTCAGCCTCTTCTGGATTATTTTTCTTCTTCTCTGTTTTTTCTGTGTGATAAACTGCACAGTTGTTTTTCTCTGTTCAGCTGCTCTCATGTTCAGATCCAGACTAGAGTCCGTCCAGCTGAAACGTGGAAATGTGATGAAACGGAGACGAGCAGGAGCTAGAGTCAGAAACAGCTGAGAGCTGAACTGATGGCAGAAAATCTCAGCTCTCATCGTTTTATATTTGAGTTAATCTTGAAGAATCTGATGGATTTTCTCTCTGCTAAATGGTGAAAAACGTTGTGTGCTTATTTCACTAAAGAATGTAGGAATCACAGAATTTAAATTTTATTAAATAATGTTTTATTTTAATTAATTTTTCTCTTATTGTTCCAGGGACAATGTGTTTAATATTAGTGCAAAGGCTATTTTTTCTCTGCAGTCTTTAGATAGAGAGAAAAATATATAAATAAAGTAATAACCTACAAATAATCCTACATAATATTTTAAATACATTTCTGGTGCTTTTGCATTAAAATTTTTTAACTTTTCTCAGAAGCAGGTGAAAAATCTGGCATTTTTGATGGAAATCTTTTAAGTAGCGACGACCTCCTGGAGTAACAGGAGGTCAGAGGATAACGTGTTCGGTAAATATCCTGATGTTTATCCTCTCATGTCAGAGGTCAACTGGGAAATCTGGGAATTCTGGGACAAGTCTAGGATGAAAAGCTGTATTTGATCTCTGGTTGCAGACGGTCTCCGCTGGTTTACATGTTTCTGTAGCAGCTGCTGGTTGTTATTGATCCCTCTTTTTAATGAACCCTGGATTTTAATGTGGAGTTTTGTGTTCAGACAGCGAATAAAGACTGAGATGGTTTGAATCTGGACATGAGACGTTCCCTGAAGGAGAAACTGGAGAACATCTGGTCTATAATCTGCTGTATTTTCCTTTATATCTCTGTAAACTGCTGCTTTTCTGATTTTGCTTGGCTGTATTTTGACCCCTACGAGCCTCCGTGTTTCCTCCCCCGTCCTGTATCCTGTAGGTAGCATCTCTGGAGTGCATCTTTGACGGCTCTTCAGCATTAGGACACCTTCACTCGGAGCTCCCCTCCCCCACGCCCTCCATCCTCTACCCCCACGGAGAGGACAGCTCCCTCCCCTCCTGCTCCTCCAACCCCTACCCCCCGATCCAGGTAAACCCACCCCCACCTAGAGCTTCACATCTCCATCATGCTTTCACCTCCATGCTGATTAAAAACTCATCAGTTCTTTTTCTGGGGAACAACATGTTTGCTGGTGGAAGATTTTCTGTCTTCATGTGGAGACGGAGGCTGCGAGAGCTCAATGAAGAGTAAAAGTGTGGTTATATTAGAAGTGTTGGATTTGAGCCACAAGGTTCTGGTGGTTGAGTCGATGGTTCCCGACCACTGTGATCTCAGGAACTGTTTGATGGATTCAGATAAAGTTTAGTTCAGATCTTCATGTTTCCCAGACAGATGCTCCTCATGGTGACTTACCAGGTACCAGTCAGGGGTTCCAGTGCTGGATATTTCTGATTGGCTGACTCCTCTTTAATATCTATAAGATCTTTGTAGGATGTTAGACCTCAGTGCGAACTACAACAACCTTGGAGTTAAATTACTGGGTACTTTCAAGTCCTGTTTCCATCAAGTGATCCAGTTTGGTACCTGCTGCATTTCCACAGTATCCATACCCATTCTTGGTCGGCTTGGTTTCAGTGGGACAGCGATAGATGCATCAGATACGTAATGATGTCATGTCATAGCGGTGCAACGCCGTCCTCGACTTATAACAAAGAAAATGAACCAGAAGCAAACAACAAACATCCAGCACTTGGTTTTCTTTCTTCTCCTCATGAGGCTTTAAACAACAAAAAATCCACCTTATATTTAAACACGGTGCCGTTGCCCCTTTGTTCTTGGAGCCATGTCGGATAGGAAGTGATGATTCTTTCAACCAGTCAACGGATTGTAGAGGGTCCAGCTTCGGGTCAGATTGTTAAGACTGGGATCCCAACAGAAGGCTCCCAAAAAAGGGGGACAGGTGTGTTCGGATAGTCTGGTGCCCTTCCCACTTTTTGTCTGTGAAAATACAAAAAAATGCGTACCTACCTGTACCGTACCGTAAAGCTGATGTTTCCAAACCTGTTAAAGTTTTTGTGTGTTGGACATGGACATGTGCAACTGTGTGTGTATGTGAGCAGTGTGAAAGTTTTGGTTTCGGTTTCTTTGTGTATTGAAGTCTAAATGTTTTTACAGAGCTTCAGTGAGTGATGCAGAATTTGAACCTGTAACCTGTGAGTTCATATATGTCCTAAATAGGACCTATGCATTTATATATGTCCCGAGCAGGACCTGTGAGTTCATGTATGTCCCGAGCAGGATCTGTGAGTTGTTGTTTGACATTGTAGGAACCAGGAGGCTCAGCTGAGCAGATCAGGGTGTGATTTGTTTCTGTGTGAAAAATAGTTTTAAGTTACAGCACGTAAAAAGAGGTACTTCATGTTATTGGGGACAAATCTCATTGGAAGTTAACATAACAGTAGGTGGGGGCTTCTTGGGCTGTGTCCGAATGTCCACCCTAGTCCCTAACCCCTCCTTCACTACACAGGGCTGCACTACATAACTACATAGTGACTCGTTCTCTTGGCGAGTTGGACACGAAGCTGTCTATTGTTTTGTCGCCGAAAACCACGTGACTACCGCTGTTACCATGGCAACCACAACCCGCGTCAAGATGTCATTCCAAATCCAAAGTTGTGTGTAAATATTTTTATTTTTCATGTTATATTTTGTTCCTTGTTTGTTTGCTTATAGGTAATTTTGCGCAGCTCAATTTTTTCGCCTCCTTGCTCCACATTGAGCTTCTGCCCACAATGCATTGTGGTCTATATTGACCCGTCTAGTGACCATCGATGCTTACTACTTTTCAAGATGCATTGTGGGTCGTTTTGAGTGCCCCACTTTTTTCTCTCTGGACATTCGGCCACAGCCCTGGTTCCAGAGGGTCCAGACAGCTGTGAAGGTCAGAAAGTGAGAGAGAGGTGCTGGGTCGCTACGTTTCAGTGTTAAAATGATGCTTGTACTCATGGCTGCAGGCTAAAAACTTTATTTTCAGGCCAGACTTTTTCTCTCTCTGTCAGTTGAGCCCTCCACTATGGAGTTCGTCTCCATAGCAACCAATATAAACACTGAATTTCAAGGAATCTGAGGTCCATGTTTGAATGTCGATTTTTTTAAAATTGTTTGAGATATCAAAAACCAGAATGTCAGATCTGTAGGATTGTGTAGGCCTGTCACGATAAGACATTTTGCTGTGCGATAAATATTCTCAGAATAATAATGCAAGTACACTCTTTCAAAGATCAAAAAACTTTAATATCTAAAGAACATTTTACACCCGACCTGGAAGAGATTTTAAATAAAACAATAAAAAGAATGGACTCTGAGTCTCATTAACAATGAAAGAAAACTAAYGATAGATAATAAAGTCTCTGTTCTGTAAACAAAATTTCACTTCAAACAATATATAAAAAAATATTAAACATGAGGCCCAGACCGAGAAACCCAGTAAAACCACCAGTTAGTACCACTGTATTTAAAAAAACTAAAACATCGTTGCTGTTTGAGAAGCTGAAATATCTCCCTCATCACTGCTGTCAGACTGATCTACGAGCAGCAACGCTGCGTCTTTTCCACGAACGCCGGGACACCGGCCCAAAAGTAATACGGCCCACTGGGAATCCTCCCGAACCTCAAGATTATCCGACAGCTCTTGATGTGTATTTTAGCCTGAGAAATCAGAGGTTTAGCACGAGAGCATAAGAAGCCGCTCAAATGCGCGATGTGTGAGAGTTGGCAGCCCTGTAAAACCAAGGCAGCATACCGGCTCGTACAGGTTGATGGTTCACCGACATGCTGCTGTCAACATGACCAGAGACATCAGTCCGCAAGAAACGAGCGTTCAGTCCAGATACTCCAAACCTGCTGTCATACAAAGGAAGAAATAAAGGGAAAAAATGATCGCAGCCGGCACCACACTCATTTCTTCTTACCGTGCAGTTAATTGACTTTTTGCTTAGGTCTAATCTTAGGAAGATTTTAGTTTGAATCGCGTCTGTAGATAAATTCAGGTGGAATGAGAAACAATCATTAAAATATTTTTTAAAAAAGAAACGATATCAAAAAGTGGGCACTTCTCCTGAGAAGAAAGTTATTGAAGGATCCACTGTGACTACAGGCAGCTGTTACCAGCAATAGAAATAATAGAGTATACTAGATAACCTGAACACTTCTGTGCACCCTGCCATCAGACTGGTCGTTGGTATCTTATGTACATCAACAATCCAGCTGGAGCATAAATGTGAGAGTGCTGGAGTTTGGACAGATCCTGAAGGAGTCAGCATTAACAGACCACATGGAGGTCTGTGAGGATGGAAACCATGTGGCTCCCAGGGGCCATTAACTATGTTTACTCTCTCTTCTTGTTGAAAAAAATGGTCATTTCTGATGTTGTAGGGTAGAATAACTGAGCTCCACGCGTCCCTCCGTCCTGCTCTCAGCTGTTTCCTGCATGTTTAAGGTGCGGCGTCCTTGTCCTGACGTCTGCCGGCGGCTGCCTTCTCACCTCCACAGCGACAACGCAGTGAATAGATCGAGGACGTACACTACTTTCATTTTGTCATCTCTCTGCCTCCGCCTCGGTGGCGCCATGGCAACGCAGGAGATGAATGTCGACAAAGAAAATCCCCACAGCCACAGAAAGGAGGAGGAGGATGAAGAGGAGGAGGAGGAGGGGTTGAACCTGCACAGAGGAACGAGGACAGATTAAGTGAGGCTGTCAGGAACACGATGGGGGGGTTGGAGGTAGTAAACCGTCTTCCTGCTCCAGCAAAGACATTTACAGCAAAAGACATGTTCTTCATCATCTCATCTCCACACTCCTCATCAGCAGAGGATACGGGGGGGGCGTGTTCTGTTTTCCAGGCCTGGAATGTTGGAGGGAAAGTTCTGAAAAACATTTCCAGAAACATTCCCCACATAGATGATCTGCTCAAAGCGGTTACCTGATACACTCCCTAGCTGTTTACATTTCCTGGATTTATGAAGTATTTCAGCTCTTCTTGTCTCTGAAAGGTCACCTGATCTCTGCTGCTGCGTTTGGGGTCTTCGTCCTGCAGCATGAGGCCGTTCAGCTGGCAGACAGATGAACTCACATCAGCCAGCTGAGCTGTGCTGCCAGCTTCTTTTTTCTCCTCCCATCTATCCAAACAAGCCCTTTTCTTCCCTTTATTCAAGGCAACAGGTTCAGGCGGGAGACCCAGGCCCTCCCAGCTTTTCTAGGAAGTCCCGGGTTGTTCCCAGGCCGGAAGAGATATATATAATCCTTCCAGTGGGTCTTGGGTCTTCCCCAGAGTCTCCTGCCAGAAAGACGTGCCCAGAGAACGACCTGGATGCATCCTAATCAGATGCGTGAACTACCTCCGCTGGCTCCTTTCAGCTTCCGTATGAAGCTCCTCACCAGATCCCTGACTGAATCCAGCCTCCGTTTAAAGGAAACTCATTCTAGCCACTTCACCACAAGTAAGCAAAAGCTTCGTCCTCATTGCAGCGGAAAACGGAGCAATACCACTGGAAATCTTCGGGGCAGAACAGCTGACAAGCGAACGGCGGGAGAAACAAATCAGAGACGAAGAGGATCAGGAAGGGAACGAAAAAGGAGAAGAAGAATAAAGACATGGACAACAACTGTAGAAACTACGTGAGCTTTTGAATAAAGACTATATGCGAATGTTAAGGGCTTGTTGGGCGGTTGGAAACAACTTCATAGCGACGCGTTACCGCTGCCAGACGGTGTCTGGAACCGAGTGAACTCCCGAACTCAGCACTGCCCCCTAGTGGAGGAATGGACTTGACAACCTTGACACCTTAAAACATGGCGCTGCATCAGATCCTAGCGGTCTTCCGGCTATCATCCGACATACCTAAACCTAGAACTATCTTCGTAGGCGGAACAGAGTTCGCTTCTATCATCCAGATCAGAGCTGGTTTGCAACTCCTCCCCTAACGAAGGAGACTTTCCCAGCACGGGAACTGGGATTGGAATCAAGGTCTGGGGCGAATGCAGCCTTATGCTCATTCCCAACCATGAGCATGAACTCAACCGTTTCCCACTCAGCTGGAGATCCTAGACTTGGTCTAACTGGACTGTCATGGACTTTAACATTTAACATGCTAACTGAAGCCTGGAGAGTCTGAGATGGTTCTTCCAGTTTCTCACAGTCTGACCTTGGGCTGAACCTGGCGGGACCATCACTGGAAAGAAAAATGTCTTCCACACGAGAATAATGTTTATCTTTCTAGAATGAGGGAGATGGTTTAGTGGATTTGCTGCATTCAGGTTCAGACCTGCTCTCCGGTTGGACCCCAGCTCATCCCAAAAGATGAAACCCTTTTTTCTTTATTTTGCCCTCCTCTGATCTGCACGCTGTCCATCACAGCCGTGATTACTCAGCATTTTTCTGGGCCGAGCGTTCCCGCAGACTCATTGTTTGTGGAAGGAAACTGAAGTGGGACAAAGGTCAGCTGGATCGGACGCACTGAGGAGGAAGAGGAGGAGGAAGGAGCTGCGTGATGTTTTCACACTGCAGAGAGATCAGAGGACTGACTTCCTGGCTGCGTGCGCTCTCTTTAAACACACACACACTCTCTTCATCCTCCGTCAGCGCTGCAGTCTGTTGTCTGCCTCAGACAGACGAAGGCTGCTCTCTCCTCCTCCTCAGTGATGATCCCTCACCCTGCCAGGTTAACTCACCCTCCCGAGGCTCCGCTCTCTTTTTTCCCATCAAGCCGAGTGCGTCCCTACAGCCGGCCGACGTCCGCCGCTCGCTGACAGCTGGAGGAGGAGGACGGCGGCTTCTGGTCACCTCCACCAGCTCCTCCGCAGCTTCCCTGTTTGTGTCTGTGAGGAGGGGAGGGGAGGGGGGGCACAAGGTGGAGTGAAACCCCCCCTCCCGTCGTCTGCTCTCCAGCCAGCACCACCTCCGCCACCCAGCAACCTGCAGCAGGAGCCAGAGGAGGTGCAGAGGAGGCGCAGCAGCATGCTGAACTCTGTGTGGTATGCCAAGAAGATGGGCCGCCGCATCATGGGCACCCTGAGGAGGACCAAACGGCTCCACCGCCACCTCCTGGTAGGTCACCCCCCCCACATGTAAAAGCAGAACTCCTCTGAGAGGAGGTGCTGCACCGTGACTCATTTCTCCAGCGTCTGAGTGCATGTGACCGTGCACTACTCTGCCGGGTGTGTGTGTTGTTGTGGCCCCGCTGAACGAGGCAGGTGTGTAAAAGTTGCAACAGGAGCTGCTGCTGCGTCATGTGGTGCGTCGTGGTTGTCGGGTAAACACGGTAAGCCTGTGGCATGCGTGTGCGTGAGATCTGGGGTAATGATGTGAAGCGTGTCACAGCTCGTCGACTAAATGTGAGACGGCTCCGAGCACGATCCGACACACACACATTCAGACAACGACGTTCCAGAGCTTCCAGGACTCGGATCTGGGATCTCCACCGCCTCACATAAATCCAGATCCAGAGGGGAGAGATTTACCTGCATGAACAGCAGCATCATGTTCTGGGCAGATGTGAGGAACCCCTGCAGTAGCACATGCCTTCCCTGGCGTTGCCTAGCAACCTCTGGGTTTCTGACACGCAGCGCTCCCGCGCCACCTCCCATCTCCTGCCTCAAACACGCCTGTTAACATACATGAACATCAACACACTGCAGGAAGCAGCTTCAGTCTCATCAGCTCATTTAAGGGCTTCAGATGATGAAAGAAAGTCTCGGGATTATTAAGTTTGTCCTTGGCAGGAAAAAACCTGCACACGGTCCAAACCCGACCGGAGTTCTGCTGCTTCCCTGATCCCATACGCACTAAAAGTCCCTCACGTGGACGTGGTTTTCAGAATGAGGATTCACATAAAAACATCCAGGTTTCCAGCAGCTGCAATTCTGCTGCTTTTGTTTAGTTTCATTTAGAAGATCAAAAACTAGAAACATGAAGACTTTGGATTTTTTTCTCATTTTGAAGAAAACTTTATGCTCATCTGATCTGTACGGTGGCTGAGAAGCTACATTTAAAAACACACTGAATAACCTGAATAAAATTACATTTAGAAACAAATAATTTAATAAAACACATTTGCAAGTTGGAAAAGAAATCATTATTTTAGGAAAGAAATTTAAAATAAAATGAACTCCAGCTACAAATCCTGAAACTAACATGAGATGGTTCGTAACAAAGCGGGGACGATACCAGAGGGGACTGGCGATGACCTCATCTTGTAGTTTAAACAAATGATTTGTAGTTCAGCTACACGCAGGAAGTAAGCGGCGGTTTGTTGAGGGCAAGAACAGCAAGGATCGTGTTTCATGAAGAAGCTCCAGAGAGCGTCCACATGCAGAAAAACGTGAAAATGACTCGCAACAAGCAAAACGATGTTCAGTTATCAAAACTTGATGAAACACACCGCCGACGTCCTGCATGTAGCCGAAGGTTGTTTCCTCTTCACTGATTGGTGCAGCTCTACTGCTTCATTCATCTGATTGGTTGAAGTTTTTTTTATGATTTAAAAAAAATTACAAATTAATTGGTGAAATAATTTTCTGAAGTGCACGACTCCTCGGATCGGAGGTCAGCTGTTTGAACTTGTAAATAACAACAAATCATAGTTTAGTTATCGGCTCCGTTCATACTGCAGATCAATTCCGATTTTTTTTCCATAAGTGACTTATATCGGATTTTTTAATGACTTCTTTTTTTTTTTAAATCCGACCCAGGTCGCTTTCATATGTGGTCCTAGATGGGATACGTATCCGATCTGTGTGGAAGCGACTTCCGTCCGAATGGAAATGTTTCATCCGACTTTGACGTCACGGAAGTCAAACATCGCTTCTTTATTATAAACGAAAACGACGACAAAACACCACCATCACTTTAAATATATAAACGAATTAAGTACAGAAGGGAGGGGCGGGGTGTATTCCCAGTTACGTGTTAACGACTGGGTCGGGTCACAGGTCATAGCCTGCATCGCTGGGTCCAGATTTCTCTGGAAGATTTCCACGGGTCGGGTTTGGTGATCGTCCGAGCGGGGTCGGGCAGGTGCAGGACTCTGAACAGACGAACTCGGCTGCACTGTGTGTACAGAAGCAGGAGCCACTGTTCCTTAAAAGGCCGTGGTTAACATGGAGTTAACTCCTCAGTCTCCTCCTTTCATTCATCAAGTGGGCTTCGGCTCAAAGGGAACAGACGTGGAGCATCCAGTACTTACGTATTACTACGTGACGTCGTGTTATCCTCTGCGCATGCGTGTCACTTCAGAGCCACGTACCGTTAACACTTCAGCGTGATGAAAGACCACGCAAAAAAAACGGATTTCATGAAAAAAAAAAACGGATTTCATGAAAAAAAAATGGATTAATGAAAAAAGCGGATTTCAAGAAAAAAAACGGATTAATGAAAAAAGCGGATTTCAAGAAAAAAAACGGATTAATGAAAAAAGCGGATTTCAAGAAAAAAAACGGATTAATGAAAAAAGCGGATTTCAAGAAAAAAAACGGATTAATGAAAAAAGCGGATTTCAAGAAAAAAAACGGATTAATGAAAAAAGCGGATTTCAAGAAAAAAAACGGATTAATGAAAAAAGCGGATTTCAAGAAAAAAAACGGATTAATGAAAAAAGCGGATTTCAAGAAAAAAAACGGATTAATGAAAAAAGCGGATTTCAAGAAAAAAAACGGATTAATGAAAAAAGCGGATTTCAAGAAAAAAAACGGATTAATGAAAAAAGCGGATTTCAAGAAAAAAAACGGATTAATGAAAAAAGCGGATTTCAAGAAAAAAAACGGATTAATGAAAAAAGCGGATTTCAAGAAAAAAAACGGATTAATGAAAAAAGCGGATTTCAAGAAAAAAAACGGATTAATGAAAAAAGCGGATTTCAAGAAAAAAAACGGATTAATGAAAAAAGCGGATTTCAAGAAAAAAAACGGATTAATGAAAAAAGCGGATTTCAAGAAAAAAAACGGATTAATGAAAAAAGCGGATTTCAAGAAAAAAAACGGATTAATGAAAAAAGCGGATTTCAAGAAAAAAAACGGATTAATGAAAAAAGCGGATTTCAAGAAAAAAAACGGATTAATGAAAAAAGCGGATTTCAAGAAAAAAAACGGATTAATGAAAAAAGCGGATTTCAAGAAAAAAAACGGATTAATGAAAAAAGCGGATTTCAAGAAAAAAAACGGATTAATGAAAAAAGCGGATTTCAAGAAAAAAAACGGATTAATGAAAAAAGCGGATTTCAAGAAAAAAAACGGATTAATGAAAAAAGCGGATTTCAAGAAAAAAAACGGATTAATGAAAAAAGCGGATTTCAAGAAAAAAAACGGATTAATGAAAAAAGCGGATTTCAAGAAAAAAAACGGATTAATGAAAAAAGCGGATTTCAAGAAAAAAAACGGATTAATGAAAAAAGCGGATTTCAAGAAAAAAAACGGATTAATGAAAAAAGCGGATTTCAAGAAAAAAAACGGATTAATGAAAAAAGCGGATTTCAAGAAAAAAAACGGATTAATGAAAAAAGCGGATTTCAAGAAAAAAAACGGATTAATGAAAAAAGCGGATTTCATGAAAAAGGCGGATTTGACATGAAGCGCTGCAGTGTGAACGTAGCCAGACTTTACTCTCACACCTGTTGGCGCTGTGTCAGGTGTTGATCCTTTAACGTTTAAAAGGTGAAACGGGGTCATTTTGGACGAATTATTGACGACTGTTAAATCCTCTGTGATTTTTTGGGATGGTTGACCGACAGCAGCTTGTACCTGAAGTCGGACCAATCAGGACATTTGATTTCATAACAACCGGTTTCCCTGGTATCAACCTCTCAGTGGGTCCATCCCTTGAGCCAGGCAGGGCTGGGGGTTGAATTCCTGTCTGATGGGGCTCCTTGGTGGTTATAGTTCATGTGTTTGGTTTTCTTCCGTTCGAATAGAAATATAATAGAATTAGTGGCTTTAAAGAGAAGAAATGTGATCAGTTTATTAACCAAACTCTGATCAGCTGATTCAGCTTCGTTCATCTGTTGCTCTGTAATGAAGAGTTAAATGTTCATGTTAAGAAAACCTTCAGATCATCAGTTTTAGCTGATTTCTTTTTACTTCTAAGCCCAGATTCTTTTTAAAGGTTTCCTTTCCAGACTTGAGCTTGATTTGTTATGGTATGGGTTTGTTTAAATTCTTGCAACACAATGACTGAAGCTTAAGTTCCTCCACCAATTAGAAGACCAGTTTTCTTTCTGCTGCTGCATAAATGTAGAGATTTAAGAGAAAGAGCATGTTGGTTAATCACCACAGCTCCACTCGGGTTTAATAACAATAAGTGTCTGAGCTCAGTAGTTTACTGTGACTGTGCAGTGATGAGAGTCTGACAGCAGGTGTAGCTGCAGACTTCTTCTTCCTCATCGATGAGGAAGCACTGACTTCTTTATGAGACTCATGTAACTTATTCAGTCTTGGCCAATTAATCATATGACTCATTCATTTTATTGTGGATCGTGTGACTCATTTAGTTTGTTGATGATGTGACTCATTCAGCTTAATGTCAGACGAGATTTCACTTTAACATCATAGACCTTGATGGACAACGAGAGGAATTCCTTTACTTTTCCAGACTGTCAGATTTCATCACAACAGACTATATTTAAATTAATGTTCTAATTAAAATGTACATAAAGAGATTTTTACTTTTTACATTTTTCTTCATTTTTAAAAAACCAGTATGTCTCATTCTCACCTTCATCACATGATTTATAACAATGATAATAATAATTATTAACCTTCTTCAATTAAAACGTCCTTGACTGGATTTTCTTAATCAAGACTTTAGTTGTTTTCTTGTCTTTAACAAACTAAGTCCAAATACTGATTAAATATTAAAGTGTGTCGTAGAAGCTCAGATTTCCGAACGTTAATGTCCAGCATTGAATGCAGCATGAGGAGGAGGAACCGGGTTTTAGTTCTAGGTTATGAGGGTTTTCAGACTGGCTCGTGTGTTTTGAGTAAAACTCGTCGTTCTGGAGGTGAAAATGAATAATTGGATCAGAAATGTGAGCACCCCCCGGCTGCTGATCTCACACGCTCACCGCCATGTCAGACTCGGGGGCCACATCGATTATTCATGCAGCGAGTGGAGCCGCCCCCCCTCGTGCTGACACAAGCCCATTAATTGGCAACAAACTGAGAGAAGAGGAGAGGGAGGGGGGAGGCGAGGAAGAGGAAGAGGAGTGTCATTTGGGATGTGTTGCTGCCTCGTTGCAGAGACCAAAGAAGCCCGTCCGGATCGGAAGGAGCCGACCCTCCTCCCCCTCCGAGCGGGAATCTCCTCTAGGAAGATGACCACCCATCACCCCTGGCAGGAGTTCACCTCCAAGACTGTAAATGGCGCAGAGAAAAAGCCGCCGCCGCTCGACATCAGCCTGCAGGAGTCCATCGCCCACTTGCACCCTCTGCAGCGGCAGCACGCTATCGAGCTCCACCGCCAGCACCGCCCCCAGGTCCAGGCGTCCCTGTCCACCTTCACAGCCTGCACCGTGCCGGCGTCGTTCCGAGCTCGCAGCCGGTTCCTCAACCTGCGCGACAGCGTCAAGAAGAGTCCCACCAAGAGCACGGCCAAAGTCGGCAGGAAGGAGATACCCTGGGTACCGTTCGCTTTCAGCAAGGTACCGCTGTAACCCGTTTTCTGATTTTGTTCTGAACGGGTCGAATCGTTTGTTCTGACGTCTGAAATACTGACTCAGACCCATAGAAGACGACGTTAGAACCGGTCGGTTCTGAACGGGAAGAATCTTTTGTTCTGACATCTGAAACACCGACTCAGACCCGTAGAAGACGACGTTAGAACCGGTCGGTTCTGAACGGGAAGAATCTTTTGTTCTGACATCTGAAACACCGACTCAGACCCGTAGAAGACAATGTTAGAACCGTTTGGTTCTGAACGGGAAGAATCGTTTGTTCTGACGTCTGAAACACCGACTCAGACCCGTAGAAGACAATGTTAGAACCGTTTGGTTCTGAACGGGAAGAATCGTTTGTTCTGACGTCTGAAACACCGACTCAGACCCGTAGAAGACGACGTTAGAACCGGGCGGTTCTGAACGGGACGAATCGCTTGTTCTGACGTCTGAAACACTGACTCAGACCCGTAGAAGACGACGTTAGAACCGGGCGGTTCTGAACGGGACGAATCGCTTGTTCTGACGTCTGAAACACTGACTCAGACCCGTAGAAGACGACGTTAGAACCGGGCGGTTCTGAACGGGACGAATCGCTTGTTCTGACGTCTGAAACACTGACTCAGACCCGTAGAAGACGACGTTAGAACCGGGCGGTTCTGAACGGGACGAATCGCTTGTTCTGACGTCTGAAACACTGACTCAGACCCGTAGAAGACGACGTTAGAACCGGGCGGTTCTGAACGGGACGAATCGCTTGTTCTGACGTCTGAAACACTGACTCAGACCCGTAGAAGACGACGTTAGAACCGGGCGGTTCTGAACGGGACGAATCGCTTGTTCTGACGTCTGAAACACTGACTCAGACCCGTAGAAGACGACGTTAGAACCGGGCGGTTCTGAACGGGACGAATCGCTTGTTCTGACGTCTGAAACACTGACTCAGACCCGTAGAAGACGACGTTAGAACCGGGCGGTTCTGAACGGGACGAATCGCTTGTTCTGACGTCTGAAACACTGACTCAGACCCGTAGAAGACGACGTTAGAACCGGGCGGTTCTGAACGGGACGAATCGCTTGTTCTGACGTCTGAAACACTGACTCAGACCCGTAGAAGACGACGTTAGAACCGGGCGGTTCTGAACGGGACGAATCGCTTGTTCTGACGTCTGAAACACTGACTCAGACCCGTAGAAGACGACGTTAGAACCGGGCGGTTCTGAACGGGACGAATCGCTTGTTCTGACGTCTGAAACACTGACTCAGACCCGTAGAAGACGACGTTAGAACCGGGCGGTTCTGAACGGGACGAATCGCTTGTTCTGACGTCTGAAACACCAACTCAGACCCGTAGAAGACGACGTTAGAACCAGGCGGTTCTGAAGGTTGTCTTCAGAACCTCCTGACAGGAAGTTCAGTTCATGTTTTCATCAGAAACCTGCAGCGTTGCCATGGCATCAATCAGGCAGCAGAAAGATGTCTGACCCTTGACCTCTTGATGGTGATGATGATGATGCTGATGATGATGATCATGCTGATCAGGGTCAGGATGATGTGTGTGTGTGATTGACTAAAATGATGAGGGTTATGATGAGTGGGTTACTATGGTGATGAGGGTGATGCGCTTGATGGTGATGAGTGTAACATTGATGATGATGAGGGTCAGAGCGATGATAAGGGTGAAGATGATGATGATGAGGGTCAGGGTGATGATGATGGTGGTGATCATCTGTGAGTGTTTGTGTGTCTTTAGCCGTCAGATTGCGTTACGATACACTCACTGTGTGTGTGGTTGTCATGACGTCTGTGTTCCTGCAGAGGAAACCTTCATCACTCTGCTGACATGCAGCTTCATCCTCGTCACTCGGACTCAGGAATCCATCTGCTATCAAAACTTTAAATACTCGCCTGAATTTTTGTGGACATTTCTGGATAAAAATTTAAAAAAAAAGAAAATGTTTAAATTTGATCCTAAAAGAAGATGTGTTTGAATCAGTCAGGATCAATCAGATAGATGATCGATGAATGGAATAATGAACAAATCCAGATTCTTGTGTGTCAGATCCTCCTCTCCATCTTCATCCTCTCGGCTCAAAGATCCTCTATGTGTCAGGGCGCTCACTCTTCCTCGGTTTGAACCTGGTGTCTGTGGGTCCGGTGGGAACACTGTGGAAGCCATCAGACTCGCTTCCGGCAGCTTTCCACAAGTAGGGCTGACGGATCAATATGGTCGATGTGCACGGCTAATTTTAGCGGTTTTCCATGTGCTCCGGCTTCATCAGCACAATCATTCATCCTTCTGGAAACTGCAGGACTTCCTGTTGTTGTGCAACAGGAGCGATGAAGGCAGCGTCGCTCCTCTTCATCAGTTTCATTCATGATGAGGCTTCCAGAGGTCGTGAAGGTCTATGACCTCATAGGAAGAATTATTTCTAAACTTATAAAAAAGACAAATTTGAGACGCAGCTTTTTATTATATTTATTTATAATCCTTCAATTTCATTCAGTTTATCCCCAATAAACAAGTTTTTCTTCTGTTTCATCACCAGATTTCACCCAGAGCACCGACGTGCACGACTAAAGCTAAATAAACCCCAAATACAGCAATATGTTCATTCACAGAGAAAAGAAATATTTATTAAACTTATTCGTGTATAAAACGAAGCGTTTATATTTGTCTTTTCTTTTTGTCTGACTCAATTTTTTAAGAGTATTTAGAATTTTTTGTTTTTTCATGAAATGAGTTTACAGTAGAAATAAACAGTAAAAGGGAATTAAAAGCAAATTAAATAAGTAAATAGATTAAAGGGGTAGAAAAAGAAAAATACACGTCAATTTGTAGAAAAAGACAAACAAATAAAAGAAAGTAAATAAATAAGTTGAAGTTCAATGAAAACAGAAATTAAAGTAGAAAATATTTATTAGTATTATTGTGAGAAGTATTAACTGTTTTTGTTTACATATTATTACATTAAATTACTCCCTGGTGTTTATTTGTATTTATTTTGTAGCTTCAGATAAACAATGACTGTAGGCGTATACACTTGCTAGTGGGGGCCTGGGATCAGGTCCTGGTCCTGGTCCTGGTTCCCGGTCGATCAGAAGCTCATGTTCTAGCTTTACCAGACCAGATCTGATCCAACCAGCTTCTTCTTCTGATCCGGCCCGTTTAATCAGAAAGTTCTGCTCGGTGGCTTTTTTACCGGCCCGGATTCCTCCGCAGTCTGAGGGTTAGGGTTTGTTTCACCACTGACTCTGGACGGTCTCTGGGATCCAACAAACTCTTTTCCAGACCTTGGAAGCGTTTCATGGCACCAGAGATAAAACCAGACCAGTTTAGGTTGATGTTGCCTCCGTGAGGGTCAACGCTCTGCTTGCAGCTCTAACGACGTCAGATGACCCCCACCCCCCGCTGAGGCGGCGCTGAAGGGCAGAGGATTTACCGCTCAGAGGTCTGGGTGATGGCTTTAATCCTCAGAGCAGCAGATGGGGGAGTTTGCCACATCCGGACTGCATGAAACAGAGGTGTCGGGTAATCTGTCAATCAGACAACCTCCTTCCGTGATTGGCTGACGTCCCTGACACTTCACACCCCTGTCCTATTAAACTCCGCCCAGCTGGCACCTTAGCACGGTCAAAACGAGCGTGCCTGTCGGTGGACACCATCACGCACACACCCTCCATCCTCCCACTGCTCATCTGTGCTGCACTGTTTGTCTGACCTCTGACCCTCACCATGCTATTGTTCAGCAGGCCGAGGTGGCCCCGCCCTCATCTCCCATAATCCCTGTGATCCCCATCATGCCAATCCCAGCAGAGACCACCGTCATCCCTCTGACATCACAGGTCTTTCTTTGTTTTTATTTCACTGCATTTCTCTGTCTGTCTGTCTGTCTGTGCTCCATCCATCCGTCCATCCGTAGATTTCTCTCCTTTATTTCGCCGCCGCCGTGTCGGGTTCAGCTCGGTTTCTGCCGCCCAGCTGTGGCTCTGATGAGCAGATTAAAGACAGGAGCCGAGAGAGAGATGCAGGAACCCATCTGGCTCCTGCAAGGCAGCGACTGAGCGAGCGGACGAGCGAGGCAACCACAGACAGGATGAGTGAGCGAGCGAGGCTGAGGTAGAGGAGGAAGACGAGGTGAAGGAGCAGAACCTTCATCCTGCAGGATTTACAGGATCGACCTCAGGCTTCATGCTTCAGAACTGCATCCTGTGCAGCGTGAAACGCCACCACGTACGTACGACTCGCCCACTTCATGCTGGACCCTCGCTGGCGTGCGGCGCCGTCTGGAATCTGTAGCGTCGGAGCTGTAGCTGGGTGGAGCGCTGGGTGGAGCGCAGGCTGTGTGCTGGATGTTGATTCTAGGGGTTTGCCATCTGAGGTACCTCACAATTCGACTAGGATTCAGGGCGCTTATCAGGATTTTCATCGCAATTTTTTTTCCCTATTCGGGTTTTTTTTTGCTCGTTCTGTGGCTACTTCGTACTTTTAAATCGATTTCATTCCATTAATTCAAGTAACCAAACAAAATGATCTCAACTTTCTATTATTTATGTCAAACATAAATAAATCCAACTTATTTTCTATGTAAATATTTCTTCTATGAAATCTACAGGAAAGTTGTGTTGGCAATAGTGAGGAGCAACAACCGCATATGTAGTCAGATTAGCTGCATCAATTCAGCACCGACTGCTCAGAAATGACGTCGGTTTACAGCCGACGGTGAAGCCACAAGTCAGGTTAGTGTAATACTTACATATTAACTGCACATTGCTCAAGTGCATCTCCTGTTTGACTCAACTTGAAGGGAAATTAGCTTAAAATCTCTAGCCATGCCGTTCTGATTAAGTAGTCTAAACCCACAGACAAGGCTGTGGACCGGTCCGTCTCCTTAATGTGTCCGGGCGGAACTGTTCCTGCCAAACTTTGCGGCTGTGTTCCGGTTATTTAAAATAAAATAATCGATTTTTAATTTTAGATTTACGAATCATACGTGTCGGGTGTCGCGTGGATTAAACTGGATTAGTGAATCGGCCCACCCCTAGTTGATTCATGTGAGGATGTTGTGTGTGTGACGCTCTGATTCTCTCCTCAGGCCAATCCTCCGCCTGTGGTGGTCAACACGGACAGCCTGGACACGCCCCCATATGTGAGTCTTCATCTTCATCACCTGATTCCAGAGTATAACCCTGAATTAAGGCTGAAAATGTGGGAATACTGCTGTGTGTGTTTACTTTAGATCTAAAGCACAGCGCTGAATTTTGATCCTGATCCTTTTATTTCTGTACTTAAAAAACAGGAAATGGCTGCAGCGACTAATTCAAACATCTTCAGACATAAATATAAACATATATTACATGAGGCAGAAACAGTTTGTTTAGGTCTAAGGAGCTTAAAAAGTGGATTATTATTCTTCAACACAGTCTGAACTCTCGTGTAATTTAATAATTGCTGGTTGCAAATCTGTCTCAGATGGAAATGGACAGTCTAACAAAGACCTGAGACTGAAACCAGAGTTTAGCCACTTTTTTCCAGTTTTCCTCCAGCAGTGACCCGTAATTAATATTTTTAATTAATGATTTCATTGAATATCAATAACTGTCCATGGACACTTGAATAATCAACTATATCTAAACTAGTTCCCAGAAATTTCCAACACAGTTTTCAGGAATAGTTCTCCAGGATCCTTGAGGGACTTTCCAAAATTCTTCTTTGGATGTTTCTGCCTTCTGTTGCGTCCAGTTTCTGCCTCCATGCGGAGATGAGCCAAGTTTCCAGCTACAGCTCTTTGGGAATCACCTTGTTGCTGCTGAAATCCTGTTTTCTGTCAGACTGTCTGATCTTTGCTGGATTTCACACACCAAACTAAAGAAATGGGACAAAGTGTGAGGTCAAAAGTAATTTCAAAGATTACTCTGACTCCTTGGAAGGAAAACATAAAGAAAATAAGAGCTGGATCAGGACTTTAGAGTCTTATTTCAGAGATAAGACCTGATCGTCAGTGTAATCTGTGAGGTTTTGGGTCAACGCTTCAGTTGTGGTTCGTCTCTAATGAAACAGTTAAATAAGTTTAAGGTAATCCTCAGAGAAACAGCTCAGTGTGTTTCCTCACTTTCAGATCTGGTGCAGAACGTTTACGTTTGTGTAACCGTCTGCCCTCCATGTTGTTACTGATGGACGTGATGTTATTGTTTGTGCAGGTAAACGGGACGGAGGCCGATTATGAATACGAGGAGATCACGCTGGAGAGGGTAAGGAGTCGAGCTGCCTTCCTCTTTATTTCTCTGAGTCATTGTTGTGTTGCTGTGGCTCAGAAGTCAGCCATGATTGAGAGCAGCTGCTGCGTTCACTGACCTGCAGGACGTCTGTGATGCTCACACAGTGTTAATCCACCCTGGTGTAATCTTTATGTTCTGCTGCTGTGATGCCCTGATTCATGAGTGAATTATCGTCAGCACAGCGTGAAAATAAAACCTGATCCAGCCGAGTCCCTCGGGAAGCTCAGAGCAGCTGCAGGAAAACAGTTTTTTTCCTTTTACGTGAAGTTGAAGTTTTCCACCTTTAGGTGCTGAAATCAGTAGCATCACACATACACAAAGCCCAGGAGGCTGAAAATCAGAGAAAAGTGGAAAATGTTTCTATCATTTAGAAAAAAGCTGATTTAATATGTTTTTATTTATTTCATTACCTTTTGCTGTGTGCAGGAAGTGTAAAAAGGTGCAATGCTGTGTGAGGGCCTGCAGCCTGTAATAAATCTGTTTCTTGATTAATAGCAGCCAACATATGAAAATAACATAAATGAACTCCCCATGATCAAGAAGAGGTAAGATGTTCAGGGATATTCTGAGCTGATGTGATACAAGCTGGCATCTTCTTTACATTATCTTGGTTTCTTCAGCTGCAGTCTGAGGTGGACCAGTTAAGGCTGAATAATAAATACTAGGACAACAGTGTTAATACAAGAGACAACATTGTCATCTGCATAAAGATGTACAGAAGTCACACTGTTGACACAAATGGTGAAAAGATTGGGGCCCAGAGCTGAACCCTGTGGTACACCTCTATGTTCAGAAGGCTGTAGGAAAGACCACTGAGCTGCTCATCTCTTACTATTGAAGAGATCATTTAAGAACCAATCAACAGCTTGGTCGGATTGGCCTCTGGCAGCTCTGACATCAAATCCTGTGATTGACGGTATCCAACGCCTGGAACAGATGGGTGAAAGTGCAGCTCGGCCATTTTTAGCTTTTAAGCCGTCCAATCATCAAGTAGGATTTCCAGAGAGGTGTTTACTGAACCATGCTGCTTTCTAAACCAAACTGGTGAGAAGAAGAAACATGGTGTCCTCTCCTCGTTTAACTTCTTGTGTCTTTGTTTTCTTTTTTATTGATGTCATGGTAACCATTGTGGTATTCAGGGAAACTCGGGGCTGGGCTTCAGCATCGCGGGCGGCACAGACAACCCTCACATCGGTGAAGATCCCAGCATCTTCATCACCAAAGTCATACCTGGAGGAGCTGCCGCCCAGGACGGCCGGCTCAGGTGAGTGCAAGCGTGTGCACACACCAAGCTCGCTTGTTTCGGTGAAACATGGCAGAAGCCATTTTCCCTCTGATCCAGCCGCTTTCCACTAGCGAGCTTTGGAAGTGAGCGTGTTTTCTGATCAGGACCTGACTGATCGGGACCTAGCCAATCAGGCCTAATTGATCGGGACCTGACTGATCGGGACCTAGCCGATCAGGCCTAATTGATTGGGACAAGGCTAGTTGGGACTTGCAGCTCAGGATTATTGAGCTTCCTGTGATTGAGTGAAACTAAACTGGGATCCTGTTAACCTGAAGACCCAGCAGGTCTTATATGTCTGAAATGTCTTGATGATTTCTGGTCTTTTTTAAAAATGCATTTCTTCTCATTTGATTTATTTAATTAGTTGATTCATTTTAATTAATTAGCAGTTTATGTATTATTAATTTAATATTTGTTTATTTTATTCTTTCTGTTATTTTTTCGCTGTATAAATTCTGGGTGAAGGTCAGAAAGTAAAAGTCATTAATGTGATGAAAGTGGACGTGGAGGAGTTGGTGCAGCTGTCTGCAGAACCCCGTGGTTCATTCATTATGCAGCATTGAAAGTCCGTCTCACCTGATCCAGGTGATGATGATGATGACGATGGGCTCGGGTTGCCTTCAGAGTGAGGGCTTTTTTGTTTGCGGTCTGTTATCACGTTGGGACTCACAGCGGGGGTGGTGGGGGGTGTTCGGTGTTTCAGGGTCAACGACGTCATCCTGAGGGTCAACGAAGTGGACGTTCGTGACGTGACCCACAGCCGAGCCGTGGAGGCGCTGAAGGAGGCGGGCTCTCTGGTCCGACTCTACGTCCGCAGGAGGAAACCAGTTTCAGAGAAGGTGATGGAGATCAAACTGGTGAAAGGACCCAAAGGTAACAGAGCTGACCTGGGGTAACTGGAAATGATCTGTTGTGTCCTGACCTGTCCAGTGTTTAAGTGTCCAGACTGTAAGTTTGATCCTCCTGGTCTGCTGCAGGTCTAGGTTTTAGTATAGCCGGTGGAGTCGGGAACCAGCACATCCCGGGCGATAACAGCATCTACGTCACCAAGATCATCGAAGGCGGCGCCGCGCACAAAGACGGGAGGCTGCAGATCGGAGACAAGCTCCTGGCTGTAAGTTCTGCTGCAGCTTCTGTTCCCAGCGTTCCCTCGATCTCTCCACTGGCTTTTCACACAGCTTGAGTTGTTGTCCTTTTCATGTTTATACTGTATTTTATTTTATTTATTTTATTGTTTTATTTTGTGTTACTGTTACTAGTCATTTTATTGCTTTTATAGTATATTTACTTTTATTGTTCAGTATGATACCTGGAATAGTTGTTAAAGGTCCCATATTATGCAAAATTCACTGTCTAAAGGTTTTCTAACAGTCATATGTGTCCTCAGCCTGTGTATGAGGCCCAAAAATGAGAAAATTCTGTCTCCTCTCTCTCTTGCTTGCTCCACTTTTTAGCGAAGTGTGCTCAGACAGTTGAGTCTGAGATCTTTCCCTTTGTAACCTCAGAAAGGGAAATAACCGCTTCCCCTGGTAGTAAATACTGTCGTCATCACCGAGCGGGCACCAGTAAAAGCCGGATCTTCTCCCAGAGAGAAGTGTGGACAGGCACCACTCAAGTACATTTCAAGGTTCAGACACAGAAACAGCCCGTCCTCAGCAGAGCCACTTTTGGAATGGCTGGAATGAAGGACCAAGGCTGAAATTGGGGTAAAACACTTTGAAAACAAATTTGTTGGACCTCTGATACCAATATGAAATTGTTAAAAAAATGTATAATATGGGACCTTTAAGCCTAAGGCTGTGTACAACACTTTGATCATGTTTTAAAATGGCTTTGTAAATAAAGTTAGAAGTTGGATCCAGTCAGGACTCACAAACAGGTTTCTGTGGCTTGTAAGCATGGTCCTGAATTAGATCTAAAAGATTTTTACACATATTTCATCTTGTGCTTCTGACCTGATGTATCTGGATATAGATCCATCAGTGTGTAGACCTGATGTATCTGGATATAGATACATCAGTGTGTAGACCTGATGTATCTGGATATAGAGCCATCAGTGTGTAGACCTGATGTACCTGGATATAGATCCATCAGTGTGTACACCTGATGTATCTGGATATAGATCCATCAGTGTGTAGACCTGATGTACCTGGATATAGATCCATCAGTGTGTAGACCTGATGTACCTGGATATAGATCCATCAGTGTGTAGACCTGATGTACCTGGATATAGAKCCATCAGTRTGYASACCTGATGTAYCTGGATATAGATMCATCAGTRTGTAGACCTGATGTACCTGGATATAGATCCATCAGTGTGTAGACCTGATGTACCTGGATATAGAGCCATCAGTATGTAGACCTGATGTACCTGGATATAGATACATCAGTATGTAGACCTGATGTATCTGGATATAGAGCCATCAGTATGCAGACCTGTATGTTATAAGTTCCCTGAGGTGATCTCCATGTTGACCTCTGACCTGGACGGTTCAACTCTCTGTGTCCAGGTGAACAGTTCTTGTCTGGAGGAGGTGAGCCACGAACACGCCGTCACTGCCTTGAAAAACACTCCAGATGTGGTCTACTTGAAAGTGGCAAAACCCAACAGTGTCTTCATGAACGACAGCTTCGCCCCGCCCGACCTTACCAACTGTGAGTGACCTCTTTACTTCCAGCAGCGCCTCCCAGAACCAGTGCTGTGGACCTCCACTGTTTAGGCTCTGGTCTCAGTGTGGGTCACACCACAGAAGTGGTTCTCATGGTTCCTCTTTTGGTTTCTCAGATGTTAAAGTTAGATTCATGTTTTGATTGGTTAGATTGATTCAGACTTCTGTTAAAGAGTATCAGAACCAGGCTCGGACATCAGAACCAGTCATAGGTGTCAGAAACCCAACCTGGGTCAGGATTCTGAGTTGGATCTCTAGGTTTGGGCTCTGGGTTGTTCTGTGGGTTTGGATTCTGAGTTGGGTCTCTTGAGTGGTTTCTAGGTTGGGTCTGTGGGTGAGGTTTCAGGGTTGGGTCTCTAGATTAGGTCTTTAAGTTTGGCCTCTGGGTCTGGATTCTGGTTTAGGTGTCTAGGTTGGGTCTTTGTGTTGGGCCTCTAGGTTGGTCTCTGGGTTTGATCTCTGGGTCTGGA
>CM047982.1:33659825-33675595 GCA_026261665.1 Melanotaenia duboulayi
CTTTAGGATGTCTTTGGGATGTCTTCAGGGCATCTTTAGGATGTCTTCGGGATGTCTTCAGGACATCTTTAGGATGTCTTTAGGATGTCTTCGGGGTCAAACTGTGACATGAACCTGTCCTCCTGTTTCAGACTGGCCCTGCAGCATGGCGATGGCCACGTGGTGGACTACCTGAATCAGCCCGTCATCGACTACATTCTGAAGAGTCAGCTGTACATCAACGCCTCGGGATAGAGACAAAGACCCGCCTGCATGAAAACAGGGAGCCTGGAGGAGGGGGGGTCCTACCTACATCTGTCATCTATATAAATATAACCTCCCTCCTCCCTTAAGCTAAAAACTTCCTACTCTGTCTTCTGTGTCAAACATATACTCTTCTTTGAGCTGTCGCTTTCCAACAGGAGCATTAGTGTCCCTCCTTCTGTCTGTGTCATGTGACTTTACCTTCAGGGAGGGGGGGTGGGGGTTATTTGGGAGTTGGGGGGGTGGAGGTTGTTTTTCTGCTTTTTCCTCTTAGTTTGTTAAAGTTTCAGGATGCATGACAGACAGCTGGGCATGCTCAGTGTGCACAGACTCTTTCTTTGTATCAGGGTAGCATCCAACTGAAACGTGACGGTTTCTGGACCTCATGCAAGAACTGATGATGTAGACCTGACTAACGTACTTCAGCTGAAGGTGATCATCACTCAGTCTGGACAAATAATCCCAGATCTTTATTTTAAGTTGGTGGAAAATCTGCGGACATATTTTTTATGAGCAAGATTTTCCACAATAAGAAGCTGAAAGAGCTTTTAATCTAAAACTGACTGGTGGAAAACTCAAAGCTCAATGTGCTTGTGTTGTGTTCATCGTTGGATCCAGATAAATCTAAGAACAAAAACTGTAACAAATGCTGTGAACCAAGCTGATGAGGACGGGTTATTGAGGTAGATAATTGAGGTAGTCCAACCTCTGCACAATTGGAGCTCGTATCATCGCAGCTGGACACATGAAGAAGACGTCTTCATGTTAACATTAGAAGTAGTTTACATTGTGATCCAGCAGAGGGCGCTCCAGCATCAGCCTGACCAAACGCACACAGCGCTAAACCTTCAGTAAAATACGCTAATGTTAAGTTGCTATGAGGAAGCAGTGAATAAAGGCGTCCTTAGAAGACAGTCATGCTGTTGAATAATCCATTTTGTGGTCTTTGGAAATGTTTTGAATGATATCGTAACAAAGATGAGTGTTTGCTGACTTTGTGTTTTACTCGATTACGATGAATCTGCAGATTCACCAGCTAGCTTGTCGTCTCGGTTCAGAAGAATTGGATGTTTTTATTTTAAAACTTCATTTTTCTGTCTGGATGGATGAAATGAAACACAAATGCATCCATCTGTGGACGTAGTTGTCACAGTTCATGGTTGTGACTAGTGGATGCTAACAAAGCTAATGAATCTGGACAACATGACAGAAATCACACATGTGCAATCTATAACTGTGTTTGTATTCTTTTAACATAGAGATCGAACCGCGTCCCAAAGGCTTGTGTCTCAGTCTCTCTCTGTCTCCTCTATTCCTTTGAAAATGATACTCAGAGCTTAAACAAAAGCAACCGGACTTGCTTGTCTTGATTTATGAAGATGTTTCACGTCTCATCTGAAAGGCTTGTTGAGATCTGCCTTGGTGGAATAACAACAAAGTCACCTGGAAGCAACTCGGACGAGCCAAGAAAAAGAAGTCCAGTTGTCTTTGTTTAAGCACTGAAGATTGACGTGACCCGGATAACTGGACGATGAATCTAAACCAGCTCTCTGGAAAGTGTTTATGCGCTCTGTGGAGACTGTAAACCAGACGCTGTCAAGTCGGACCAGGCATGGAGATGTAAGACCTCAGTGTGCTGATGAGTTGGACTGAAATGGTCTGTGTCGGTATA
Organism: Melanotaenia duboulayi; assembly: GCA_026261665.1. Classification (NCBI taxonomy): domain Eukaryota; kingdom Metazoa; phylum Chordata; class Actinopteri; order Atheriniformes; family Melanotaeniidae; genus Melanotaenia; species Melanotaenia duboulayi. The sequence goes on from CM047982.1 coordinate 33,661,741, forward strand.
GAATCAGGAAGACCAGCTATCTGAACAGTTTCCAGCGTTGGTGTGAAACTGTGAAGTTTTGCAGCTACGTCGTAGCTACGTCATGTTTCGTCATGATCTGGTCGTCCTCATCTGACAACGCTTCTTCACAGTGATTCAGTCATCTTCATTTAAAACCAGTCTCGCCCAAGAATCAACTCTAGAAACAGTCTGAGGACCATATATTGAGAAAATCCAGATTTCATGACTCGTGGCTTTACTTGAATCAAAACGTTTAACTTTTGGCACCAAATTTTGAGCACGACACAAATCCAATCTCTTCCTGCACCAGGTCACTTCCAGCATGTCCTTTTTAAATCCTGACTTGTGTTTAAAGACATGAAACTTGCTAAAGAAGGACTCGGACTTGGACTCGGACTCGGCTGAGCTGGAAACGTAACTTTGTTTCGGTGAAAACTCCTCGGCATCATTTTGGATCAGAATGGTGTTCTTGTGTGAGGTCCAGTGTTTTCTGCAGGTGCAATGAAGATGGTGGTAACCATAGCAACAGTGTTTATGTCCACCATAGGGGAGGGTGTAAAGTTGGAGGTCATGTGACTGGATGATGAAGGCGGAGACGGATTGTTGGTGTTGTCTGAGGTTGTTTTTCTTTGTCTTGGTTCGCTCCTGTTCGTAGACTGCATGCTTAGTTCTGACACTTTGGTTTTGGCATGGGTGTTTATTACTTGTTAGATTATTATGGTCTGTTGTGAATGTGTTTGCAAAAAATAAATAAAAATAAAAGGAAGGGCACAAAAAGGAAAATAAATGATTCGGATAAAAAACAAAACAGCTTCAGTGGGGATCATCGTCTCCCACGTCTTTCCATTTTCTATTCACTCTGTAAATGTACCGATCTCATCTGTGGGGAACGTTTGCAATGATTTCTACGTCTGCTCTAGTGTGTGTGTGTGTGTGTGTGGGATTTTAGATTCCCGTTAGTCACTTTCTGTTGTAACACGTAGCTGAAAATGAATGTTTTCTGTATTAATTTGCCTTTTTTCTCTTTCTCTGATTGTAAACTTTTAGAAGTGACTTTTTATTGTGTGTGTGAGGATTTAAGTGTGTTTAGAGACGAAGTGTTGGAGAGGTGAGCTGCAGCTGATCTCAGAACAGACAGGTTTAAAGAGAGAATGAGCCTGGATGCAGCCATCTTTTGTTTATTTCAGACTGCGGTTACATTTACACCCCCTGCTGGCAGAATAAAGTATTTCTTCTAAGAAATAAATTTAAAGTCCTTTTATTACTTCTTCCACATTTTACTGCCTTCATCAGATTTAAACACGTTTCTTAAAATTTCCTCCAGATCCGTTTCTTCGCTGATGGTCCAACATCAGAAACTGTTTTTCATGTAAAGTTATAATAAAAAAAAAAGTATGTCAGCCGATAATAATAATAATAAATAATAAATAATAAAATACTCACCAGATCTAAAAATTCAGAACCTTCTGCCTCAGATGAACATGACCGTTTATCCATCCCGTCTTACGGTGGCTGGGAAGTGCAAAACAATCGAGTGAAACGCTTTTACATTGTCACAATGCTCATTAAATCATAGAAACCATGTTTAAATTTACAAAATAAAAGTACAACGCCAAACACTTTTACCAAGGGCTAAACAACTTTACAATTCAGAAAAAACAACCGTACAAAACCCGAAAGAATTTAACAATCCTGGATGCAAACTTACACGTACAACTGCAAACAAAAACACTTTTACCAACAACAAAGCAGCTTCACGTTCACGTGAAACACTTTTACAAGTTCATGAAACACAGTCAGAAAGACCCGGCTGGTGTTTCACCAAAACCTGTGACCCATCAGCTTCTGTGACTACAGGGACCGACCGTAGATTTCTCTGTATGACCGTCTTAGAAAACGAGTCTGGGAAATACTTGTGTTCAAGTCTGAGCTGAATATAATGCAGGTACAGTAAAGTCAGACATGGTGACCTCTGTGATCCTGGTGATGAGAGGGTCACATACGTTAGAAGAGTCCAGACTAAAGGCGTGATTTTGCAACGTTTATCAGATGCAGTGTAGAAACAGGATTCTGCAGCTTAAATATGATCAAAGAAAGGCTGGGCGATAAAATAAAATGATTCAAATCCAATTTCCGATTTAAAGACGTGTTTTTTCTTTAAACATGTTATACTTATTACAAACACTAAACTTAAAGCTTTAGCATGAAAAATGTGTTTATGTATTTATATGAATAAATGACAGAAGAAAAGTAAATGTCAAAACGTTTCCACCGTATTAACGGCTTCATGTCTTCAGAGAGATGCAACACAACTGCATCCGTGATCTCCTTCCATCTGGATCCTGATCACACTGCTGTTGCTCGTCTCTCATCGACAGTTCGTGGGCTGAAGTTGTCCTCTGCATCTCAGAGAGCAGCGTTTGTCAGGCCAGCCAATCACATAGCTACCTTCAGGCCTGAGCGCCGGCTCTCTGCTTCCAGACGACCAGCGTTCCGGTTGGGAGGGAAGCTAAGCCGCTTCTAACTATGGAAGCTCAAGGAGACCACTTGCTGCGCATATAAAAGAGGAACAAAATCCAGATTTTCATAAAAACAAATCTTCAGAAACGGAAAATTCTTTAAACTGATTGAATGGATTAATCATCCAGTCCTGGATCAAAGTGATGAAACAGCTTTTTAATTTCAGCACAGTCAGGATTCACATAAATACACATAACTCAACACAACAAATACAAACAAATAAAAAAGTTAGAACACTGGTACTGAACAGTTATAAATATGAGGACAAAACACTAAGAAACTACAATCCTTTAATTTATGCCTGAAACTCCGCGTCCACAAGAAGACGCTCCTCTAAGGCTCCAATAACACCTTCAAATCAGCTGATTTTAAAATCCTGAATTAATAAGAACTATTTTGAATTGTCTGTATTATGATGTAAAATTAAAAAGGAAAATCAGGTTGAAAATGAAGAGTTACTGGTATGACACCAGAAATTTGGCTCAAAGCGAAGTTCAGCTCAGAATTCGGCTTTAAGCAGAAAAAACAAACATGAAAACAGTTGGGGTGTAAAGACTGAGCGTGGACGGCTTTCAGGGCGTTCTAGGGAGGAAAAACTGGGCTGATCATCATTAACATCAGAAACTACTACAGTTCAACAAATATTCCCCGAAGTCCCTTTTATTTGTTCAGTTCTTAGATGGATTTATTTTCATGTTTTCAGGTAAAAATTAAACAGACTGAACGAAACTTGTTTTAAACGGGAGAAGGAAGAAGGTTTGTAACAGCTGCTGCCAGTAATAATGTAAAATAACCTCCAGCTGTGTTTCTTTCTCTGGTAAAAACCTTATTTTCTGAGAAACAGGCCAGTCACTCATAAAACCGGCTGCCTGGTATAAACGTTCTTCTAGCCCACAATTAGGCCTCCTCGATGGGCGGGCTGTTGAAGCAGCCGCTGGGGACGACCCTCAGGATGTCCTCCAGGTTAGCGATGTCTGCCAGGATGCTGTCGATGTCCAGGTTGATCCTGGTCAGCTGGCGCCGCTGGGCGTCCTCCTGCTCCTCCATGTCCTGAAGGCGAGGCCTCAGATGGACGTCCACCTCTTTCCGAGCGTTGGCCAGCGAGTCCTCCAGCTGATCCAGATGCTTCTCATCCACGACGTTGGTCTGGTCTGAGGAGGCAGGGAGAGAAAATTACTGACATCTTCACATCAACAACCATCTTCACCAGCAGCTGATCTGTCTTTATTTCTGCCCTCATCGACTCTGAATTCACTCCTCATACTTTTTATCTGAACAGAACTCTTAAGAAACAACTGAACAGGAATGTATCCATTAAAGCCGTACTCATGTTAGCCAGCAGGTTGTTGATGTCTCGCAGCGTTTTCCTCACAGCGTCTCCGGTCTGCTTGGCCTTGTCGAGAGCTGCAGCTGCCCCGATGGCCGCCTGCAGGACAAACAGACATTTTTCATGTTGCTTCCATGTTCTGAGTCTCATCTCTTACAGTTTGTACATGTGTGGACAGTTTACCTCCTTAGCATCAGCCTCCAGCTGCCGCGCGTCGTCCAGCTCAGAAGCTACATCTCCAGCTGTCTTATTTGTCTTCTTCTTTAGGTTTGTAGCTTCATCGTTCAGCCTGGTGGATTCATCCACCAAACCAACATGAGAGGTCAACAATCCTAAATTTGACTGAGGAATGAAGGACAAAACCTCCAGTTATGAAAGAGCCAGAAACGCGTGTTTTACACCCAGAGAAAAGTTAGCATCATTTCCACAATACAGACCCGATGTTCACTGTTCAGCCTCAACATAGACATAAACAGAGAGACAGAAAACTCTGCGTTTCATATGATTAAAGAAAAACTTTATTTTATTTATGTTTATGTAAAAATTATTTGGAAGAGTGAAAAAGAAGTCTGTCAATGTATTGGTTCAAGACAGCTGCCTCCAGTCTTTGTGCTAAGCTAAGCTAAGCTAAGCTAAGCTACGCAGGAGATGTTTTCTGAAACTATATTACAATAAATATTTTCTACCTCCAGACCATTGACCAGGTCCTCCAGTGAGTTGATGGTTTCCAGTGCGCTATCGTAATCTTCTGACACGATTCCCAGGACAGACTGCGTCTTGGAGTTGTTGTTAACAGCCTGCTGGATGGTAGCGTTAATTCCTGGAAGACGTTTGATGGCGGCATCAGCCAGAGCTCTGCTGTCGTCCAGTTGCTGGTCAAAGTCTGTGCAGGAAGAAGAGTCTTTCAAACTGATACCAAGTAAATGGGCTGAATGAGACCTTAGACTGGCTGCTGCAGCTCTGGAGCTAATAAAAACCAGTCACACAGCTTAATGTGGAACCTTCCTACAGGGTTGTGCACGTGTGGGTCATTTTGTTTCTGAGTCACAGCAGAAATACTATAAAATAGTAAAAAAAAAAAATAGCTTTTCATCTCTGATTCACGCTTTATTAACACAATTCCTGCCTCCTCTCCTTCTCTTTAACCCCCCTCAGCCAATCTCAATTCCCCCACTTGACCTTACTCCTTCATTAGCAGTGGTGGCCACTAAGCGACCCAAACACACCGGTTTAAGGGCTCCATGACCTCTCCTTCATCCAAAAGGAAAAGAGGCACCTTATCCCTTCATAATGGAGGAGTAAGGTCAAATGGAATCAGGAATAAAGGATTGAGTTTATATGCTGTGTTTTATTTGGATTTTGGCCACAAGCTCAAATTCTGGAGAACCTGACCAATCAGAAAATGTTCACTAAGCTAGTGGCCTCTGCGAGGTTAAATGTTAACCTCCTCCACTACATGCTACCAATTCAGCAGCTATACCTGGTCTCTAATGCCCCCCCGGTGGAATTCTCCAGTAACAAGCGGAGCACACAAACAAGTATGTCAACAATTACGCTCATGGCGGGGCTGGTTGCCCATGGTAACAAGGTTAATTTCTAATGACGTGCACCAACAACACTTTAAACAAATGCAACATACACGAGGCAGCCATGATAAACACACAGAACACACATGTTCTCAGCCCGAGGATTCATGAAACGGCATGTATATACCTCTCAAGGTGCGGAGCATGTCGTCCAGCTCGTCGGTGCTGCTGACTCGTTGCAGGGCGCGCTCAGTGTCGGCCTTCGCTGTGTTGACTCTGTCCAGCAGCTGGTTGAATTCCTGCAGATGGAAATCAAACCGAGATCAGCTGGGGGTCACATGACACGAAAGAACCAACTCACCAAAGTACAACGAATCTGAGATAACTGCTTTCTAATCCGGATTTAAATGGTTTGTATTCTGGTGTTCAGACAGTTCATAAACCATCTAAAAGATTTTTGACAGCTCGGCACCTGCTGGGCAGCTTTGCCTTTAGCTAGCAGGTCTTCAGCAGCAGTTTGGCTTTGTTGCTTTTTATCCTGAAGATCCACAATGGCTGAGATGTTCCCCTCCACCTCCTGCTTCAGCCCCTCCAGCCTGCTAATCATGGCGTCGGTCTCCTCCTGAGCATCGTGAAACAACATCAGCTTAAAGACGCTCCAAACAGATTCATCATCTTCAATCACAGCGACATGAAAACGATAAACTCAGACCTCTGATATCAGCCGTTACCTTCACTGCTGGTGGGATGTTTCTCTCCATGTTGGCAATGTCCTTCAACATGCTGTCGGCCATCTTGCTCTCGTCTCTGGCTTCATCGCTCAGGCGGGTCCCCTGGTTCTCCAAACTCTTCACTCGATCAGAGGTCTCATCGTACCTGGACACACACAGAGGACTCTTTAGTGATCCATTTCAACAAGGACGTTCTGGAAAACCCCAACCAGTACATCCAAAGTGGTCCAGATCAGCAGAGTGGTTCACCAGTCTTCAGGTCATGGTTGTCATGGTCACAGAATCGTGTCCGACGGATACGAGCTACTCACAGAGTTTTCAGATCTCCAATCAGCTCTTTGACTTTGTTCTCTCTGTTCATGAGAGTCCGGACCAGAGCCAGACTGGTCTCAGAGTCCCTCAGAGCCTCATTGGCTGTTTGCTCCACAACGTCCGCCGTCTTCTGATGTCTGGAAAGAGGAATCAGCACTGATGATGATGGTGAAGATGAGTCCGACTCATTGATGGCATCATAAAATCAGCACTCACTTGTCAGCCAGACTGGTAGCCGTCTGCACCAGCGAAGACAGCAGGTTTGGACTCGGTGTGCCATCGCCTAGAGGAATCTCCTGACAGAAAACAAGAACATTGTCGTCACAGTTAGCCATCATCTTCCTCCTCTTCCTCTTCCGTTTCCTGGTGTGTGTGAGTGTGAAGCCTTACAGCTGATCTGAGTTTGATTCTGGCCTCATCCAGTTGCCACCTTATCTCCTCGGTCAGCGTCTGCACCTTCGTCACCTGGTCGTCGTACATTTGTTGTTGCTGCCTGATGCTGCCCGCTACGTTGCCAATGTTCTGGATGTCCCGCCCCTCGGCCAGCTGACTCCTGCTGATGGACGACAGGCGACCCTGCAGCCTTTTCTCCATCTCTATTGGACAGAAGTGTGACATCATCAGGAATAAACTTTAGTTATAATCAATAATCACGAGATGAATTAGGAACTCTTAATCAAGTAGTTCCTGTAATGTCCACTAGAGGCTGCTAAGAATAACGTGTTGGAACACAACTTAAACATTTCCAAATCAAAAACTCAAATCATTCGTAAACCGATCAGATACTCACCACATGTTGATATTTTTTAATACTTATCGTGTTAGAACTGCATGTGTTTGGTTTAGGGTCCGTACAGGCCATCTACGATACCACTGCTGCATTTTTATTCTGCCATGACCTCGAAATTAACCAGAAACTAACTTCCTCTGCTGTCTTCATGCTTTCATTTTGTTTACCGCCTACAAATTCAGCAACGTCCTGTTCTGAGCTCTCTAATGCGCCCCCTAGTGGAATTATCTGGTAACAACCGCAGTACACAAGAAAGCATGCAAACATTCACCCTCCTGCTGAGCCACTTACCACAAAGATGAGGTTAAAAAGAAAGTATATTCCCTACTGAAAGGGGCCCTGTCATGCTGTTTGGATTTTTCTGAGCTTTACAGTTTTACTGTGTTGAATACTACAAGTGAGTGGCGCCATTTTTTTATCATATAAATGCATGTTTAGTTTATTTAGTTTCCGTAGAGCTGAAAGCAATAGATAGAGTTTTTTCTACTTCGATATTTCAGTGATGAGGAAGAAGTCTTCTCTGACCTTTGAGCTCTTTTACGTTGTCCTGCAGGCCGTTGACCAGCTCCTCGGCCGCTTTCAGGGCGGCTTCCATCACAGCACCGTCAGCTGGTTTCAAACCTCCGTCCATGTGCAAGAACAAAGTCTCCAGCTCCTTCAGTCTGCCAGCGCTACCCTCCATCTGAGACACAAAACAGACTCAGTGTTTGTTGTTTGTCGCCTCCTACTGTGGAAAAAACCTGCTCACATTGCAGCTTTAACGTTCGTGTAAAACAACCAGAAAATGTGTAAAATCAGATGAAGCCACGCCCCCTTCTGAAGTTTTTCTGATTGGCTAGAAGCCCGAGAAGGTAAGCCATACTGTTCCTGTCTTATCAGTTGTTTTTGTTTGAACTTAAAGTCAAATTTAATTAGACAAAATAGTAAGAAATGCCCCGAGTGTGGAGTCACCAACTTTTTCTACAGTTTCTGAGGAGACAGATAGATAAGACTGTTTTTTGTCATATGCAGGTTCAACACAAAGTCAACAATTCAATGAAAGGCTGAGGATGACAAGAACTTTAGACTCCTTAAGATAATCAAGAAGTACAAGTAGCATGCAGTAATAGTACATGGTGAAAAAACTGTTTGCAAAAATACAAGAGAAATAAACAATATAGTGAAAAATATAATAAAATTCAAAGGTGTGGGTAGGATTAAATAAGGTGTAAGTAAAGTATTTCACAGTTGGTTTTAAATGAATTTCGTATTGTACACAGTCTAGTATTGCACGTGGGTTTTGGAGCAGGTAATTGTACAGGTAATAAGTAGCGTTGACATACATGAACATACATGAGCTCTGAAATAATGAAAAGACTGATTTCTAAAAGCAGATATTCTACCATCGGAGAGAAAAGGCAGATTTTTAGAGTATAAATGTAGGACAGATCTAAATATCATGAAATCTAATCTGATTTCATTGGGACTCTAAACATGATAATAATGTTTGAAACTACGCTGATGTTGCAGATATTATCTCATTTGACGTTTAACTCTGTTGTTTCTAACAGAATTGTGACTGATGTCTTAAACAATAGAAAATACTTTTGACATAAATAAAGTGATTTATACATAATTTTAAGAAAAGATTGTATCAGCAAAATATGTTAGAAAGATTTAACAAGCTTAATTCAGGATGACAACTCATTCCTGACAAAAACAGAATGAATTTTATTTACAATAAAAAAGCTGCACATATAAACTTCTGATTTACCAGGTTTGGATCTAAAACCGTTTGTCGATAAGAACTGTGTCCGCCTCAGACTCGAGCTGCGCCGGGTTTGGACTTTTGGTTTCTTTTAGCAATTTGGAGTTTGGACAAACCAATAAATATATTTTTAATATATTCATTTAAAAATACTTCACCAGACAGCAGTGTGACAGGTTCCAGGTACACTGAGTTATGTAGACAACATGACCTTTACGCATGTGGCTAGTGGGTAGCAGAAACCAGCCTCGTCACACTCAGCTGTTACCTTCGCTTTAACGGGGCTGAAACAGGCGGGACAGTCGGCCTGATCACACCTCAGACCCTCGAAGCCCGGTCGGCACACACAGCGACCAAAGTCATCGCACTGGTCGGATTCAGAGCCCTGAAGGTCGCAGTTACAGGCTGCAGGACAAACAGACGTACAGCAGCTGCTGTAAAACACTTTAACTGCAACACCAACACAAACCTTTTAACTCAGTAGAAACAAGTAAATACGATGAAACTGAAAACTGATCTCACGTTTGCAGGCGTCGGTGGGCTGGTTGTGGTAGAAGCCTCTCACACAACCCTCGCAGCTCCGTCCCTTCGTGTTGTTAACACACTTCACACACACTCCGCTGTAGCGGTCGCAGCTTCCCGCCACGCCGACGTCGATGTGGCCGTTACACCTGCAGGGTCTGCAGGGTCGCGGCACACCTGCAGAACCTGCAGGGTCGCCGTAAAAACCCTCCTGACAGACGTCACAGCGAGGACCTGATGACACAAACACACCGTCTGTTCACACTTCTGCCAAGCAGCTTGAAATGTTTCAGGTTATTTTTCATTATTTTCTGATTTCTCTGCTGCTCGCAGTTGACCAGACCCACCTCACCTGTTCCCAGTTCAACGATCAGTCCCCCTGCTGCCCCTTTCCTCATCATCTGAGCCGAATCTGGGCCTCCAGATTCCCACTTTTCAGTTTCTACTTCATTCTGTTGCATCTCTTTGTTTAGAGGCCTGGTGTTTGTGCTGTTTGCACCAGTCAACGTGAGTAAAACTTTATGTGTTTTTATAAACAAATTTCCTGTTTGTGTGTTTCAATGTTTCTAAAACAAACAAACAAAAAAACTTATGATGAGCAGGTGAAAGCTCATAACAGTGACACCTGGTGGCCAACTGTAGCCATAGCAACCTGTAGCTGCCATCAGAGGCAACTTATTCACTTCATAGTCAGTCAGAAATTAACAAATACAAACAGTAGTTAATAAATGTTCAATAATAAATAAGTGGTTCATTTTTCACTCAATCCATGTAATAGTATGTCATTATTTGGATAAAAATGTATAAAAGAAAGGGGGAACCATTTTTTGTTCCACTTGTCCACATTGTTGCTCAGGGGACAAGTTTAATTTGATGCACTCCAAGAGCCACATGAGGCGCTGTACATGTGATGTCTGCAAGAGACAAGTCACAAAGGTTGTGCCAAGAAGATGGAAATAAGTCCTTCTTCCAAGAAGAAGCTATGAATATTACCTTTATTCCCTTGAAGTTAATGCAGCCAAGAGGTACAATATTTCACTTGTTTTTTCATTGTTATTTGGTTCATCATTTAAATGTCATGCAACTGTGATGCCACGTAAGCCTTTAATTTCACATTGAGGCAAAGTTTGCTTTTTATGATGTCTTGTGAATTTCTGTTTATTTTTGCTTGAAGTTTATTTGCGTTCGTATTTCTTTCTTAGTTCTGAGGGCATAATTGGGGCAACCAAGGATCATTTACAGTCACGTTGAAGACCCTGTCCTACAATAAATGCCTGTAAAAACCCAAGAACGATTCTGAGCTTGATTAAACTTCGAGGGAGTAACACAACCTCTCGAGCACAACTGAAGCACTGATGGTTTCAGTTTCCATTAAGATTAGATAGACAGTTATAGACGAGTCACGTCAGAGAGAGATAAACAGAGAAAAGGCACACTGGCAGGACGTTTTCACATGTAATTTTGCGGCTGAGCATAATTTGGCATTTCGAGGAACAAATTCAAACTTTATGAAGAGAACAATGGTAACTTTTGGGCACAAGCTCTGACAGTTTTTGAAATCACCTGCTTCAGGAAGAGTGATGCAGGCTCCGAAGCCTGGCTATCATTTGCCCATCATTACAGGTCACCCCACTTTTGTGTTCTTTCTGGACTCACCGGTGGTTCCTGGGGGACAGCGATCACAGCGAGGCTCCAGTGAGCCAGCGGTCAATGAGCAGGATGCCCCCCCCAGACAGGGACACTTCACACAGGTCCCGGGTTGTCTCGGGTCCTTGTAGAACCCCTCAGAGCAGCTCTGCTCCCTGGGCGTCTCGTCTGCAGAGTAACAGTCTCCGGTCTGAGACTCGCAGTTGTCTCCTCTGCAGCTGCAGGGCTCACAGGGGCTGAAGGCCCCGTCTGCAGGGACCTTGCGCCTGAACCCCGCCGAGCAGCGCTCGCAGAACTTGCCCTCGTAACCCCGAGGACAGCTGCAGGTCTGCACCCAACGGGCCGGGAAGCCGTTGCCATGCTTTGCCGACACCAGCTTCACGTCGTCAAGATAACCACGTCCTGAAAAAGATGAAACGGGTGAAGATAAACTTGTCTTTTTTGGACAGAAACAGAAATGATGGGTTTAGGCAGAAGCTCACCATTGTCTCCAAACGTGCCTCGGATCTTGATGGCCGTGAGGTTTTGGAGAAGCGTCTGGAACTGGAAGGAGGAGAGCTGAGGCTTCCACCTGCTGCCAGGCTGCTCGTCCAACCTGTATGGACAGAGGACATGATTTTACAGCTGGTACAGCCTGGACGGATGCTTCAGTTACTGATCAGCCCTCAGCTTCTCCATCCGTCAGACGCTCAGATCAGGATTCTTTGTGTCAAACTTACAGGATGAGCCAACTAAAACCAACCCCCTGACCAAACTCACTGTACTTAGAACCAAAGAATCTTCTGATGGAGTTTGGACCAAAGCGGTGAGACACGACCCATTCTGGTTTGGAAAGAATTAACATTTGCTGCTTTAATACCCAATCCTGGCACCCTTACTTGTCATTATTAATCTGCTGGTTGGAGAAGAGTCCGGAACCATGTTACTGGATATTTTAGAAACTTCCTGTCTTTATTTATCTCTAAAAGAACTTTTACTGTGTTGTTGCGTCCTCGCAGCTGTGTGGAGACGCTCTTACATTTGGTTTTATTTAAAATGTATAAAAAACTTTGGTATACATGTTAAATTGGGTCTTAGATGATTCAGTTTTTACTTAGTCTATTTCACACAACCAGATTTTAACCCCAATGCCTCAAATTGATCATATTAATCTCCACCTGATGTTTCATATTGTTTATATGTTTCTTTGACTATTTTTTATATTTTTATTTTAAAAACTTGCTCAAAACTGTGTTGTATCAAATCTGAAACTTGTTTTCATCCCCCGGTGGATCCTGTTCGCACCAAAATAATTCTAACATGTCACACAGCAATAAACTGTAAGTATATGCAAATGTATTATTATCATATTATTTTTCATGATGTTGATGTTCTTTCATTTTCTGTACCGATTCGTCCAATTCAGGGTCGCAGGGAAGCTGGAGCCTCACCTACCCTAGCAACTAAGAGGTGAGAAACAGGTACAGCCTGGACAGGTCAGCAGTCCATCGCAGGGAAACAAAGACAGACAACCATTCACACTCACTCCTACAGAGAATGTAGACCAGTTAACCTAACATGCATGTCTTTGGATGCTGGAGAGATACCTGGAGAGAACCCACGCACACACAGGGAGAACATGCAAACTCCACACAGGAGGCCACTGGTTGAACCTCCCCCAGCCGAGCCTAGAACCAGCGATGGGTCAAATAAAGACCAAAGTTTTCTCTCCATTATTTCTTGGATCAGGCATTAAATGTTGTTAATTGCTAATGTTTCATGATGACTAAACGTGCCCAAAAGAACCCAGATATAGAGTTTGATAAACGGGGAGTTTACAGTTAAGTATGTTGTGTTTGCACCAGTTTTATGGAGCTTTTCGTCTCCACCCAGTAAACCCAGTATAAACAAGATTCTTTCTGTGTTTCAACTCGTTCTGATTTTAGCAGGATTTATTAACTCACACTTTCGTACAAGAAGGTGAGAGTTGATCCTGCAGAGGAGCTTCAGAATAATCCACCGGTGTTGTAGTCAGGTTGGAGCTCCAGTCAGGTGGAGGTCATTGGGTCAGAACTCAACCACAAAAAGAGAAATATCTGCAGAACATCAGGCTCCTCACCTGAAGCTGTAGCTGATCTTTTGTCCACAGGGAACGATGGATCGCAGGTCGCCCAGGGAGGCGGAGACTCTCAAACCGGCACCCTCCAGGATCACATCGTTGGTGGACGGATGTCGGACGCCGCGGTCCAGACGCAGCGAGAAGGAGAAGTTCTGACCGTAGCTCAGCAGCTGGTTTCCCAGATAAGAAACTGCAGGATGGGAAAGAAGACGTCTGATCAGAGGACGAAAAGTATCCCGATCTGTCAGGATGTGAGTCAAAAGAAAAGTAGCAGGAGTGCACGGAGGGGGCGGGGCTTGTCTCACCTGGCACGTACAGGTAAATCGGCAGGCTGTTTTTGGAGATCACCTCCAGGTCCTGGTGTTTTGGTGACCAACGGAAGTAAATATCATGGGGAGTGATGCCCTGCACCGTGGCCCCCTTCCAACCCTCCAGACCTGAACCATGATGGCATCATGTTAGTTCTGGAGCGTTCCGTGTGAAACAGAACCGAGAGGAAAACTGAGAGATTACCAGTGCTGAAGGTGGAGGTGATGTTGTGGACGGAGTAACCAGACTCAGCTGAACACCGACTGCTGTGTCCATAACAGAAACATGGCATCGTCAAACTTCCAGAATCTTCTCTGAGCTGACGT
>CM047982.1:33681566-33694440 GCA_026261665.1 Melanotaenia duboulayi
GAGGTTAGCTGCAGGAGGAGACAGAGGGTTACAGGAAATGCGGCTTTTGTTAAGTTTCCATGATTCACTTTGACTAAATCTTAATCTTCTTGATTTTTCTCTGTTAAATCTGTTAAAGTTCACATTAAAACAAAAAGCAAGACAAAAATGTTTCTTTGCATCATTTATTTATTTATTTATTTATTTGGGAATAATGATAAAAATCACTGTTTTTAACAAAAGGTCGAGATGACAGTTAATGTTAGAGAAACGACAGTAAATGGTAAAAATTGTTAGAGATGGATCTATTAGGTTTATTTCCAGAGTTCTTCATCATAGTGAGACATTCGCTCTAGACAGTGTTTGAAGGGTTAAACTGTCATTAAAAGCTTCATGTTCAGTCACCGTTTCAGCTTCTTCCACCTCTGAATCTCCTTGTATCAACTAAATTCATTCAAGCGCTTCAGATCTTTCCATCACTTTAATTCCTCTCTCAGCTGGAAGTCTGTCTGGATCTATTTTTATGTCCCTTGTTTGTTTCACGATTACTTTAACGGCCTACTCAAATCCTGAACCTGACTAACAGCAGCCTTATGGATGTTTACAGAGCATCGGAGCGTCTTGTTTGTGGTTTGTTCACAAATCCCAGCGATTACTGCACCTACCAACCAACAGACAAATGACCAAAGTCCACTGAGCTCCACCCGAACCAGCCAGAGCGCCATCTGAGGAAACACCGCGGCTGAACGTCGGATCGAAAACTTTCCCAGCAGGTTGTGGTAAATTGGGAGAAGTCATTATGAAAAGGGGACGAGGGAGATTAGAGGGGAAAGATTTACAAATCCGCCTCGGTCTGTGATGGACTGGTTACCAGTCCTCACAAGCCTCCTACCCCCCCAGCGACCATGAACTGGATTGAACTGGTGGAGAATGGAAGGAAATCAGCGTCTGAACTGCAGCAGCAGTCTGAGATTTATGTAAAAAATCCTCCAAACTCTTGGATTGTAGCTTCATGCCGGGTTTGAATGAGCCGCTCAGACCTCTGAGCTGCTGGGCCAGTATTATGTTTTATGGGCCAGACCTGTTCGAACAAGTCTCACATTTTTCTTCTTTGTTTCTTCTGCTTGTTTCAGCTGAAGATGGTCAAAGTTTCACTTTTTATTCAAGTTTAGTCCGTATGATCAAATCCTCCAAAATCCACAGCAGTTCTAAAATAATAGATAAAATAAAATAATAATTCAGACTTTCAGTTTAAAATAACCTGGTTCATCATGTTTTAATACGTACGTCTTAAAATGAATATTTTGTCTTGGTGTTTGGTCCAAGGTGAACCATGCTTTGCTTAGTTTGGCACATAAACTGGAAGTAAACATCACATTTAAAAACCCGTTTTTATATTGATGAGGTTGCTTCTTACTTTGATTTCAGACACTTTCTATTCAGAAGGTCGTAGATTTTCTTTGGCCCAGTCACTACAGAGTCTGTCTGGGTCAAATGTCATTTTCTGTAGATAAAGTGCACTTTTATAATCTGTGTTAAGCCATTTACTTAATATTTTTATGTTATTTTTGTATATTTTATATTTAAGCTCCTTTATGTATGTTTTCTTACCTTTGCAGGACAAGATGAAATGCACATCGGTCCTGTTTCTGCCTTCTGAACCACCGTAGCTAATTTCCTCTCAGTACCGCTAAACTATATGGGAAGAGTCGGCTCTTTTGACTCGACTTCCTTAGAGGAGTCGAGCCAAAAGAGCCGACTCCCTTAGAGGAGTCGGCTCTTTTGGCTCACAAATGGCTTGTACCACGAGGGTCTGTAACACGACCCCCCTGTCATCTCAGAGGTCCTTCCTTTACATAGCAGGACGATCCTGGTCTGTCCTTGTATGGAACTGACCATCATCCATCCATCCATCATCCATCCATCATCCATCATCCATCCATCATCCATCATCCATCCATCATCCATCATCCATCCATCATCCATCCATCATCCATCATCCATCATCCATCCATCATCCATCATCCATCCATCATCCATCCATCATCCATCCATCATCCATCATCCATCCATCATCCATCATCCATCCATCATCCATCATCCATCCATCATCCATCCATCATCCATCATCCATCATCCATCCATCATCCATCATCCATCCATCATCCATCCATCATCCATCCATCATCCATCATCCATCCATCATCCATCATCCATCCATCATCCATCATCCATCCATCATCCATCCATCATCCATCATCCATCATCCATCCATCATCCATCATCCATCCATCATCCATCCATCATCCATCCATCATCCATCATCCATCCATCATCCATCATCCATCCATCATCCATCATCCATCCATCATCCATCCATCATCCATCATCCATCATCCATCCATCATCCATCATCCATCCATCATCCATCCATCATCCATCCATCATCCATCATCCATCCATCATCCATCATCCATCCATCATCCATCATCCATCCATCATCCATCCATCATCCATCATCCATCATCCATCCATCATCCATCATCCATCCATCATCCATCCATCATCCATCCATCATCCATCATCCATCCATCATCCATCATCCATCCATCATCCATCATCCATCCATCATCCATCCATCATCCATCATCCATCATCCATCCATCATCCATCATCCATCCATCATCCATCCATCATCCATCCATCATCCATCATCCATCCATCATCCATCATCCATCCATCATCCATCATCCATCCATCATCCATCCATCATCCATCATCCATCATCCATCCATCATCCATCATCCATCCATCATCCATCCATCATCCATCCATCATCCATCATCCATCCATCATCCATCATCCATCCATCATCCATCATCCATCCATCATCCATCCATCATCCATCATCCATCATCCATCCATCATCCATCATCCATCCATCATCCATCCATCATCCATCCATCATCCATCATCCATCCATCATCCATCATCCATCCATCATCCATCATCCATCCATCATCCATCCATCATCCATCATCCATCATCCATCCATCATCCATCATCCATCCATCATCCATCCATCATCCATCCATCATCCATCATCCATCCATCATCCATCATCCATCCATCATCCATCATCCATCCATCATCCATCCATCATCCATCATCCATCATCCATCCATCATCCATCATCCATCCATCATCCATCCATCATCCATCCATCATCCATCATCCATCCATCATCCATCATCCA
This sequence comes from Melanotaenia duboulayi, assembly GCA_026261665.1. NCBI lineage: Eukaryota > Metazoa > Chordata > Actinopteri > Atheriniformes > Melanotaeniidae > Melanotaenia > Melanotaenia duboulayi. Next base: position 33,684,802 of record CM047982.1, read on the forward strand.
TCCATCATCCATCATCCATCCATCATCCATCCATCATCCATCATCCATCATCCATCCATCATCCATCATCCATCCATCATCCATCCATCATCCATCCATCATCCATCATCCATCCATCATCCATCATCCATCCATCATCCATCATCCATCCATCATCCATCCATCATCCATCATCCATCATCCATCCATCATCCATCATCCATCCATCATCCATCCATCATCCATCCATCATCCATCATCCATCCATCATCCATCATCCATCCATCATCCATCATCCATCCATCATCCATCCATCATCCATCATCCATCATCCATCCATCATCCATCATCCATCCATCATCCATCCATCATCCATCCATCATCCATCATCCATCCATCATCCATCATCCATCCATCATCCATCATCCATCCATCATCCATCCATCATCCATCATCCATCATCCATCCATCATCCATCATCCATCCATCATCCATCCATCATCCATCCATCATCCATCATCCATCCATCATCCATCATCCATCCATCATCCATCATCCATCCATCATCCATCCATCATCCATCATCCATCATCCATCCATCATCCATCATCCATCCATCATCCATCCATCATCCATCCATCATCCATCATCCATCCATCATCCATCATCCATCCATCATCCATCATCCATCCATCATCCATCCATCATCCATCATCCATCATCCATCCATCATCCATCATCCATCCATCATCCATCCATCATCCATCCATCATCCATCATCCATCCATCATCCATCATCCATCCATCATCCATCATCCATCCATCATCCATCCATCATCCATCATCCATCATCCATCCATCATCCATCATCCATCCATCATCCATCCATCATCCATCCATCATCCATCATCCATCCATCATCCATCATCCATCCATCATCCATCATCCATCCATCATCCATCCATCATCCATCATCCATCATCCATCCATCATCCATCATCCATCCATCATCCATCCATCATCCATCCATCATCCATCATCCATCCATCATCCATCATCCATCCATCATCCATCATCCATCCATCATCCATCCATCATCCATCATCCATCATCCATCCATCATCCATCATCCATCCATCATCCATCCATCATCCATCCATCATCCATCATCCATCCATCATCCATCATCCATCCATCATCCATCATCCATCCATCATCCATCCATCATCCATCATCCATCATCCATCCATCATCCATCATCCATCCATCATCCATCCATCATCCATCCATCATCCATCATCCATCCATCATCCATCATCCATCCATCATCCATCATCCATCCATCATCCATCCATCATCCATCATCCATCATCCATCCATCATCCATCATCCATCCATCATCCATCCATCATCCATCCATCATCCATCATCCATCCATCATCCATCATCCATCCATCATCCATCATCCATCCATCATCCATCCATCATCCATCATCCATCATCCATCCATCATCCATCATCCATCCATCATCCATCCATCATCCATCCATCATCCATCATCCATCCATCATCCATCATCCATCCATCATCCATCATCCATCCATCATCCATCCATCATCCATCATCCATCATCCATCCATCATCCATCATCCATCCATCATCCATCCATCATCCATCCATCATCCATCATCCATCCATCATCCATCATCCATCCATCATCCATCATCCATCCATCATCCATCCATCATCCATCATCCATCATCCATCCATCATCCATCATCCATCCATCATCCATCCATCATCCATCCATCATCCATCATCCATCCATCATCCATCATCCATCCATCATCCATCATCCATCCATCATCCATCCATCATCCATCATCCATCATCCATCCATCATCCATCATCCATCCATCATCCATCCATCATCCATCCATCATCCATCATCCATCCATCATCCATCATCCATCCATCATCCATCATCCATCCATCATCCATCCATCATCCATCATCCATCATCCATCCATCATCCATCATCCATCCATCATCCATCCATCATCCATCCATCATCCATCATCCATCCATCATCCATCATCCATCCATCATCCATCATCCATCCATCATCCATCCATCATCCATCATCCATCATCCATCCATCATCCATCATCCATCCATCATCCATCCATCATCCATCCATCATCCATCATCCATCCATCATCCATCATCCATCCATCATCCATCATCCATCCATCATCCATCCATCATCCATCATCCATCATCCATCCATCATCCATCATCCATCCATCATCCATCCATCATCCATCCATCATCCATCATCCATCCATCATCCATCATCCATCCATCATCCATCATCCATCCATCATCCATCCATCATCCATCATCCATCATCCATCCATCATCCATCATCCATCCATCATCCATCCATCATCCATCCATCATCCATCATCCATCCATCATCCATCATCCATCCATCATCCATCATCCATCCATCATCCATCCATCATCCATCATCCATCATCCATCCATCATCCATCATCCATCCATCATCCATCCATCATCCATCCATCATCCATCATCCATCCATCATCCATCATCCATCCATCATCCATCATCCATCCATCATCCATCCATCATCCATCCATCATCCATCATCCATCCATCATCCATCATCCATCCATCATCCATCCATCCATCATCCATCCCTCCATCCATCCATGCATCCATGTTTGTTTCATATCAACGTTTCTGTGATGATCCTGTGAAAAACATGATTCTTTGTTAGAGCTGTTCCCATGTTCTGGCTCCATTTTGGGTCAAACTGTGTGATTGTTCTTATCCATGAGTATGAATGATGCCTGGAGGGTAATGTGTAGATGGCTCTTTGCTGCCAGCAGATGGAAACTCCTTCTTGCAAGAATTAAAACTACAACTTATTACCATGAAATACCAGACTCTAGAAGTAGGAGGACTAGTCTTATCACAGTGTAAGATATTTATGAGAAGCAGTTATTAAGAGGCAGAATTGTGAGTTATTGTCTTTATTAACTGACATGTTAGCGATTCTGATCTCTTCCTTAGTTACTAGTTAAAGTTGAATCTTGAGGTGTGTCTGTCTGAGGGCTCATCATCTGAATCATCTCTCCAGCTCAAAGTCCACCAGCGATTACTCCACCTGACTCACTCTGCAGTAACAGTCTGTTCACCTGACGATGAGTTCAGGTGTTACACCGTGTGTCTCAGCGGCCTGCAGAAACGGAGTCACTGTTTCATAACCCAGCTATGAAGCTTTTTTTTCCTTCTGTGAGAAGTTAGAAAGCATAACAGACACACCCAGAAGCAGTCGTTCAGTCGACAGCAGTGATCGCTACCCGGAAGGATGAATCCAAACTTTACAAACAGCTGATCATGTTTGCATGCCCACCAGGGAAAACAGGGTCAGAGGAATTTCTTTTCATTGCAGCTTGGAACGAAGCTTTCAGTAGCGACAGACATCAGAGCTGAAGTTATATAATCACCACATCAGTGCTGAAACGAGCTGCACGAACCACCACGTTTACTTCTTTGTGCACGACGGACAGACTGTAGACGTCTAAACAAACTGGGGAAAAAGGCCAGCTCTGTGCTGGGTGGGGAGCTGGAACCTTCTAGACCTGAGAACCACAATAACCCCCCTTCCGTAACCCCCCGACATGACAGAGAAGCAGCTGCAGGGAGAAGCTGATCTGTGTCGGGATAAAATCCCTGCAGACAAAACAATCTGAGATTCACCTTCATTTTTATTTTTCCGCCAGTCACCCATCAGAGTGTTAATTCTCTAGACATGTTTAAACTGCAGCTGGTTATAATTCTGCCCCTGAGGGGGGGGGGGGGCACCGGAGCCCCACCCATGGGTGCCTCCCCTGCTCCAGCAGGTCGACTTGGACACCCACTTTAAACAATGAGAATTTAAAGCGGCCACATTTAACGTTTTCATTCCTCTTCATCTAAATTTCACTCTGTTGTTTTTCACGTTTGTGTTTCAGTGTAATTTAGCTTTTTTTGTATTCTTTGGATTCAAAAGGACTTTTTTTCTTAATCTGATTCAAAGTGAGAGCTTTGGCTTCATGGAAAAACAAGCAAACTAAAGTAGATTCAAGATCAACTAGAAACACTACTGAGATCAAAGAAACGATAAAAATAAATAAAGATTTTAAAAAGCCAAACTGAGATTATAAATAATACACTGATATAAAACACTTAGTGGCAGAAATAAAATACATTAGTCTGAAAAATGTGAGAAAAGAATATTCCAGATACAAACTGGTAAATTAACAGATTATTCTATGTTCCTACGTGTATTAGTACATTTATATAATAACTCAGACTGTAATGATCTCGAGATAACTGTAACTACATGTGAAATAGTTATTTTTCTTCCTGCAGAGAAGAATATTATTTTCTTTTAGGTTTTATTAAATGTTAAAGTTAAATCACAGACGGTGAAGCCGGAAGTAAAAACAACTAACTTTGTGTTTTTAATGTGTATTTTAAATCAGCCTGCAGCCATGAGTCATGAAATCACAGCTTTCAGAGCATAAAAGCATCGTTTCCAGCTGCTCTGGTCTTTACTGGTACATTTTTAATGGTGAAATAGCAGCAGCTTGTCATTAAACACATCCTTTCTACTTTCTGCTCTCGTTTACTTATATTTAACAACAAAACGCAGCTCTATTTTTTATTTCTATTTTGTATTCGTTATTTAAATTTATGCAATTTGAAATGAGCATAAATATTTCTATGGCCTTTAAAATACATTCTTTAATTAAACTCCAGAACTCTGCTGCAAGGGAGCGATGCGTTAATGGAACAATCTGGATAAAGAAACCAAATTATTATCATCAATTATTGTGTTTAAAAAGATTGTTAAAGACTCTATGATAGAAAATAACGAATGAGGTTATTTGTGATGTTGTGTTTTGTTAGTATTTTGTAGAATATAATAAAAAATAAAGTGTAAAATGTGGTTAGAAGTCAGCGGCATGTTGGCCTGCAGCTGTTTATGGTTAAATGTTTAATCACGGAATCATTTATCAGTGAATTATGTGAGAAAGGGGGGCAGATAATAAGATTTTCTTCTTTCTGCTCCTTTTCATGCAGGTGTTGATTTTTTTAATGAATTAAATAAATCTTTAATAAGGCTGCTAACACTGGACTCGAGGTGGTCGCTGTTTTGAGGCCGTGTCACCTCGGCTGCTCTTCCTCTCTCCGTCACTTCATAAATCAAGGTTAACTTATATTTCTAATAATACATATTTAATAAGCTCATGTAATTTATAATAAAAACCTTTCTAAGACTGAGACTGATAGGCTGGGATGTCCAACCCATCAGTCCACCCAAAACAAGCTCCATAAAAACCCTCATTAACCTGAAGGTCTCCTCTACAAAAATTAGAAGAATCTGTCCATCTGACTCCTGGTGTAGACCATGGTGAGACCACTACAGATGGTCCAAAATCCCGCAAACAGAGCTTCTGCTCCTTCTGGACCACAGAGGTCCTCAGGAACGTGGTCTGGTTCTGCTGTCCCTCAGTCCTGATCTCATTGGTGGTTCCATGATCGTGGAAAAAACCAACAAAATGCCGTCATCGTCATCTCTGCAAAGAAGACCTCTTCTAACACCCTAACACACCACAGTTCTTCTTTAATGTTAACATTTCTACCACCTGAACAGCTGAAAGGCCTCTTTAGTCACTAACAAACCCTGGTCAGGACAAAGCCTGTGTAAGGTGTGTGATTCTGTTGGCGGTAAATTAAAGTTTTTACAGAAGAGACGTCAAACATGCAGAGAAAGCAGCAGAGTAAACGTCAACTTACAGCTGTAGGTGTAGGTCGCCTCGGCGGCGCAAACCGCAGCCAGAAGCCCGCAGAGTGAAATCCAGCCGCTCCTCATGTTGTTGGAATCCTGCAATCAGCTGAGCGAAAACATGCAGCCCTGCTCCTCCAACCACCGCCTTTTAACTCCTGTCCCGCTGCAGGTCGGTGCATGCTTCTCAGCCTGCTTCTTAGTCACAGTGATTCACTCAGGCAGGATGTGACGGCTGCAGCGTGTCAGCTGGGACAGGCCGCGTGTTGTTCTGGACCTTTACAGCAACCCTTCCATCATATTTACATCTGCACACACACAGAATTTAAAACCACATTTCTGTGCATGTGAATACTCGCTCTGTTGCACACAACACGGAAAATATGATCGTCCAGATAACGGATGTAAACACGCCTCTGTGCTGCAGAAAGTTCAGAGGAAACAAGCTGAGGAGCGCCAATAAAACACAATAAAACACCACAAAACACCACAAAACACGACCAGTTATGGTGGTGCACTATGAAGCTTTGCCTGGTTTTATAACAAGTGTCCACAGAAAGACACAAACTGACACCACACAAGGAAAAAGAGCTAAAAACGAAGTTTAATCATCACAAAAAAAAACAAAACATAAAACCACCAAAGATGAAGGCAAACGGCTACAAACATGAACTTTCACAAAGTGGCATAACGACATGTAAATGACCACAAAATAATTCCAGCTGGAGCTTTAAACCTGGCCACTGCACTTCACAACATCCAAACTTAACAGACGAATAAACGTGTGTCATCATTAATGTAACTGCCTTTAAACATAAGCTGAGGATCGTTTAGAAAAAAACTAATTAAGTCAATAAAACTGGATTATTTTGTCTTTTCAAAAGCTCGTGTGTTCCAGCTTTAATCTACTAATTTCTATTAAACCTGACTTTTATTGTGGCTCAAAAATTCTCAAACTGTAGCAGGAAAGTTTGGAAACAACCCGAAGTCGTGGTCTATTTAAAAGGCACCAAACATTCAACATTCAAGATAAATAACAGAGACGATCATGATTGTTTCCTTTAAAGCTTGAAGACTTTAGTGCCTCAGCTGTTTTCATTTTAACATCTTATTTTACTGCGACACTAAATTAGTAGACATGAACTGAAACCACGTCTCTAACATGTGAGAACAGAAAATAAAAAGTCTGTTTGTGTGTTACACAGACAAGAAACGTTTTCATATTAGACGGTGAAGTCTTTTGTAAAGGATGAGGAAGCAGCTTACAGACGGATTTCCCCTCTTCTTCATCTGTTGGCCATGTTCAACCTCACATGCTGAACAGCTTTTATCTTTTTCATGTTGAACATCTGCACATAGAAACCTGGCTCACTGCATCAGGACCATCGTAGGAGTCCGAGGGGACGGGTAGATGTCAGATATTAAGAGAATGAAAACATGTGACATAAAAAAGAGAAAATGATTTAATTTCCTCTGAATTTTCTGCACGAGCCCGAAAATAAATATTCTTCAGTAAAAATGCTTCATTCAGAACAGGCTCTGGTTTATATGCTGATTACTTGTTTACACCTATAAATAAATTAGAAAACAACAGCTGGATGTAAACATGCACCTCCCGGGCTTGTTCTCTTCTTCTTAGCCTGCAGCTGTCCTTGTCTCCACGCCTGAACCATGTCCTGCAGGTATGACAACAGACGGACACACCCTGCACCTCAGACACATTCTTACTCACACACACACACATCCATTAAACACACCCTGCCAGTACATGCTTCACACGCACACACACACGCACCGGGCCACACCCGGGTTGTTCCTGTTGCCATGACAACGCCACACCTGAACACACACTCACCTTATCAGCTGCTGACTGGATTAAGTCAGTTTCATAACCTGAATTCACTTTTTACCTGTGTGTGTGTGTATGTGTGTGTGTAATACAGACCAAATTCAACCGAACACACACCAGCCAGAAATGTTTATGGTTTTACAACTCAAGTATGTTAAAGAGAAAGTAAACAAGTCCAGAACCAGATTCTGAATCCCTGACTCTGTGTGCATGAGGGTAACCGTGGAGACGAATAGCTGCCTTGTAACAGGAAGAAAAACCTCCAACAGAACCAGCACCAGGAAGGTCGGCCATCTGCTTTCAGATATGTAGACAGAAATCAACACTGTGCAGCGTAAAAGGAAAGTTTAAAGCCTGGTTTTAAAGGCTGAGGGGGGTCTGACTGCAACAGGTGTAGATCTAGGTAACACAGTAAGGACACAACAGTGTGTGTTCAGTCAGAGGCTTCTTCAACTACACTGCAAGAAAGAAGGATACAGGTCATTCTTTCCAGCGGCCATCATCCTCTGGAGCTGAACCAATACGACTGACAATTAACTTCATCTCATTTAAACCAATAAATAAAACTTAACTTCCCCTCAGGTGACAGGGTCGGGGTCATTATTCCAATTTGATTAACTGCTAGAAACATGAAGAAACATCCTGAAAACTGTTTTCACATCAAAGCCTTGTCTGTTGCATCATCAGTGCTCTGTGGGCTGAAGCCCAGCAGTCCAGGACACCGCTGCCTCCCAGTGGACAGACACGTCACTACAACAACAGAAGACCTGAAAATCACCTGGAAGGACCTCAGACCACTGATGCAGTTAAAGTCACTCTATAAACCACTACCAAATAATGTGTATTTCATCCATACAGTTGCAGATATTTACCTGTAGTCTCACTTTCATATTGTGATTTTAGGTAATGAAAAATTGTTGAAACTGAACCCAAACACATCCAGGTGAGCTGGTTTACAAAACATATAGTTTAGTGTTGTAGGATTGGCTAAAGTGTTTATTCTCCAGTCACAAGTGAACACAGATGGTTAACTACCTGCTCAGAAAGCATCAGGGGAAAGAAAAGGAGAGTTATATCCATGTGTTCATGCACCAGCACAGCGTAATGTAAATTAGTACATTTTTAGTCTTTTGCTATAAGTTGTGACTCAGCTTTTAGTCCTGCTGAACTAAGAACTTTAATTTGAAGCTTCATGCCTTGTAGTTTTGTTTGTAACATGAGTGCAGCTCGAATATTAGTCCCGGTAGAGAAAAAGGTGAATTTTTAGTGGTAACACGAGTCATCAGAACCTGATGTAGCTTCTAATATGTGGGGATATTATATATTAAGTTTTGTGACGCAGCTTTTTGAATAATTTATTATTCTGAGATTATTAGGACGAGGAGTCGCTGCTCTACCACATGCATGCATGGAATGAAGACCTACTGGAAAAGGGCTGAAGCCTGATGTAGTCCCCCTCTTTTTCCCATCGAGACATGAACTTCCCAGGGGCAGGAGGGGTATAGGGGTTTGAAGGGGGGCTGAGTGGGATTCGGGGGATTGGTAGGGGGAGGTGCTGGGGTGTGTGACAGGGATGTTTGCTTGTTGTGTGTGTGTTTTTATGCTGTGGAAAGTGTGGTTATGTGTGTGAGTATGTATGCGTGTATGTGTGTGTGCATGCATGTGCTAGAATGAGTGCAAGTGTGCAAGATCATGGGTGAGTAGGTGGGGTGGGGAAGGATCACATGAACCTGTGGGGGAGGCCTGGGTGGACCTGGGGGTGGTGCGCCATGGATCTGAGTTCACTCCTCTCCTTCCGTGGGGCTCAATGGGTGGGCATGGCTCAATGGGTAGAGTGGTCGTCCTGTAACCTAAGGGTTGCCAGTTCGATCCCGGCCCGGAGACAGGAGAATTTCCCCAGAAAATGAAATTAGCCAGAGTTATACCCATTTATAAAACAGGTGCC
>CM047982.1:33771920-33783536 GCA_026261665.1 Melanotaenia duboulayi
ATTCACTATAAACCTATCAGTTTATTGTAGCCTATGAAAGCCCATGGTTAAAGATCTACTTAAGAATCTTTAGTTATAAGTATACACTGTCATAGCCGCATCTCTGGCATTTATAACGAACCAAACCTTTTGAAAATCTCTATAAAATTGAGCAAGTTATGGTTATTTATAAAGTTCATGATCCATTAAAACAATGTTATGAGTGAGCGAGCTCCCTGTGGTAAGATGGCCGCCAGCTGCGGCTGTTCGGCTTCATTGGCCAACAGCGGGGATGAGACATCTAGCCTTTGTATAGATATCTATGGCTATAACTATGGACTTCCGGTATGCTTTTCTGACCGGATATGTAAAATCGTCAACGCCAGACCTCTGACCGCTGATTGGCTCGTCCTCCGAAAGAGCAGGTGGAAGTTCTGGTACCGCCCCTTCCGCTGGTTTGCAGGAGAAACAGCCAAGCAACGAAGAGGACGCTGCTTGTTTGTCGCGAAGGCAACGTTTTTTCTGGTCTGGTGTGAGTTTTGAACTTGGAAGACTATTTGGTGTATTATGTATCTACATTGTGTCTTACTAAAGTTATTGTGTCGGTGGAAGATCAAATTATAAACGTTAGCAGCACACTAACGTTAGCTTAGCATCTGCTAGCTAAAGCTACCTGATTCTTCATCGATTAGCCACTTCGCTGCACTTTATTACTAACTTGTGGTGTAGTTGGAGGCCGACCATATGATGTTGGATGGGCACTTCAAACCTAAATTTTAATGTCGAACTTAATTCATTAAAACGTTTGGGACATTCATGGAGCTTGGGACTGTGACGTCACACAGCAAACCATGAACCGTTTTGTGTATGTATGTATTTGTTCCCTTCCCCTGGAAACAAATACTCAGTGTCCGCAGTTCCGATGTTACCAGGCGGCACGGATTCAACATTTGAACGAGGATGCTTATTTGTTTGAGCCATTTCTACTGTGGAAAGTCAGCGTTACTTGTATGTGATGGTGTGATTGATGACTTTAATTTGCATCCTTTCCTTTTCCTGCATCCTCATTGTTAGCTTCACTGTTTGCTACGTTTTCCAGTAGTTCCACAGTGGGGTCCGTGTCGTGTTTAGACGTTTGTTGTTTACATAGTACATGTAAAATGTGTATTATTTAAATTATTGTGGGTGTTGGCAGACCGCGGGTTTGAGATTAGGACAGAGTTGTGTTGTGTTGAAGTCAAAACAACACCTTCCACTGGAGAACACCGTCAGCTTGAGAGCAGACGCTACACACACCAGGTTGAGAGGGTGGATGCAGATGTGTGCAGCAAATACGCTGTTTTAAGCTGCTTAGTAACTAGCTTAGTAGTTCCTTGTGAGGAAAGAAAACTGTTAGTTAATAAAATGTTTTGTGTATGTTGTGCACTGACCAGTGTGTGTCCCAGTGGAGGTGTATAAATATTCCGCTTCCAGGTAGAATAAAGCCTCACATGCTGCCGGTGCCTAACTGAGGTGCACATCCTAGATTTTTGGGACCATTCCCTCCTTCTGCCTAATTTCATCTAGATAATCCCTTCTCCGATTGTCCCATTTCTCTCCCTAAGGAGTCGGGTTTTCACCTTTTTCTCCATCAATTTATTTGTTTTCTTCTATATTAGTTGTCGCTGTTTGACTCTGCAAGCATGGCGGCCACGTCCTACAACGCACCGCGGGATGCCGTACTTTCCCAAGCTCTATATTCCTTGTAAATAACCCTGTGTGTGGTGTGTTTGAAGCCATCTTCAGCATAATAAAGTCAGACATTTTTTTGGAGTCTGGCCCTTTATCATCTCCATCTGCCCCCCCTTTTTTTGCCGATATTAGTTATCTCGGTTTTATAAAAGAAAGATTACTGTCCAAGTTACCGTAACACCATACTGGGGAAAAACAACAAATTGATGCAAATGACAACAAAAACAAACATTAATGGAATTTAAAAAGTTGTGTGTGTGTGTGATATTTCTCAGATTAAAGGGTCCTTGGTGGAGGGAGCTGGTCTTCCCGGCGCTCCATCATGGCGGACATTAAAAACTTTCTGTATGCCTGGTGCGGGAAGAAGAAGCTGACTCCCAGCTACGACATCCGAGCTGCTGGCAACAAGAACAGGCAGAAGTTCATGTGTGAGGTGAGTCCATCTCCATGACGTTTGGGGACTGAAATGTTGGCTTGTTTTCCTAAATGCCACAGGGTTGCCTCCAGGACTTTCTGAAGCTGTGTGGGAGGGCCGTGGCTTAGACTCCAGTGTCACGTTTCCTGGCAGTTTTCATGCTGCTTGGCGGCGCGCCTCCATTTACACGAAACCCTGCTCTGCCTCCGCAGATCCGGGTCGATGGCTTCAACTACATCGGCATGGGGAACTCCACTAACAAGAAGGACGCTCAGACCAACGCGGCCAGGGACTTCGTCAACTACCTGGTCCGATTGGGAGAAATGAGTGCAGCGGAGGTCCCGGCTCTGGGGGTCAGTGTGCTTTCCGAGTTCATGGTTTTCATGGCTCCAGAGGTTTGGTCTCTTCTGGTTGGTATTTATTAAAGATTTAAAAGCTCAAAATCATTTTGTCCTGTCTGGAGCCTCAATGTAACACAACCCTACAACTTCCTCCACCTGTTGACCGCCTCCATCAGAAAGTATCGACTGACGGGTGGATTTTCTCTCCAGGTCAGCGCCGTGGGAGATGAGCAGCCCGACTCTGGAGGAGGAGGAGGTGGTGGAAGTTGTGGTTTTGGAAACCTTCCTGCCAGCGGTCCTCTGCCACCTCATCTTGTGGTGAAGGTGGAGGCGAGTGAAGGTGGAGTCTTAACAGAACAAACGTCTCTGGTTCTCCATGTCAGCGGTTTTCTTTCCTCAGACCCGGGTTCTTTGTTTGTTTCAGGGGATGGAGAAGCAAGCAGGCCGGTTCCCGGTGTGACTGGTCTGGGTTACTCCGGAGGAGGAGCAGGAAACTTTGGGAGGGGGGGAGGAGCTCAGTGGGATCGAGGAGCCAACCTGAAGGAGTACTACGCCAGACGGGATGAACAGGAAGCTCAGGCGGTACCGAACCCAGATCCCGCTGTGAAAAGAGGTTTTTTTTCCCAGGTTTGATGTTGCGGCCTCACCAACTACTTTCTGCTTTCAGACCCTGGAGTCTGAAGAGGTGGATCTGAACGCTAATCTCCATGGCAACTGGACTCTGGAGAACGCCAAGGCCCGCCTAAACCAGTTCTTCCAGAAGGAGAAAACCAGCGCTGAGTATAAATACAGCCAAGTCGGGCCGGACCACAACAGGTCTGGATCAGAACTCGCCAAACCAAGTCCAGTCTGAACACGCAGCGTTCTTTCCATTTCTGTCTCTCACTTAGAGGAAGTATTTCTAGTTGCCATGGCAACTGCAGAAAACAGTCTGGTTTTGGTTTGGTTTGGTTGNGAGGAAGTATTTCTAGTTGCCATGGCAACCGCAGAAAACAGTCTGGTTTTGGTTGAGTTTCGGACCACAGACCAGCTGGTTCTGGGTTTCTAACAGGTTGTGGGAACAAAAGAAACAGAAGATTTTCCTGTTTCCTGAGTTTAGTGGATCTTCTTAAACAGTTTGTTTTTTTTAGCTTCTTTTCCCACCTCCTCTGTCCGTTTCATATCCGGACAGATCCAGACCCGGAAAACGGAAAATATCTGCAGCGATTTATTGAAACATAAATAGAAGTCCAGCGTTTGAGGCGGGAACAGAGTTAGTCCTAAATGAATACTTACTCTAAACAGCTTTATTTGTTTCTAAGTTGGCTGGTTGCAGAAGTCGGCGTGAAGATCGTCTCCGCTGGACATGTGGTCTCTGTCCCAGACTGACACGTAGACAAAGCCTCCAGACTAAAACCAGTCTTTAATCCCTACTTTCCAGATTTTCTCTGGCGTTTTTCTGGGTTAGGGGTCATTTCTGATCCAGATGCAACTCTCAGGTCCTGGTTCAGGTCTTTGCTGGATCTCAGATCCTGTTCCTCTGCTGTGGATAGTTTTTAGTCCTGACTCTTCTTTTGTCCTCCATGTGTCCCGTTTCTGCCTCCATGCTGGGAAGCTGTTTGGGAATCGCCTTGTTGCTGCCGGAATCCTGTTTTCTGTCAGACCGTCTGATCTCTGCTGGTTTAAACCAGTTTAAACCGTTTCTTTGCTACGTTGTCTGATATGTGTTGACACCTCTGACTTAGGAGCCTTTTTTCTGCCTGAAGGATTCGTGAGTAGGAATGATGTAAGATTCCGTTGCCTATAGAAACGTGGATGTAAACTCACTCTTTCCTGTATGACTGTAAGCCAGGGTTCTTCATGGTGGAGCTAAAAACCAGATTCTGTTGAGGAGAAGTTGAAGTTTTCTTCTTACAAGCGACACACACACCAGCGGCTTCAGGACAGTCCAGCTGATGCAGCTGGTGTGTGTTTGTGTTGCAGGGAAACAAGTCGGTTTTCAGGAAGTTCCTGTATGTTTTTCTGCTGGACTGCCGCAAACCCAGAGACCTCCGGAGTGTGTCGGCTACACCAGAGAGCTCTCACTGTTTGGTTGTTCCTCCGATGGATCCAGGAACTGGATGAATCTGCAGTGTCCTGTGGTCGGTCAGTGTGGCGTTGAACTGCTGCAGCGGCAGGTGGTGAAATGTGACGTCAGGAGCGAGTTTCCTGCTCCGCCAGGTAACGGCGAGGTGGCACCAGAACTCACAGCCACACTGAAGGAAGACATGGGCCGGCGTTTAGACGCTCTAAAGCCGTCCCATGGGTGCAGCTCGGGGCTCGCTGGAGTCTGGTTGTGATTTCTGGTGTCGCTGTTCACCGCAGGGCCGAGAGCAGCCGGGAGACGCTGCTGGCAGCCGTTTAATAATCCAGAAAGTCTGGCAGAAAAACATACAGGCTTCCTCCTGAGAGCGCCGCAGGTGAGTCCAGCGCCTCACGCCGGCTTCCTTGGTGGTTTTTGTTCCTGAGAGATCAGCAGGTGAAGCTGTGATGTTTGTGTCTGCAGGAGCTTCATCGCAGAGATGCAGCTGTTCGTCCGGCAGCTCGGCAGAAGTAAGAATCCAAACTTTTCTCTCTAAATGTACGAACGCTTGGCTCATAACAGAACTGAGTTTACACGTTAAACATAAAAACACATGAAAATATTCAGGTTTCCAAAGGTGTGGCAGTCATAGAGCTGACCGACCAATCAGAGCAGAGCTTTAGTTCCCGCCCTCAGGCCTTTAAAAATTCAGAAAAGGTATTTCTCTGAAACTTTTGGGGACAGACAGGAAGTAGAGGATGTGGCGAGGTGTGACATAATGATGTAAGAACACGAACATCTTCAGCGGTTTAACGTTGGATTTTGTTGTGCAGGGATCACGGCTCGAGAGCACGGCTCCAACAAGAAGCTGGCGGCTCAGTCCTGCGCCCTGTCCGTGGTCCGCCAGCTGTACCACCTGGGCGTCATCGAGGCGTACTCCGGAGTCACCAAGAAGAAGGAGGGAGAAACCGTAGGACACAGCGCTCCTCTGTTTCAGGTCTGATCCGTCTGTTACCGCTTGTTTCTCACGCTGTTTGTGTTTCGGTCCAGTTGGAGGTGTACGAGGTCAACGGGCTTCCAGACCTGAAGCAGCAGCTGGCCAGCATCGTCCAGGAGCTCGGAGTCCACATCCCCCCACCTGTGAGTGTCTTTAACATCAAGTCTGCGGGAGAAATGAGACGTCCGAGCCCGGAAGCAGCTCAGACTCGGAATGATGACGATTAAATCATCACTCTGATCTCTTTCAGCCTGCAGACCCCAACAATCCCGTGTCTCTGGTTCAGGGGAAGATGGCGGCCTTTGAGCCCTCGCAGCGTCAGACCGGAGCCGGCGTCGTCCCGTGGTCGCCGCCTCAGGTCAACTGGAACCCCTGGACCAGCAGCAACATCGACGAGGGACCACTGGCCTACGTAAGGACCATGACAACTGGTGGAAATGGGATTATTTGACGGATTCAGGTGATGGTCATTTTCTGTTGTTTTAACCCTTTCAGTGCACTCCGGAGCAGATCAGCGAGGACCTGCACAGCGAGCTGATGCACCAGCTGGAACACGATGAGAACCTGCAGAAGGTCCGTCGCCATTTTCTGCTTCACCTCAGTAAATTCTGCTTCAGGAAGCAAACCCTACTGTTGTCGTTCAGATCCTGTCGGACCGCGAGCAGCTTCCTGTCAAACAGTTCGAGGAGGAGATCATGGACGCTGTGGACAAAAACAGCGTGGTGATCATCAGAGGAGCGACGGGCTGCGGGAAAACCACGCAGGTTCCTCAGTACATCCTGGACCGCTTCATCCGAGGAGGCCGAGCTTCTGACTGCAACATCGTGGTTACCCAGGTAACGCTCAGCATCCAATTCCAGGTACGGAGACGGAAACCAACTCCTCTCCACTGATCCTCCATCGTCCTCTCTGCAGCCCAGACGGATCAGCGCCGTGTCCGTCGCCGAGCGGGTCGCCTACGAGAGAGGAGAGGATATCGGGAAAAGCTGCGGCTACAGCGTCCGTTTTGAGTCGATCCTGCCTCGACCCCACGCCAGCGTCCTCTTCTGCACCGTCGGTATGCAAACGTATTTTCTTTAAAGGAGCCATCACCTGGAAACTGCACGTTTTCAAGTTAGAACATGTGTATTGGTGTTGGACCAAAGCGAAAGACTTTCTTTTGAAGACAGTCGAGTTTTTCTGTCTGGGCCCTTTGTTCACAGCAGAACCGCTAACAAGGTAAAGTCTCACCAACGCGTGATTTTAATTTGCTCCTGGCTTCATACAGGAAGCTGTTTGAATAAGCCAGCCCCTCGTCCACGCCTAGAGTCGTGCTTTACTGCTCACGCAGCTAATGCTAACGCTAATGCTAAGGGAGGAGCCTAAAAGTTTAACCCCCTGCAATGTACAAATGAGCCCGTGTTTTCTGTTTTAGAAGTGGGGTGAAGCGCTCTGCCACGTAAATTTCTGTAAACATTTTGTTGTAAATGTTCTTCTGCCATCTCGGTATCTTCACTCGGAGTCTGGTTCAAACATAACGGTTGAATTCCTTAAGCTGCTGCTCGGTCACGTTCGCTCGCCGTCACTTAGCTGTTGATGTTTTGGAGTTGGATACTCTGGCCCCGCCCCCTTCCGACTCTGGTCTCCCTGCGGCCAATCAGGGTGCACCTCATTAACATTAGTCAAACGCTTGTATGAACTCTCACGAGACGAAGTTGGGTCATGAGCAAAGGGTCAGAACAAGCTGTTTCTTTTCTAGTTTTCAGTTTTTTATTTTATTTTTTACATTTTTATTAAAAACTTTTTTTATTTTTTTAATGTACATTTTTTATTGTGATTTTAATTTTTTTTTACGTTTAAAATTTTTACATCAATTTCTTTTCCTTTTTATTTTTTTGATAATATCCATCAAATGTTTACATTTAAGAAGCCCGGCTGGAAGTTTTTAGGTGTAAAACATGATGAAAAGCTACAATCACAAAAAGCTAAAACGATCGTAAACGACCGCGGTGTTACATAAAGTTAAAAATTCAGCAGAAGAAGGAGCATCGTGTGAAGCAGTACCTAAAAGCAGTTTTACAGCCAGTCTCTCCATTAAAGAACCACTTCTAGGAATAAATGGAGAGATCCATCTATGTTTGTTTAAAGGAAATTATGAACTTGTCAGGAAACTTCCAGAGAAGATTTATAAAAAAAAGTGAATATGTAATTTAAAATGAATAAAAATCTTGTAGAAAGAATCTGTTCCTGGAACATGAAAAGAGGTCAAATAGAAAATGTTTTTCTTCTTTCTGCTGCTTCTTTACTCAGACCTGAAGATTTAATGTTGAAATTAGAAAGTTTTGTTTTTTTGATAAAATAAAAGAGAAAATCTGCTGATTTAAAGGAATGAAAACCTGTTTCAGGCGTGTTGCTGCGGAAGCTGGAAGCAGGAATCCGAGGAATCAGTCACGTCATCGTCGACGAGATCCACGAGAGGGACATCAACGTGAGTGCAGCGATCACCAAGAGACCGGACCCAACCGGACCAGGTGGTTTCATCGTGTGTCTGTGTGTGTGTGCAGACCGACTTCCTCATGGTGGTCCTCAGAGACGTGGTCCAGGCCTTCCCAGAGGTCCGCATCATCCTCATGTCGGCCACCATCGACACCACCATGTTCAGAGAGTACTTCTTCAGCTGCCCCATCATCGAGGTGTTCGGGCGCACTTTCCCGGTTCAAGGTGTGTCGGGGGGGCACAGATGAGACCTTTGTGTTTTTATCCAGATCATCAGTTTTATCAGTTTCTTCATCAATGGTGGCTGTTTAACTTCAGTCCTCACACCGTCTGGTTTTAGGACAGGAATTATCACCATGGAGACGGTTGGTGAGACGATGCTGGATGAATTGTACATTATGATCTAGAACATGGTGGAGATGATACAGAACAACATATACACTGTGTCCCAGTTCAGGGTCTGCAAGCTTCGGAGTGCTTCGTAGGCTACAGCGTGTCCTCCGTAGTCCACACACTTCCAAGTCTGCTTAACGTTTGTAGAATGGGACAGCCTACCCAGCCAACAAGAATTTCCCATAGCAACAACACAGGACGTTGAATCCCTTAAACCTCTGAAATTACCCACAGGACACTTCAGTGGACGTTAACACCGACAGTAAGAAAAAAAAAAACACGGTCTGAGGCTGCGTTGTTTTCCAGCCGGTACACACACGTCATTAACAAGTCATTTGAAGGGTGGATTCGGAGCCTCCTTCTAAAGCTGTGAACTGGGACAGGACTTGGCGCACTGCGATGTATGTAGCCGACGAATCCGTGTGCAGACCCTGAATTGGGACACAACTATAGAAGTACGTTACATGCTGCATTCACTGACCTTTGGACATCTGATGTTTACACAAGGGACGGTCAGTTAAAGCTAAATATTTGTAGCATCGGCTTGCAGCTAAAATTTCAGGTAAAGTTAGAATGGTGATTAATCATTAATTCTTATAAAAACACTAGTAATTAATGGAAACTAGGGACCAAACATCGGTTTTAGTCTCAAGGCTTTGGCAGCCTGTCCGTGTCAGTCTGGGACAAAGTTCACGTGTACGAAGCTATAACTTCATTACTAGCTTGTTTAACAGGTTCAGACTGATGAAGCGTAAAGCTGCTGGACCGACTCTGGTTCTGACTCGTATGTATCCTACATATATTTATATTTATCACTACAACGGTTTCCTGGTACTCCTGGAAATAAAAAAATGAAACTGGATGTTTGGAACGGAGCTGGATCAGCAGAAAAGCGACTGATTATAAAGAAGTCGGATCATCTGCAGCAGCACAGTCGTTGAGGTTTAATAAGTTCCTTCTCTTCAGAGTACTTCCTGGAGGACTGCATCCAGATGACCAGCTTCGTCCCCCCACCAATGGACCGGAAGAAGAAAGACAAGGACGAGGAGGGAGGAGATGATGACGTAGGAACTTTTTTTAATCCTGTGTTTCTGTGTTTAGATTCAAACCTTTTAAGATTCTGAGGTCTGAGTTTAATCTTCTTGTCTCTGCAGACTAACTGTAACCTGATTTGTGGGCCGGACTACACGGCAGAAACGAAGCGCTCCATGGCTCAGATCAACGAGAAGGAGACGTCCTTCGAGCTGGTGGAGGCTCTCCTGAAGTACATCGAGACGCTGAAGGTGTCCGGAGCCGTGCTGGTCTTCCTCCCCGGCTGGAACCTCATCTACTCCATGCAGCGACACCTGGAGACCAACCCCCACTTCGGTTGGTTTCGCAGCACGTCAGCGTCCTGTAGACACCCAGGTCCTGTCTTTCCTGCAGATATGAGCTGTAACTGTTGTTTCAGGAAGTAGCCGGTACCGGATCCTGCCACTCCACTCCCAGATCCCCCGCGAGGAGCAGAGGAGGGTGTTTGAACCGGTTCCTGAACACATCACAAAGGTCAGAGAAGGAAACGGGTGACGTGTGATCGGATGTGATGGTGAGTTTTTACTGACGGGTCTGGCTCTGATGTCGCAGGTGATTCTGTCCACCAACATCGCAGAGACGAGCATCACCATCAACGACGTCGTCTACGTCATCGACTCTTGCAAGTAAGCCTGCCGCCGTCTCCCAGCAGGCGTAGTTCGATTTCTGCGGTCCGTTAACGGTCTCTCTGCTCTGACAGGCAGAAAGTGAAGCTCTTCACTTCCCACAACAACATGACCAACTACGCCACCGTCTGGGCCTCCAAGACCAACCTGGAGCAGAGGAAAGGCCGAGCCGGGAGAGTTCGGCCCGGGTTTTGCTTCCACCTCTGCAGCCGCGCTCGATTCGACAAGTACGATCCGCCCTGATGTGTCCAGAACCGTCCTGGCGCTCTGAGCTGAATCTGGACACGCTAACCTGTTTTATGTATGTGTGCAGGCTGGAGACCCACATGACCCCGGAGATCTTCAGGACGCCGCTGCACGAAGTCGCTCTGAGCATCAAACTGCTGAGACTCGGCGCCATCGGACACTTCCTGTCCAAGGCCATCGAGCCGCCGCCGCTGGACGCCGTCATCGAGGCTGAGCACACTCTGAGAGGTAGATCTGGCTTTGCTTTTATAGGAGAAAACGTTTAACGAAACATGGCGCATGCGTGGAAGTTGATCTCATGACAGTGGGGACAGATTTCCTTTCATTCAGCAGATGAACAAACAAAGGTGTGAAACTGTAAATGAGCTGAGAAGAAACACCCAGAACCAGAACACTAACAGGATTTATTTGAAGTTTATAATTTACTGGAGACTTTAGATAATTTAAATAAAGTTTTTAATGATGGAATTTTTGTCCAAGGTGTAAGTATTTCCCAGCTTTGGTGTAGAGCCGTGTTAGGTTCCGTCCGACTTCAGCCTTTCCCTGTTAAAACGTGTTTTTCAGAGCTGGACGCCCTGGACACCAACGACGAGCTGACCCCTCTGGGCCGGATTCTGGCTCGGCTGCCCATCGAGCCCCGGCTGGGGAAGATGATGATCATGGGTTGCATCTTCCAGTCAGTTTGTGTTCTGGTTCCTGAATCACCCGTCAGCTTGTTTTCCGTTCGCCTTCATCTTGGTTTGTTTCTGCCGCCAGTGTCGGAGACGCCATGTGCACCGTGTCGGCCGCCTCCTGTTTTCCCGAACCCTTCATCAACGATGGGAGGCGCCTCGGATTCGTGCACCGGAACTTCGCCGGCAGCCGGTTCTCAGACCACGTGGCATTGCTCGCCGTTTTCCAGGCGTGGGACGATGTCAGGTGTGTGTGTGTGTGACCAGTGTGTGCTGGAGGGGGTGTGTGTGTGTGTAACCAGCATGTGCCGGAGGCCAGGTGTGTGGGTGTGTGGCCAGTATGCACTGGAGGCCAGGTGTGGGTGTGTGACCAGTGTGTGCGGGCGGCCAGGTGTGTGTGTGTGTAACCAGCATGTGCCGGAGGCCAGGTGTGTGGGTGTGTGGCCAGTATGCACTGGAGGCCAGGTGTGGGTGTGTGACCAGTGTGTGCGGGCGGCCAGGTGTGTGTGTGTGTAACCAGCATGTGCCGGAGGCCAGGTGTGTGGGTGTGTGGCCAGTATGCACTGGAGGCCAGGTGTGGGTGTGTGACCAGTGTGTGCGGGCGGCCAGGTGTGTGTGTGTGACCAGTGT
>CM047982.1:33783711-33793923 GCA_026261665.1 Melanotaenia duboulayi
GTGTGTGTGTGTGTGTGTAACCAGTGTGTGGGGTCTTTCCTGATCAGGGTGAACGGTGAGGAAGCAGAAAATCGTTTCTGTGAACACAAACGTCTGAACATGGCAACTCTGAGGATGACCTGGGAGGCCAAAGTCCAGCTGAAGGAGATCCTAGTCAACTCTGGATTTCCTGAAGGTACCTGAACGCACCACGACTCTGACCGACTGGTTGTAAACCCTGTGATGATCTGATCTGTTTTTGTCGTCTTTCAGAGTGTTTGATGAATCAGATGTTCAACACGGTGGGACCCGACAACAACCTGGACGTGGTGGTCTCTCTGCTGACCTTCGGCTTGTACCCCAATGTCTGCTACCACAAAGAGAAGAGGAAGATCCTGACCACAGAGGGGCGCAACGCCCTCATCCACAAGTCCTCCGTCAACTGTCCCTTCAGCAGCCACGACATCAAATACCCGTCTCCGTTCTTCGTCTTCAGCGAGAAGGTGGAGCCATTTTTTATCTTTGAGCTGTTTTAAAGACATATATATATATAATATATCAGTTAGACGACACATTTACTTCCAGCTAACACAACGACTGAACATCAAGCAACGATACTTTAGAATTCAACTCAAAGAAAGCCGTGCACGCTCGTATTTCAAAGGTGGACAGCTTGGAAAGTGTGTGGTGGTAACGCGGGGCGTTTGTTTCAGATACGAACCAGGGCGATCTCGGCTAAAGGGATGACTCTGGTCAGCCCTCTGCAGCTGCTGCTGTTCGCTTGCAAGAAGATCAGCTCCAACGGAGACATCGTGGAGCTCGACGACTGGTGAGTACCATCATGATGGAGGGCTGTAGCTCTGATGATGGAGAAGTGTCAAAAGTTGTAGGAAAAGTCCAGTTTGTGGAAATTTAAAGTTTTAAAGTTTCCTTTCTTCATGAATCAGAGAGTTGACTTGCCCTGCATCATCATGACGAGTTCTGCTTCTGTAGAGCTGTGAGCTCTGCGCTGTCCTCCAGCAGATGGGTTGTGTAACCACCATGCCAGCGTACAGGATGCCTGGGAGAGAGTAAACACAAGAATATACTCACTATTATTTACACCTACTATCGTAGTTTGTTTTGCTCGTTTGAAGAGGTCCTTAGTTTGACCAGATGGAAGGTGACAGGGTTGACAGCGGAAAAGATGGTGGAAAGTTTAAAACAAGTTCAACTTATCTGCCCTGAGTTCTCTAACGCGCCCCCTGGTGGAATCCTCCGGTAATGAGCATAGCACGCTGGACATGGATGATGGAGCGTATGCTGAACGTGTGTGTTCAGTCGAACTTAAACAGACCGAGGAGGACTCTGCAGTTCCCGCCCTGGTCTTTGCCTCTGAAAGTACAGTCCAGCTGGCCTCTGGACATCAGTCTGCCGCCAGCTGGTTTGCAGCATCATCGTGCCTCATGCTGCTGTGTTGGTTAGAGTTTGTTTTATAGAGTGAAAAAAGCCTCCTGAAGAGCTGTGTTCTGATTTCCTTCATCACCATCCCACAGGAAGTGACTGTTGACCTTCTCACATCAACCTCCACAGGATCAAGCTGAGGATTCCTCATGAGATGGCGGGAGGCATCGCAGCCCTGCGGGCCGGACTGGAGGCTGTGGTGGTGGAAGTTACCAAAGACCCTGAATACATCAACCAGATGGACCAAAGCAACGAGCGGCTGCTGAACGCCATCAGGCAGGTGTCCAAGCCTTCGGCAGCTGGGATCAACCTGATGGTCAGCAACCAGAGGTACCAGAGGTCGTCTCCTCCATGATGCCAGAAAAGTCTCCCAAGGTTTGCACATCTAACCCACTTTCTTCTCCTGCAGGATGGGAGACGGCCCTCGACCCCCGAAGATGGCCCGCTATGATGGAGGAGGAGGAGGAGGCTACCGAGGGGGCGGTGGTTATGGAGGAGGAGGAGGCTACAGGGGGGGAGGAGGATATAGAGGTGGTGGATATGGAGGAGGAGGTTACAGAGGTGGCGGTGGTTATGGAGGCGGAGGTGGAGGTTATGGGGGAGGAGGTGGAGGTTATGGGGGAGGAGGTTATGGAAGAGGTGGGGGTTATGGGGGAGGAGGTGGAGGTTATGGAGGCTACAGAGGAGGGTATTAACATCATGGGTCAGTTTGCTCTTCAGGTTCTTTGTGTTCATGTGTAACATCCAGAGTCGGTGATGAAGAGGAGTCCGTGGTGATGAAGAGCCACCCGGCGTGTTTGTGATCGGTCACGTTGTTTTTATTGATTATCTGTAACGGCTGTAAACGTTCCATTAAACCTTGCTACCAACATCATGGCTGCCTCGCGTGTTTTACCTTCTATTGAAGTCTTGTGTGACTCTGGTTTGCAGGGTCTCCGCGGCCTGATCCCCGTTGTCTGGGTGGACCCTGGGGTCCTGCCTGATGGTTGCGATGTGGGACCTGGACGGCCATGGATGGTGCTTCCTCACAGCACCATCAAGCCAGATACTAGGGACCCCAGGGTACCAGGGACAGGAGTTTGTCTATGTAAAGTTGGTGGGGGTGTGAGAATTAATGTTTTAAACCATCATCTAAAGCACTTTGTTCTTTAACTTGTACAGAGATAAAATTTGATTTTAAACAAAAACATTTCAAGAAGAAACTTCATCCGGACATGTTCAAAGTCTAGAAGAACTTTGGTCCAAATGGCAGAATTCAGTTTCCAGTGTAGGTGAAGTAAATTCAGTCAGGCACAAAAGCGGGCAGTCCTGCATCGTGTTGAAGTTTTACTAAATCTCCAGAGAGCAAACAACAATAGAGCCAAATAAAAAGCTCCATGTGCCCTCACAGCGCCCCTTATGTCCTTCTAAGTTCAAACCCATCCTGCGTTGCCAGGACAACAGTCCTGCTTTCCTATTGGCTGGTACTAATTATCCTCAGTGGTTTTTACTGGTCAAATTATTTTCAATCTTTTCTAGAAATGCCATTATTTATGTCCAGGCCTGTTTCATTAGGTTGATTTTTAAAATGATTCTGTTTAAAGTCAGTCTGATTTTCACTCGATCATTTTCAGGACATTTATTTACTTCAGTCAGTTTCAGCTTATTTTAGTCGTCGTGGGTTTTTCTTTCATTAAAAACTGAAAATAAAATAGTTCTAATGAGCAAATGTGATGGAAATTTATTCGTTTTCAACACGAAGGAACCTATTTAATTACGTTTCGGTAACGTTAAACTGCATGTCATTTTTATTTCTGTTCTACAGTCATTTAGCAGACACTTATCCAAAGAGACATTTGAACAACACAAACAAGAATTCAAACAGGCTGGGACGTACTGATGGGATAAAGAAAAGCCTGAATTTCACAGTTTGTTTGGTCCTTTGTGGCCATCTTGCTGTTCGTTTGCATTGTATTTATTTAACTGTTTAAAGGCCTTCAGAGACGTTCACATGAACATTTGTCTGACTCTTCCTGCCAGTTACTGTAAAAGGTGAAGCTGTGTGCAGCCACATGGTTGCATTATTAAGCGCCTCCAGCAGAGGGCGCCCTCGCTCCAGCATTTCTCTTTTACAAACTGCTGCAAACAAAACTTCTTTCTGTTGATTAAACTGATATATGGGACATTTTGTATGAATTTTTTCATCTTTGCTCCAGTTCTGGAGTTTTCTGTGAACTTCTGGAGCAAACCTGAGACCCTGGAAGCTCTTGCATGACTTCCAGTCAGTGATAACATGATTAACTGGTCACCTGTGTGGGAATACCAGAGCTCAGCTGATATGATAAAGAGTTGAGCTACTGTCCTCTAATCTAGAGTCAGCCCTGTGATTTTAGCTCTGAATATGATGCAACAATCACTTATAAAATGAAGTCTGTGTTGGACTGAAAAGGCCTGTAGAAGCCCACAAGGAAGATCTGAAAGCTCCACAACGAGCCGGAGGTCCAGAACCGCAGCGACCCGAGCATGTCCAGCTCAGCTGCACAGCTGCTGGTCTGCTACCAGCCACACTGGATTTATCTTCAACACGTTGGTGTGAACGGGCTGACAGAAGATCTAATCAGAGCTGAACTATGTGTTAATGAAGCCCCCTCCTCTTCATCACTCCTCATCGTCTCTTCAGGCTCAAAGGTCCAGAAAAAAAAAGTCGTCAGACATCAAAGATATTTCGTGAAAGCAGCAGATGGAGATTTAACTGAAGCTGAAACATCTGTGGCTTCCTGTTTTAAATAACCAGTTTATGATCGGCGAGCCGGTTTCCAGCCGAGATCAGGCCTCATCCTGGATTTAAATCAGCTTCTTACTCTTCTTCCTCGGTCTGGAATCCGTGATGAAGTGATCCCTGAAGGAAGATTAGAGCTGACCCAGGATTAAACCCAGGTTTAAGTTCAGATGTAAGGTCTAATAAAGCTCATGTTTGGTGACTGGTCACAGAATCTGTTCCAGCTCAGGTCTTCAGACCCTCAGACTTGAAGCTGAGAAGATGAAGGAGGTTACTTTTATTTATATACGTGTTGACCAAAGTGCTTCACATGAGATCAAACTGTCTATTCTACAACAAGAAGATAATAGAATGAAAAAGACGAGTAGGAGGGGAACCGAAAGAATAAAACTAGGTCTTTAATCAGGTTTTAAGAGCAGCCAGAGTCTGCTGGTCTAAGGTTCCACAGACGGGGAGCATCATCATCGTTTTCACCAGCTTCTTCTTCTTCTTTCCAAGTCATCCTCTCCTTTGTAGTTTTTCTTCTTCTTCTTGGTTCTTCTTCAGAACCACCTGAACCACCTGGCACTCAGATTCTCCAAGAAAACCATGATCCAGATGTTCCCCATTTACACCAGGACAGCTTGTAGAGTTCCACATTTTCCCATCAGAGCACTTCAGGTTTACTGGTGGTTCCTAGATCCTAGATGGTTTCCTAGGTTCCAGTGATCAGACCCCTTTCTCTGGAACCAGCCCTCAGCACCTTCCTGGGTCTAGTTGTGATGAAGGTTTTCCTTCTTGGGTCTAGTCCTGATGGAGGTTTTCCTTCCTGGGTCTGGTTCTGATGGTGGTTTTAATTCCTGGTTCTGGTCTTGATGGAACATGCAAACCCCACGTGGACAGAGCCTGGATCTAGGACTGGTTCCTGACTTTCAGCTGTTCTGAGGAAGATCAACTAACCTGCGACTTTCATTTGTCTCCTTTTTGTGTCTTTATCATGAATCTGATCCAAATCAATCAGTGTTCACTGGTTCTTCATCAAACTGCTCGGTGTCGTTGTTTCCTCCGTCCAACATTTTAATATTACATTTATTTTTACTTCCTTCCTCCAGATACTTTAACCAATACTGCATCATCAGTCCATTAATATTAGAGAACAATCACACAGGTCTTCCACTAAAAACCAGGTCTGATAAAAAATATTTTTCTCCTCGATGTTAAAATTCATCACAGATTCATTTCCATTCAGATTTTGCTGTTTACCTTCAGTGAAGGTGTGTTGGAGTTTTTTTTTTTTTATTATTTTTGGTGAATATTTAGTTAAATGGAGACAAACCTTGAGTTTAACTGCAGTTCTGGGCTTTTGGTCACATTTTTGGTTAAAAATGATCCAAAAACAATCAAACAAACCTTATTCTTCCTGCTTGTGGACTGGATAACATTTCCCTCCTTCATGACCACCAAGGGGCTCTGTCCTCCACCACCTTTCACCACTAAGTTACGCCCCTGGATACATCACGTTTTAGGCTATTATTATTATTAAAATAAGTCAATGAAGAAGAGAACTGAGGTTCAGGTGTTTTATTCGAAACTAAAAACTAAAAACCATGTCCTGGTTCTCAGATAAACATTTCCCACCTTCATAGACACCAAGGGGCTCTGTTCTCCCTGGATACATTACATTATTATATTATTATTATCATTATTGTTGTTGTTGTTGTTGTTGTTGTTATTGTTGTTGTGGGTGAAAATGAGCGTTTCCTGCTGATTTATAACTAAAACTCGGCTCTTGGACGCATTTCTGATTTTAAAAAGTTTCTAATAAACTCTTCCTTCTCTTTCCAGCAGCATCGTGTTTCATCATCTTCAGTAAAACATCAAAACTTTTTCGACTTTTTTCATTAAGTCAGAAAATATTTTTTCACCGCCACTCCTGAGCGCGTGCACGTCGTGTTCAGGTAAACGGTGTGTGTGCTGTGATTCGGTGACTGTGGAGACTGGTGTGGAGTTGTCTGACGGAAGTGGCGGACGTCCTCTGCGCTCCGGATCTGCGCAGTAGCGGACTGGGTGTAGTCTGGACTCCCGTCTTTTCCTGCCGGAGTTTGCTGCATGGCGGCGGACACAAAGAGCTGAGGCCCGAGCGAAGAGCGACACACAGCAGCAGCACAGCCGGGACACGAGCTGCAGGACGCGGCCTGGAGCGAGCCGAGCCGCCGCTGATGACATTTCCCGCATCTTTTTCTTGATGCTTGTCGCTGTTTCTGCGGAATCTGCCGCTAACCGGAGAGCCGCCGCAAACTTTGGATAAGTTTTGGGAAAGTTCGTGTGGGAGTTTTCTGGACGAGAAGGAGGACGGAGCGGGTCGAGAGAATGCAGAGTTTGATCCGGGCTCTGGTGCTTTGGAGCGGGGTGGCCGCGGTGTGCGTCCGCGCAGCCATGGACGAGTGCGCGGACGAGCAGGGCCGACCGCAGCGCTGCATGCCCGAGTTCGTGAACGCAGCTTTTAACATGACGGTGGAGGCCACCAACACCTGCGGGTCTCCGCCCGAGGAGTACTGCGTGCAGACCGGAGCCACCGGGGTCACCAAGTCCTGCCACATCTGCGACGCGCGGGACCCGCGGAACCACCACAGCGCCGTGTACCTGACCGACTACAACAACCAGCAGGACACCACCTGGTGGCAGAGCCAGACCATGCTGGCGGGGATCCAGTACCCGAACTCCATCAACCTCACCCTGCACCTCGGTAAGACCCTGACCGCGTCCCGGTCCTTCTGAGGGGCCTCGAAACTCAACACACACTCACACACACACACTTGCGCACAAACATGAAGTGTAGGAAGCTGGTCCTGGACTTCCAGAATCTGAGCCGAACCAGAGTCCAGGTCATGGTGGAGGAGACACTGGACACAAACATGATGATGATGATGATGAAGAAGACTTTGGGGACTGTTGGGTTTTGACCTGAAGGACATAGTTTTCATTGTTGGGGGTGGAGTGTGTGTGTGTGTGTGTTGGTGGGGGTTGCAGCTCTTTCCTGACCCGACTGTAGGGTCAGTCCTCAGCTTAATCGCTGCCAGCAGTTTTCAGGTGTCCCTGGTGTCCCTGAACACATCATCTGGACTGCAAGTCCAGTTGTTCAGGGTCTCTGATGGATTAAGGAATTAGTTTCAGCTGACAGTAAAATAAATTAATTTGGTTTCTGAGGATCAGGACTGGATCAGATCTGATGATCCGACTCTTTGTGGCTGTAAACTGAGCAGATGTGGGAATAAAAAACCTTGAAGACGTCAGATCGGCTTGTAAAACATCCGGTTCTGACATTTAAACGACCCAGAATGTCCCAGCTCAGGTCACAGATTTGTGTTCTGGTTCTTGCCAGAACAGCGGGGTCACGAGGTCTTTGTTGTTGTGGTTGTGAGGCTCAGAGCTGTGGAGCTGGAAGTGATCCGGACCGGCTGCAGAGATCATTTCTAACATGATCCTCGCTGATTGTTAGCAGGATTACTGAGACCAGCTGATCAGGAGCAGATGGAGAACTCATCTGGATCCTTCAGCTCAGCCAGACTTTGGTATTATTCTGGTTCAGATAAACATCTGGCATCCAGACTACAGCTGAGAGACGTCCTCATCTCATGGTCTTCCTCCTGAAAACCACCTGGTTAAAGTCAGGCTAAAAAAACCTGTGTGTAGACCACCTGCTGTAGCTGTCCTCCGCCACATGGTGGCGTGTTCAGAAACGCAGCTTCCTCTTGGTTTGTCTTTCCTGTTGGTGGTTTTTACTCTGGAACAGAAAGAATCAGTTTTTTCTGGAGAAAGTTTAATTTAAAAGCACGGACCCCGTCAGAGCGATTTGTGTTGCTAGCTTTTTGGGGACGACATGTCGGCCTGCGTTGAAAAATGACCCAGAATCCTTCAGTCTGTGGTTGCTGAGAACTGAAAACATACATGAGTAAAATTAGTTTCTCAGGCTAAGAATAAACTTCCTTTTTAACCTCTCGTAGCTCCGTCATGAACGTAAATGTTCTCGTCCTTGCTCGCGTTCTAGGGTTGTTACCACAGGATTCCAGCAGGGGGCGCATTAAAACTCAGACCCAACAGAGGTGCTGAATTTGTAGGATGGTAAGTGTTTGGTTCCTTTTGAGAGGCCGTGACCTTACATCTAGTCAAACTGGTCTCCACACTGCCCCCTACTGGACATATTGCAGTTGGTGAAAGCAGAGCATTTATTTTTGAGGATGTGCATGAACATAAGCCACGAAATTATTCTGGACCTAAGCAGTTCGTAGTCCGGTGTCTGTTTTTTGTTGGATAATTCTTCTAAAGGTTTGTTCCAGGTGTTACAGTCATGGGTGATATCGGCTACAGCGCCACCTTCTGGTGACTTCAACCAGCTGCGTTTATTCTCTGAAATCCAGCTGATGGAAACGTGTCATTTATTTTTACAGCTGGTCAATTACAGCAGCAACAGCAACCACGCAGATCTGAGATGTAAACCACCTTTTACTGCAGCGGCCATGTTTGTAAACACAGCTAACACGTGGATCTGCGCCATGCTTGGTTTTTCTGTTAGTCTGTTGCAGACGGTGATCTGCTGTGAAGCACCATCAGAGGTTTCTGCAGAGGAATCCACTCACTCACTACTAGTGGCTCATCGCATGAGACCAGAAGGATTATTTTAGCTGAATCTGACTTTATGTAAATGAAATGAACACGTTTAAGTGTAATACCACTGGCGGCCACTAGAGGCTCATAGGAAACCCCAGCTGTCCTTAGTTAAGTTCCCGATGGAGAGTTTTCTGTGGACGGTCTGAGTTTGAGCTGCAGCTTGAGGTCGTCTTCGTTTTCCTGGAGCTTTTATAAATACCTCCATCGTCTATTTCTGCAGCCGGAGGCCTCCAGCAGCAGCTCCACTGTTTCCACATTCCTGAAGGGTTCGGTCACGGCGCTGCTCCGAGGCCTTTGGTGCTCCTCCAATCAGAGCCGTAGCTGACAGGAGCCTCATGACACACTGGCGCATCAAAGTTTTACATCATCCCTAAAGAAAAAGGTTCAGCTGTTGTCATAGAAACAACATGTCTGAAGGTTTTTCCTGTTTTCTAATGTGGCTCTGAAGTGGACACAACAACAACCAAGTAAATGTAAACATGTAAACAAAACAACAACCAGAAATAAAAACATGACAACATTTCTTAAAACAGAAAACTGGAGAACAACAAAAACAAGATTGTTTCAGAAAACAACAAAACAGAAAATATTTCACTTGGATGGAAGGATGGAGGGATGGATGGAGAGAGGGATGGAGGGATGGATGGATGGAGGGATGGAAGGATGGAGGGAGGGAAGGATGGAAGGATGGAGGGAGGGAAGGATGGAAGGATGGAGGGAGGGAAGGATGGAAGGATGGAGGGAGGGAAGGATGGAAGGATGGAGGGAGGGAAGGATGGAAGGATGGAGGGAGGGAAGGATGGAAGGATGGAGGGAGGGAAGGATGGAAGGATGGAGGGAGGGAAGGATGGAAGGATGGAGGGAGGGAAGGATGGAAGGATGGAGGGAGGGAAGGATGGAAGGATGGAGGGAGGGAAGGATGGAAGGATGGAGGGAGGGAAGGATGGAAGGATGGAGGGAGGGAAGGATGGAAGGATGGAGGGAGGGAAGGATGGAAGGATGGAGGGAGGGAAGGATGGAAGGATGGAGGGAGGGAAGGATGGAAGGATGGAGGGAGGGAAGGATGGAAGGATGGAGGGAGGGAAGGATGGAAGGATGGAGGGAGGGAAGGATGGAAGGATGGAGGGAGGGAAGGATGGAAGGATGGAGGGAGGGAAGGATGGAAGGATGGAGGGAGGGAAGGATGGAAGGATGGAGGGAGGGAAGGATGGAAGGATGGAGGGAGGGAAGGATGGAAGGATGGAGGGAGGGAAGGATGGAAGGATGGAGGGAGGGATGGAGGGAAGGATGGAGGGATGATCAGAAAAAAAGGTTCATTTTGGTGGTTTTTGTTCACTTGTTTTGTTTGTCTGTAAACGGTGGGTTGAGTTCTGTGAAGCAGACCG
>CM047982.1:33793991-33809667 GCA_026261665.1 Melanotaenia duboulayi
TGGGTCTGCAGGACTTGTTCTGGTCCAGCTGACCCTGCAGGTTCTGGGTCTGCAGGACTTGTTCTGGCCCAGTTCCCGGAGGAAGCTGTTGAGGGTCTCATTAACCTTCCTGTTGGCAGACTGAAGAGCTTGTCTCCCGTCCGCTGCTCTTCCTGTTTGGACCGCTTCACATGTCCAGACCAAACATCCAGTCCCAGAACCTTCAGCTGCTCCCTGATCAGAGGAAACTGGACTCCGGGTTTTGTTTAGCTTTTCATTTTCCTGTTTGTGTTTGCTGATGTTTTCTGACTAAAATCAGCCCCTTAAAGCTTCAGCTGGGTCAGGTTGTCCTCAGACCTGTAAACCAGGACCCGTTCAGGTTTGTTCATGTTCCAACTTCCTGCTGGTCCTGCGTAGACGGGGAGAATTCCTCTGATGGATCTCATTAACTCACCTGTTTCTGGGTTTTTCTGGCTGTGGTTGGTCCATCTGTTGGTAAAGTGTCAGGTCAAGCCTGAATCTGGGTCTGGATCTGGGTCTGGGTCTGAATCTGGGTCTGGGTCTGGATCTGGATCTGGGCCTGAATCTGGGTCTGGGTTTGGATCTTGTCCTGGGTGTGAAACATTTTGCTGCTTCAGACATGAAAACCTGAATGTTTGTTTCCGTCTCTGAAATCTCCTGAAGTTCCTGAACGTTCTCCAGTTTTCTGAGGATGACGAAGCTGCAGCTTTAATCTCAGAAACCTGATGTGTGTGTATCTTTTGTGTGTGTGTGTGTGTGTGTGTGTGGAGGAGGGGGTCTTTGAAGTGCTGCAGCAGGAAGGCGACGTGTCCTGACTTGACGTGCATCATCATGGCTGAGACCGACATGAAAGGCCCTGAGATGGATGTAACATGGCCTCCTTCATTTACCACAACACACACACACACACATTTGCGCACACACACATACATGCACACGGACACACACATGCACACGGATTATCAGCGGTTATGATCCATCTGAACCAAGTTTTAGATCTGAAGTCTGTGTTTGATCCTCCAAACTCTCCAGATTCCTCTGCTGTGAAGAGCTGAACATTCATCCGTCCCTCTGAGGGAGGGGCCCCTCACGTGTCCCCTCCCCCTCTTCAAAAAGAGAAAAGTGGCCCCTGGAGGCCTCCAGAGAAAGATCCAGACACAGGAAGCTGTTTCTTTGTCTTCTTCTTCTGTTAAATTCTGGGATGTTCTGCCTGAGGAGGTCTGGTCAGAAACCCTCAGTCTGGCGTGTGGCGTTCATGAAAACTGGGATTTTCCAGCTCCATCAGAACTGGTTTTATTTAGATTGTCCTGATCCCAGGCGACGGTGTTTTAGCTTTGCAGCAGAAACACAGATGTAAAATCTTCTCCGTGTCTGAGTAAAAAATCCAACATAAGTTTTTTCTTGATTATTTTTCATCTTTTGTTTTTCTTAGTTATGAAATTGGTTGTTGGCTCCTCCATCTCCAGCTGACTTTCAGCCAGTCAGCATGTAGCATAATCTCCAGACTCTGTTATCTTGTTGGAAGATTATACGTGTGTTTAAATGAAAATTACCCAGAATCCTTCACTCTGCCAGGCCTGAGACTGAAACTGGTGACTTAGGGCTGGGATATATGAGCTGTTAGTGACGCGTCCGCAAACGTATCATGGCTGCCGCGGGTTCTTAGTGTTCGTTTGGCACATAGGCCGCTCACGCTGATTTAATGTGTCACATGTGCGAGTTGCAATATTGACCTGAACGCTAGAGGCGCTCATGCGAACATGAACATGACAGGTCCGAGGTAAACGCAGCGGTGTAAAGACCGTCTCTCGGATCTATCGGCATCTGTAGGATTTTATCTCCCTGTTGCACAGTGACAAACACTCGTGCCAGGGTTCCTGGCTTCAAGACCTGACGGTTCTGGGAGGGTTCCTGGCTTTAAGACCTGACGGTTCTGGAGGGTTCCTGGCTTTAAAACCTGACGGTTCTGGAGGGTTCCTGGCTTTAAGACCTGATGGTTCTGGAGGGATTCTGGCTTTAACTTACTGAGAACTTGGGAACTATTTCTGATTCAGAACTCGTCAACTCACCTCTGCCTCGTTAGTGAAACCTGTTCATGGAGTTCTGTTGAGCTCAGTTAAAGGAGAAAAATCTGGACTACAAATGAGGCGTTTAAGGGCAGATCTTCCTTCAGTACGTCATAGCTCCTGCTGGTTTTGAGTTGTCCGTTAGAGAGGGAAAATGGAAGCTCTGAAAGTTTGGATCAACCTCATCTGAGGGTGACAATCCGAGCTGAAGCTTCCAGGAGAAGTTGTCAGGTTTCCGATGAGTCCAGCCGGAGCAGCGGTGCACTGTGGGAAAAGCGTGTTTCCCAGGCCGTCATCAGGACTCGTTTCTTCCCTCTGTTCTGTCCAGCTGTTGTAAATTACACCAATCTGAGTGTGTGTAGGGGGGCGGAGAAGAGGGGGAGTCATCTGGTCCGGACTCATTGTTTTGTGTCTCAGGAATGAGCCCAGCGTGGGAAACTGGGATGAGGGGAGATTACGAGAGTCGCACAGCTGGAAGGAGGCTGTGGAAACCTCTGCCGGCTTATTGCAGCTGATGACAGACCGACCTGTGGACCAGAACCTTCCTTTAACCCCCAAACGGCCTGAAATTTCCCCTCAGATTCCAGACGTCCGCACACCGCTGCTTCACTTCAGAGAAGAATTCCTTCCTGTTTGGAATTCCTGGAAGCTGATTTTTCTGCTTCAGTTTTTAACACATCAGGTGTTGTAAACCCGTCTGGTCCGGTCCGGTCTGGCCTGGTTCTCAGAACATGCTGGAATTGACCTTTTCAGGAATTTGTGTTGACTTCAAAGAGTTGGTGAGGTACTGAAGCGAAGAGCCCCCCCACCCCCTTTAGATGGTCTCCATGTGACGATCCGGCCCTTTGTCGTGTTCCTCATGAAGATTTAATCAGTCAGAACCTGAGTGACTGGATCAGAACTGAATCTGTATGTCGACGCTCCGGTCCTGTTTCATCCACAGAAAGACTCAGAAGTCCTTAAAACTGAGGACGTGTCTCCTTTTTAACAGGATTTCTCTCATAAAGATGTCGGATGGTTCCCGATCCTGTCTGAGAGACCATCTCCATACTGAACATGCTAGTGTTGGGTTTCTACTCACATGTATCACAAATTTTTACCAGATTTTGATGAAAACCTTTGAAATAAACAGTGTTTACACTTTATCCTTCCTCTGATGGTACCATGAGGAGTCTCCAGAATAAGTTGTTTTCACCGAGCTGCTGCTGGAGCAACTGGTTTTGAGAGGTTCAGTGACCTTAGAGCTCGTTCAGCCTGGAAAACTGTATCCAGAACAGGATTAAGTCTTTGTGGTTTAATTAAATTCAGTTTTATTCAGCTTTATTCATACAGGACCAATTAACAACAAAATCATCTCCAGTAACTTTTACAGACACAGTCCAATTATAATCCAATTAAAATAAATCCATCATCTACATTAATCTAACTCTGGTAATAAAATAATGACCTAGCTAAGGAAAGACTTCTTTAGAACCAGGAAACACAGCCAACCCCTTGGACCAGTTGGGTGGTGCACTTTAGTAGTCTGGTTTTGGTCGGACTAAAAGTACAGACTGTTGAGCCTGACTCTCTAACATGTTTACACTTTAGTAGTCTGGTTTTAATCGGACTGACATGTTTATACGTTAATAGTCTGGTTTTAATCGGACTGACATGTTTACACGTTAATAGTCTGGTTTTAATCGGACTGACATGTTTACACATTAATAGTCTGGTTTTAATCGGACTGACATGTTTACACATTAATAGTCTGGTTTTAATCGGACTGACATGTTTACACATTAATAGTCTGGTTTTAATCGGACTGACATGTTTACACATTAATAGTCTGGTTTTAATCGGACTGACATGTTTACACATTAATAGTCTGGTTTTAATCGGACTGACATGTTTACACATTAATAGTCTGGTTTTAATCGGACTGACATGTTTACACATTAATAGTCTGGTTTTAATCGGACTGACATGTTTACACATTAATAGTCTGGTTTTAATCGGACTGACATGTTTACACATTAATAGTCTGGTTTTAATCGGACTGACATGTTTACACATTAATAGTCTGGTTTTAATCGGACTGACATGTTTACACATTAATAGTCTGGTTTTAATCGGACTGACATGTTTACACATTAATAGTCTGGTTTTAATCGGACTGACATGTTTACACATTAATAGTCTGGTTTTAATCGGACTGACATGTTTACACATTAATAGTCTGGTTTTAATCGGACTGACATGTTTACACATTAATAGTCTGGTTTTAATCGGACTGACATGTTTACACATTAATAGTCTGGTTTTAATCGGACTGACATGTTTACACATTAATAGTCTGGTTTTAATCGGACTGACATGTTTACACATTAATAGTCTGGTTTTAATCGGACTGACATGTTTACACATTAATAGTCTGGTTTTAATCGGACTGACATGTTTACACATTAATAGTCTGGTTTTAATCGGACTGACATGTTTACACATTAATAGTCTGGTTTTAATCGGACTGACATGTTTACACATTAATAGTCTGGTTTTAATCGGACTGACATGTTTACACATTAATAGTCTGGTTTTAATCGGACTGACATGTTTACACATTAATAGTCTGGTTTTAATCGGACTGACATGTTTACACATTAATAGTCTGGTTTTAATCGGACTGACATGTTTACACATTAATAGTCTGGTTTTAATCGGACTGACATGTTTACACATTAATAGTCTGGTTTTAATCGGACTGACATGTTTACACATTAATAGTCTGGTTTTAATCGGACTGACAT
Source organism: Melanotaenia duboulayi (assembly GCA_026261665.1). Lineage (NCBI taxonomy): Eukaryota > Metazoa > Chordata > Actinopteri > Atheriniformes > Melanotaeniidae > Melanotaenia > Melanotaenia duboulayi. Next base: position 33,798,844 of record CM047982.1, read on the forward strand.
GTTTACACATTAATAGTCTGGTTTTAATCGGACTGACATGTTTACACATTAATAGTCTGGTTTTAATCGGACTGACATGTTTACACATTAATAGTCTGGTTTTAATCGGACTGACATGTTTACACATTAATAGTCTGGTTTTAATCGGACTGACATGTTTACACATTAATAGTCTGGTTTTAATCGGACTGACATGTTTACACATTAATAGTCTGGTTTTAATCGGACTGACATGTTTACACATTAATAGTCTGGTTTTAATCGGACTGACATGTTTACACATTAATAGTCTGGTTTTAATCGGACTGACATGTTTACACATTAATAGTCTGGTTTTAATCGGACTGACATGTTTACACATTAATAGTCTGGTTTTAATCGGACTGACATGTTTACACATTAATAGTCTGGTTTTAATCGGACTGACATGTTTACACATTAATAGTCTGGTTTTAATCGGACTGACATGTTTAGACGTTAATAGTCTGGTTTTAATCGGACTAACATGTTTACACGTTACTAGTCTGGTTTTAGTCGGACTGACATGTTTACGTGTTAATAGTCTGGTTTTAGTCGGACTAAAAGTACAGACTTGAGTTACTCTGGAAGTTCCATATTTTCTTTCTTTCTGGAAGTTTTTCTGATTCTTCACTCAGATTTACGTACATCTGAAACTGTTTTCTTTGGTGATGGAAAATTATTTCAGTGAACTTGAAACCAGGTCTTGGTCTTGTTGAGATGTAGGTCTGGTGGTTTTTGATCAGAAGATCCAGAAAATTTCCTGTTTCTTATATTAAAAAGATGTTCCTTGGTCTACAAGTTGGTATAGACTCTGTAAGTCCATCTCAGAGTTCAGGATCTCATCTGTTGTTGTCTGTTGTTGTCATGAGTTGTGGTTCAGGACTTTTGATGCGAAGGAGCAGAAAGTGTCTGGTTCAGATTCTGGAGACAAGACCTCCTGATCAGAAGAACCACCAGAGCAACAAACAGTCCAGGTATTAGACAGCCCCATGATCCAGATCAGGATGAAGTCTGAGCTTGTATCTCTGCACACAGGAGGTGTTTACACAAACAGGGCCTCTCGGTTATCTCTGCAACCTTGAAGCTTCCACGTGATTCGTGGTGGCCTCTCAGACTGCAGGACAAGGTGAGACGTGTGGAGAAGGAGGGAAGGCGGAGCTTAAAGACCTGAAACTGGGACGGAGCTGCTCCCAGAGTTTTACAGATTTAACTTCGTCTTCTGGAGACATTTGTCCTCCTGTCTGACTTTTCTTTCTGCCTCATGTGTGAGCTTCAGATTTCACCTGCAAATCTGCCAGTTTTCTATCTTCAGTTTTACAGGAAATATCTGGATATTTCCAGCAGGTAAAACGTGTAATGAAAACAGTTTGAAGCTTCAAAAACTATAAAATGTTTTTATCAAAGTGTAATAATCTTAAAAACAAAGATTAGGATTTAATCCTCGTCACTGATCAGGTCTGACATCACATCTTTTCCATCGACAGCTTCGATAAAGATCCCTACGCCGTTTATTCGCTCTGTTCTTTCTTTTATTATCGTTACAGACCTCATCCTGTCTCATCTTATCCAGGACATCTTGTAGGAGTCTATAAAACTATTTCTGAATGTGGATTTGATCCGTTGCTGGACCTGGCCCATGGTCATGGTTACGGGCCGAGTGGCTGAGTTCTCACTAATGTTTGGATCCAAATTTAGATGACATGACTGAACAGAATGGTGAAAATAATAAATGGATTAAAAAAATCATCTGTCTTCTTCCAAACTTAATTCTTATCAGGAGGAGAGAAAAACAACAAAGATTAAAATGACTGATGTTTGAGGTCTGAAACTTCCCAGATAAGATACAACGCATCCCAGATATTCCCACTGACATGAAAGGAATTCCTGAAGAAGAGTTCTCTCCATTTTCCACTTGTGGATGTCCACCATAGTTTTGTTTCCTGTTAGAACGACTACCTCTTCTACTAAATTATTGCCACAAACTCAGCTTATACCGCCCCCCTCTGGTGACTCCACAGCAGAGTTTATTCACCTCAGACCAGTTCATTGAAATGAGTCTGATTCTTTGAAATGAGTCTGATTCTTTACAGCAAGTCAGATTAATTGAAATCAGTTGGATTCTTAGAAACTAATCAAATTTGTGGAAGCGATTCGGATTCTTTGAAACGAGTTGGATTCATTGAAAAGCATCAGATTCCTGGTAAGAAGTCGGATTCCTGGAAACGGGTTAGATTCGGTTTTATGGAAACGAGTCGGATTCATTGAAATGAGTCGGATCGTTAGAAACGGATTCGTGTTTCTGGTTTGTGGCTTTTTAAAGAAAAAAACTCTTTAAATTTTCCTCCCCAGTGAAGACCAACCTGAGACGCCTGCAGCTCTTCTCAGTTTTCAGTTTTTGGTTCATATTTTTCTGTCTGTCGGGGGTTTTCTGCGAAACTCGTCAGTAACATGAAAACTGCTGCAGACTGATACTGAACCAAACTCTTCCTGAACTGTGGAAGGCGTCCTTCATCCTGCAGCTGGGATGTGATTGTTTGTGTTTTTAATGAATCACCTGCTCAGCAGCTGATCCCACAACTCTCAGGATTAATCAAAGCTTGTATCCTGAGGCGATGTCTCACTCTGTCAAAAAATGAAGCAACAGCCCTGCTCCCTCACATCACTCTGAACATCAGACAAACCAACTTCTTCATCCTCATCTTCAGCGTGAGGTCTGAACCAAAATCATTTCAGGAATTCAGGCTTTTCTTCAGTCCTGGAGTGACTCCCCCCCCCTCTCCCCTCCATCAAAGAGAAGATGAGTCCTATCAGGAGATCAGAGGCAGGAGGCCGCCTCCTCTTCAACTCCTCCAACATCAGAGACATCCCTGTCTTTTAACATGGAGGAGGAGGAGGGAAGGGGCTCTGCTGCGCCCCTACCCCCTCCCAAAAATCGACCATGCTCCTTTGACATGAAGATCTGCAATGGTTCGGTTTTTTCTTGCTTCATTTCTCCAGCTCTGGGTCAGCTGAGAAGTTTTAACCACCTGAAGGTTCCTCGTTCAGACGTTACAAAAACAAGCTGCCTTTCGCCGCCTCCCCCACTTCACAGCAGCTTTCAGCCATTTTTAAAAAAATATTTCCACTTGTTCCGGCTGATAGGGACCTGCAGACCTCCAAGTTTTTCCTGAAAGACTAAACCTGAAGGAAACCTACAACTCTGACATCGGCTGCTTCCTCATTCTGTCATTTACAATCTTTTACTGTTAGGTTTATATTTGTTTACATTCTTATGTGTTTTTTGGGGGGTGTTTTTGGGAGAACTTTGACCCAAAGTATTCGGTACTTAACGTTCCAGGAACCACCCCCCCCCTCAAACCCCAAACAACTTTTCTGTGTTTCTTTTGACATGTAAATTCCTGTAACAATAAGATAAAACATTCTTCTGACCTTATAGAGAGGTTTTATTTTACCACTAGAAGGGGGCAGAATGAGCTGCGTTTTGATTCAGTAGAAGAAGTAGTTCTAAACGGAAAAAACTAAATTAAACTTTTTGGTCGATGTTGCATGCAGCAGGTTTTCAAAGTCAAATTAAAGAATTTTTTAAAAGCATTTTTCCTCTTTTAAACAACGATAGAACATCAACACACAGAGAAACAGGAAACTAAATCAGCTGAGTGGCCGTCTTTCACCAAAAATAAGATTTATCTGCAACGCTTCACATCTGAACTTTCTTTTATCACTTCTGGCTCCTCGAAGTCCTGAATGCTGAACGGAAAGATCCAAAGTTTTTTTTATCTTGGAACCAAAAGCTGGATTAATGAACTGATTTCCCTCCAGATTTCAGACGAGCAGTGAAAACATTTTCTACAAACCTGCCTCATTAATTCAACTACTTCCTGTAATTTTCTGACATCTTTTATTATTTAACATTTTATACAAGGATTTTGAAATATTTTTCAAACTTTTGACAAATATGTAATATTTCTCATTTTTAAATGTTTAAATTTTAAATATTTCTGTCAATTATATATTATATATTTCTGTTATTATTTCTCTGCATTTAAATAAAGGAAAAGTTGAATATGAAGCAGGCTGATGTTTCCAGCCGTGGATCAGGATGTGTGATGTGGAAATTTCCAAACACTGAAACCTTCAGGTCTTTATTTACCTGCCGTCACCCCACACACACCCCTCCCCCACAACAAACATGGTCCTTTCTTCTCGGCCGAGCCGCCTCCTCGTGTTTGAGCCGCCATTCTGTTTGTTCACTCATCACGCTTCACTTTGAAGTACAAGCTCCACATTCCTGTTGCTGTGTGCTAATTAAAGACTCGTGGTGCATTCAGGGTCCATCCTGGGCCTCAGTGACAACACAGGTCCCGTCCTGTCCCTCAGACGGCAGCAGACATGTTGCTTTTCTCGCACTTTTTCTCCCTTTTTGTAGTTGTTTGAAAAAGTTTTGAAGGAGAGGAGTTAACTACAACTCCCAGCATGCACTGCAGAGAAAATCGCCCAATCAGAGCTCCAGTAGATATAACAAAGCACACTGAGACTGAATCTGCAGTTTTACTGAAAGACGGAGCAAAATATCAGCTGATTGATCAGAAAAGGATAACCGATCAGTCCAGAAACTTTTTTAGTTTTTAGAACCAAACAGCTGATCAGAACCGAACAGCCGATCAGAACCACAAACCCAGTCCCTCCTGAATTGAGATAGCGGCCATGTTGTAGGCGGAGTCTTTGTGTAAGGACACGCCTCCTGTGGTAGGGTTGATGAGTTTGTTTCCAAATCCCAGCATGTGGAAACCCAGCAGGAGAGCTGGAGCTTCTCCATCCAGACCTGCGATCAGCTGTTCATCTCGGCTGAGTCGTGTCTGAGCTCGTCAGGTTTCTCTTCGACCTGCTGAACTGTTATTACACATCTGGATCAAACCTTCATCATGAGACGATAAAGTTGCAGGAAGTCATAATTACAGCTTTGTCTCGGCCTCTGTGCCGATTCTTCCCACCGGAGACGTCCTGATGAGCATTTACAGCCGGTTTAAGGCCTGCTGCAGCTTCACGACAAGAGTCTGCACATTAAACTCTGGATGCTTCCGGCTGCAGCTGCACCTTTTATGACTTTGCATTCTTTCATTTATTCTCAGTCCTGCAGAGTGAAGCTGAGCCTCGTCTCTGCAGTCGGATCAGCTGAAAACGGCTCGCTGGTGTTTTCCCACACTGGAGAGGTCTCGTTCATCTGGGGCTTCTGGCGTTTTCTGAAGCTTGGCAGTATGAGGACTCTGATGTTAAAAATGGACATACGTGTTTATGTCAAGCGGCAACCTCCGGTTGAAAAGTGAAGTGAAGTCTGTGCAGAATTGCAAAAAAATTGCAGGTCCCCCCTCGTCCACTAGGGGCTCCAAAACAGAGCAAACCCCCATAAACTCCCATGTTAAAAAGACCAACTTCACAGCAGAAATAAACAAGTTTAAAGCCTGGTACAAAAATCCATTTTAGGATTAATAGGTCAAGTTTACCTTCATGACAACTGGGAGGAGGGTTGAATGTTTTTCTAACTCCTTCGTTTAGATGTTATTTAATCTTGAAATTCTGCATAATTCGCGGTTTTTAGCCGGCTAACAGCGTGCCTTAGCTTTTGCCCGCCTACCTCCGTTAGCTGGTTAGCTCCGGGTTAGCTCGGTTAGCTCTTAGCTACAGGCAGCTCGGAGTTTGATAGTTGTCAGTCATCCACCCCCACCTTCCCATTTTTGGATTTTCCGGGACTAATGACACGCGTGACGCTGATGGAGATGGTGGGAACGCCCAGTGACCTTCACTTTTGCTCTTCAGAAACCTACAAGTGACGTCACGGAGGCTCCGTCCAGCTATGGTTTACGTACGTAAGGGCAGCATTGATCGGCCTTTAGATGTAACTAAAAACATGTCAAAGAAGTTGAAATCATATGTGTGATGGACATTTCATCCACATGAACGTTTTCCTCTCCACGTTCACGTGAAAACTCAGACATGACTGAAAAGCTGACAGGAGTCAAACCAAAAGGTGGAGATCTAGCTCCGCCTCTAAAACCATGCTGGCCAATCAGAGTACTAATTTAAAAAGATTGTTGGTTGATATCAAAGTTATTCTTTGATGTTTTCCTGAGTTTTGCTTACTTTGTTTTTGACAGTAACACATAGTGGAGGTTCGCTGGGCGAAATTCGGCGGTGTCTTACGACTGTCCTACGACTACAGCCGTTCTCTTCAGACATCGAAGTGTAGATTTAGATGTAACCTGTTGCCACGGAAACGAGGGACTTAACGGAGCACAGTGTGACAATCTGTCCTGTCTGCAGATAAACTGCTGGCTTATCTTCGTCCTGAACGTTTGTTTTCAGAGGCTTTAAACTGCGTTTGTGTCGGGATGTATGAGATGTATGATGCCTGGCATCTTCCCCACGACGCAATGATGGTGTTTTCTCAGTGGTGATGAGAACATTGGATATGAAGATCAGTGTGTTTCCTTTCTGGTGTGAAAGGTTTTGGAGAGTCCAACCACCACAGCATGTTCCTGCCTTCATTCATTCTGGATTGATGTACATCATGTCTTTTCTTTCAGTCCATAAGTCTGATTTATTCCCCCCAACAACAGAAGGAACATCCTCCACTTTCTTCTTCTACCTGGCTTTTATACGAGCGTTCTCCAGTATTTCTCATAAATCTTTGATTTTCATTAAAACACCTCTGCAGAGACGACTTTCCTTCACTGGGCTGGATCGACGGTGCAGACTGCTCCTTTGTGTTTGAATCTTCCTCCGTCGGTGGAGGAAGCCTCATGGTGGCTCAGACTAAACACCCTGAGCTCAGATAAGATCTGTGGCTTGGAGGCGATCCGTGAGGAGGCGGCTAGTTAACCACCAGGGACGTTTGTCTCTTATCAGCGCTGCTTTCTGTAAGGGATCAGTCGGCCTCAGCAGGAACCGGAACGCTGACTCTGGATCAGTAAATCCTGGGAAACTTTTCTAAAGATTCCCTGCTTTATGGAGACCACCATACTGTTCTTTTTTTCTGGATCTGTGAGATTTTTAAGGTGGCAGAACCTTGTTGAGGTTCTAACATCACATCCTTGTACGGACTGGTTTTATGAACTGGCTGTACGGACCAGATCACCAGGAGAGTTCTGACTTTTTACCAGCAGGCAGCGCTTTGGTATGAGCCCGAAATTAAAGACAGGTTTTCAGAATTTTTTCAGGCTGTTCGTGATAAAAGTCGACTTCACTAAAGACAAGTTTACCTTGACGTGTCCGCCATTTGGTCCACGTCCAGCCTTTTAAAGCCAAAATATCTCCAGACAACAGATGCTGTTCAACATCTGTTCCAGCTTTCTGAACTTTCTCTGCTCAACATCTCCAACAACACAGCTGTTCTGCTGCAGGTTTAGTGGTGCAGCAGTGAAAACGGTCCCCCCTCAAACTTCCGCCTCAGCTCTAGTTTGGGTTGGAACAGATTTTTTATCTGTGAGACGACTGAGAAAAAAAAAGTGAAGCAATGCTGCAGATGCTGGAGATAAGACTGGATGTTCTGGATGGGCTGATTGGAAACTCGGTTTCAAACCCACTTCTCTGGTCTGGGTTCTGGTCCAGTTGAGAAAAGCTGGCTGTCAGCTGACCTCTGACCGGACTGGAAACTGCCTCCCTCGTGGGAGGAAACGTCAGCGTGGGAATTGAGCCGGACGGGGGAAGAAGAAGCCCCTGACCCGAGTGGAAACTGAACTGAAGTGTGTCAGGGCAGCATGGGGGGCTGGGGTTGTGTGTGGGGGAGTCTGGGATTTGTTTTTACCAGGATGTGACTGAGCGCTTCAGGGAGTGTGTATGTGTGTGTGCTGGGGGTGTATCGTTACAGACAAGCAGAGATGCATTACAGGGACAAGCAGATGCATGCAGGGTAATTTTAGCCTTCTGGAGGAGGAAGAGACGAGTAAAAAGGGGTCGGGGGAGGGGCTGAGGTGTTGACGGATTTCCGCTGCTCTTCATCACACGAGACGATGAAGATGAAGAATCTGCAGCTTTGGCTGAAATACAGCTGCTGATTAAAAAACAGTTTTTGTTGCTTGGAGGCTTATTTGATTGGGACCACGCCCCCTGTAGTGATGTCACTGTGATGTCAGGTTTAATGGGTGTGGTAAGATGTTCTCGTCCTGTCCAGCATCATAGCAAGCAGAGAAATGGTCTCTAAGGAAACAAAGCAGACAATCATCGACAACATCTGCTGGAAGAAAATCATGAACCGTTTGGGGCGGCTGTAGCTGAGGAGGAGCTGGTGGTTCGATTCCAGACTTCCCCTGACTACACGCCGAAGTGTCCGAGACTCTGAACCCCACGTAGCCTAAGTGTCTATCTGGGAATCTCCTAGTGTGTAACGACAGAGGTGCTGTACGAGTTCTTGATTTTCCGTGTGTTTGGATTGGAGCAGTTTGATCACATGACGCGTCACAGAGCGGCGCGGTGAAATGATCGGTCTGAAAACCACTCCGGTAACCTGCTCACATATCTCCCGCCGTGTCTGCTGGGTTTGTGGGTTTTCATATTTTCCAGATGAATGAAGTGAAGCAACATATTAATAAACCGTAACCTGTTAGAGATCAACAACCATTCAACAGAACACACAGGTGTGTGAAATTGTGGTAGCGTTTCACAGAGCTGGACGTTTCCGTGACGATTAGACGAAGCAGCGTCATTGGGCAAATGTTCTCTGATGAAGATGAGCAGAAGATGATGAAGAACTCTGCAGCTGGAATCGGACTTTGACGTTCCTTTTGGAGAAAGGAAAGCTGAAGCGGTTTGTCTGGAAGCAGAGATGATCTGGGCTGCAGGGTCTGAGGTTTTTTAATAATCCGTCTGCCTCTTCAGATGAGCAGATAGGAGCCGAGCGTCCCCGGGCGCTCTGAAGAAGATGTTTATGTCTCCAGCGGGACGCCTCACTGATGTGGCTTTTTATTTGCTGAAGAGCTGAAGCAGATGTTTTCTTTTCCCCTTTCTTTGGGGTCTGCGGGGAATGTGATGCTCCTGATTGCTGCCATTTAATCCCACAGACGAAGGACTGTGGAGTCTTCCTCGCGTCTTGCTCAGGTTGTTGTTCAGCTGCAGAGAAGACATGAATCAGCCTCGCTGTTTTACATCTTCCTCACTGAACTCTGATGTCTCACTTTTCCCTCCGACTTCACGCAGACGTTGAGCTTCAGTCGGGATGTTTTACATCTGTACTGTCACACTGAAGCTGGTGTTGAGGTGTTCCAGTGACTCAGAAGCTCGGTGGTCCCAACAGAAAGAGCTGGTTCTAAGTCCGGACCTGGTTCCAAACGCTGTCTGGCGAAGGCTAGACAAGGTAACAGTTTGGGACTTTACACTGAGCTTTCCATGTCTCTCTGTATGTTAGTAAGTCTGCTGAAGCCTCACACATCATCCTACGAGCATGAAGGGCAGACCTGCGGGACAATATAACAGAAGAGGTCTGAAGCTTGTGTTCCGGCTCAGACTCAAACCATAAACACAAACTAAGTTATTACAGTGAAACTGGCTGAGTAGACTGTACATCCCTCCATCCAAGCAGCAGCACTTTAACCCCAACATTCCTGATACTCGCGTTAAATGTGAAGTTCAAAGAGGATCTTCGTTCCACTGCATGTGGGAGAAATTCTCTTAAATTTAAGTTTTTTTCATATTTTTACATTATTAAAGAAAATTATTATTGTGAAAGTATTTACTCATTAACTTGTTAAAGTTTACATGATGGCACATTTATTGATGTTAATATTGAATAATAGGAATTTCATATCATTTATAGTTCATTTAATTAAACAACTTTTCTTTGAAACCAAGCAGGTACAGAACTAAAACGGGAGTTTGTACGGATGAAACAAAAAAGTAAATAATTTATAAATAAACAACCAGAAACGATTTTTTTAAAAAAAAGCTGTGGTGTAAATGAGGAAACAACAAAAACCGACTGGGAACCGTTTTATCAGAGAAAGTTTCTCCATCATTTTACTCGTTTCCATAGCAACATGTAGCACAACTTGTTTTCTGTCGGGTCAGTATCAGGTGGGTTGTCTGACACCGGGTTGTGGTTCAGGATCTGGTCTAATGATCTGACACCCGGTTCTACTTCTAGAACTGGTCTTAGTTATCTGACACTGGTTGTGGTTCAGGATCTGGTCTACTGCGTTGACTAGACCCGGTGCTGGTGTGTCTGGTTTAAGGTCCTGGTGCTGGTGGAGGTGTTTCTGCAGCTGTGTTAGTGGAGGTGTGTGTGTGTGTGTGTTGTGGGGGGGCTTTGATGATTTGGGGGCTGCCGTTTGTTCCTGACGTCCCGGTGTGGTGACACCTCCTCTGGGTGGGGCGGACCCTTCCTTGGTGGTCTGGGCTGTTAAATCTCCACCAAATGCTCTGATGTTTGGAGACGGGGGCGGGTGGAGGCTCTGGGTGGAGGGGGGTTGTCCCTGGATCTGGAGGGAATCTGCTGCAGGTTCCCTGGAGAGCCTCAGATAAACCTCAAACTCACCAGCTGCTGTACTGGACAATTCTAATCAGACAAGACCGGATCTGGACCCGGCTCGAACAGATCCAACCCAGACCAGATCAGACCCAACCAGATCAGATCAAACCAGACCAAATCAGATCAGGCCAGATCAGACCAGAGCTGACCGGACTTTATCTAAAGGTTTTTGTTCTGCCCTCAGTGAGCCGCTGCAGACAGACTGACCCATCATGTCCTCACACATTAACAAACACCACCTCCCACCTTTACTCCCTTCCTGCCCCCCCACCCTCATTTTAATCGGA
>CM047982.1:33958166-33973391 GCA_026261665.1 Melanotaenia duboulayi
CCCCCCACTCGATTTACTGAAATTATTTAGTTCTTTTAAAAGACTAAACCACACTGATTCGGTTTAATGGAAAATCAACTTAAAAGACCCAAAGTCCTCCAAATATAATGTCTGATCGATCTAAAGTTACTTATGAATCACACTGATGTCTGTCAAACACTTTTTAATGATCATAATTTATAGGTGCAGCTTTGCTTATATTAGCAGCAGATCAGCTGGATAGAGGGAAGCTGCAGGTCACATCACTAACCATCACTTTACCCGGGGTAAAGCTGGGGTTGGTGGGTTTCTTTCCTGTACTGTCCATCTCACTTGTGGTACCAGCTTTAAAATTCTGACAGGGAGGAACTTTCCATCATTTCTAACTGTAAACGTAACACAGGAAAAAGCACAGGACTCACATTCATGGCACAGAAATCACAAACGGCTCAATTTCTGCTGAATCATCAGAAGGACCTGACCACGTAACACCTGGAAGGTCTAAATGTGACTGAAAGTCAATGAAGTCTTGGTAAAATAGTGATGTGTGGCTGTTCTGGGCGGACCGGTCAGCAGGCTGAAGTCGCCTTACAAGTGAAAACAGAATTACAATAATTATAAAACAATGAGGATTACAAGAGACTCCGAACTTTAGAGACAGATCTCAGTGTTGAAAACAGTTTGGTCAGCTGTTGGGAACGACCCTCCAACGACACACAGCAGCTCATCAACCACAACCCAAGGTTTGTGAGGCTGGCCCCGAGCCCCGAGCACCAAGATGGTGTCTGCTCATCTTTTTACCGGCAGCAGTGATCACACGTCCCGTTTGCTTAAATTTATCTGATGGTAATTTGAAGAGAGACAGTTTTTGATGCAAAACAGAGATTTATAAAGCTGGCGTAGGAACAAAAACCGGCGTACGCTAAATGTAGTCACCTTTTGGGATTTATACAACCAAACTTGCTGGGAAAATTTTCCTACCTCCACGACAACGCTGACCCGGGTGTACGCACAAAAACCTGGGAAAACCGGAAACGGCAACACCAGCAGTCCAGAATAAAATCAAGGAGATGATGAGGTGGGGAGTCTGCTGCCTACATTAACCAGTCAGTAAAAAATGTGGAAAGTAAACTTTGGTCTTTTAATTCTGAGATCCAGGGACAGACTGGAGGTCTAGAAGTGATGCAGCGATTATGAAACACACAAGAGGTGGATTTCCTTTATTTATTCATTCTTACACAATGCTTTTGTAATTGTTGTCCCAGTTTCGTTAAGCAGGATAAATCCTGGTGGAGCGTGGCACCTGCTCTTCAACGTAGCTTTAAACTCATCCTCATGGTTTCACTGCTGGATAAAAGGAGCAACTTTGTATGTCGTCTCCTGAGAGCTAAGGCCCCCCTGTCTTTAAATTCTAGAGACGTCCCTGTTCAGCCGGGAAAGACAGTTCAGCAGTGCTTCTTTAAAGAAGAAACCTGAAGCTGTAACACAACCTAAATGATAACCAAATACAGAAAAACGTTGAGGGGAAAACATCTAAAAATGAAAGGGGGCTACAGAAACGTTATGGAAGGGGAACAGGAAGAATGACACAAGAACTGGACTGAAAAGCAGTGATAACATTTAATTTTAAAGATTCACTTTTATTTAAATGTTTAAAAAATGTAATTTAACCTTATCTTTGTCCAACTGACCCTGGCTGATTATTTGGATAGTTCGGGACAAAAATACAGAAAAATGTGAATATATTTATTGATTTAAAAGTTTTACTACTGTTTTATATTGTAATTATAATGTGATATTATAAAACACGTATTAAAGTGATAGCGTCTGCCCCTCTCTGCGGCTCCCCCCGCCTCCCGCTCTCCTCGCCGCGGCCCTGCAGGTCAGACAGGAACAATATGGCGCCGGGAGAAGCGGTAGCTTCGGGACCAGTCGTTGTCTGAAAGACTGGCGAACCGACAGGATGAACCTCTGCACCCAGTACCTTCGGTAAGCTCGGCACCGTATCTACTATCCGGCCTTCCTGTGGTACTGGTTGGCCCGGAACCGACCGTGTTCAGCCCGCAGGTGTATTGTTTTGTTCGGTTGTTAGCATGGGAGCTAACAGGTTCAGGGACCACCCCCTTAGCTAATCGTTGGCGCTAGCTAGCTTCACATATCAACAAACAATCGATAGCTCTGAGCGCCTTCTGATCACATACACCTTGCCAGACATGATAAATAATTAAATAAAAAGTGTGTGGTGACACAAATGTGGTGTGTGTCTTGTATTTTGATTTAGTGTTTACCGCTACACAGACGCAGTGTGTTATTGCTAGTTAGCAGTAGCTTGCTAGCATATTTCTGCGTATGTCAGGTTAGCATCGATGTTGACACATTCACACTCAGCCTGGTTAACTAGTGTTTACAAGCCTATTTTATTAATTATTGCAGCTAATAATATGTGTGTTTAAATGCTCTGCCGTGTTGTTTAGTTGTAGTGATGTAGTAACTAGCAGTCAGTGTTAGCCTGTTGTTGTTTGTTTGATGATATTTTGTGATTCAGGAAGTCGTGCGAGCCCTCATGCCGACATTGGTGTGGGCAGTGAAATGTTTAAATGAGGCTGCGTTGTGTGGATGGTGAGCAGTGATGAAGTGCTACGCGCGCGTGTGTTTGGGGTCAGGTGTTGTCACGCTGCGTGTTGCTGTGGTGGTCGTGTCTAATCTGTGTTCTCTGTTTACATCCGAGCAGCCAGGCAGAGGCCCTGAAAGCTGACATGACAGGTAGGTGTGCACCATCACCTCCTCACACACACACACACACACACACACACACACCTGTCCAGGTATCAGCTGGATGCTGAGCAGGTTTATCACACACAAGCAAATGCTGGTTGTTAATCTGAGATCAGAGTCCAGTTTGTTTCTCTCATTTGTTCCAGTACAAACCAGAAGCTCTGGTGTTTGGGTTGGTCCTGAATATGAGGAGGAATTTATCTGGTGGAAATATGAAAAATATGGGTCCCTGCTGGTATTAATTTTTCACTTGGTCTAGTTTAAGGTTTCCGTCTGTTGGAAATCAGCTGCTCTGTCTGTTTGCTGGCACTGAAACTGGACTTGATGAGAGCTGGAGAACAAAGGAAGATTTTGGTGTTGCTGAAGCTGAAAGTCTGGTGTTGGCTCTGGATGAAGATGTTCAGTCGCCGTAACTGAGCTGTTTTACACAAGCTCATCAGCAGAAGCCAACAGGCTGATTTTAGGTCCATTCTGACATACAAAAACCTGAATGTCCCCAACAAGCCGTAGATCTGTACGTTTAATCTTGGTCTCTACAGAAAGCTGAGACATGTGGGATTACTACAGAAGTGTCAGAGTAAATTCACCTGGAACACAGTAGAAAATGTAAATGTTTATCTTCTAAAAAAAAGAAATCAGTGAAAACCAGAGGATAGAAGTCATCTGGTAATTAGAAGAGTAGTCCTAGGAATGAGTTAATGTTGAGCAGGTATCAGCCTGGAACATTTCTTCTGACGGCATTTAGATGTTTCAGTCGAGTTTTTATGTCTGATATGAGCTCTGAGTTCAGCATCATCAGTTACCATGGTGATGCTGAATCGGCCGTCTGCAGGCTGACGTCTGCTCCGTCTGGTGATTCAGAGCGAGAAGAGCTTGACGTGAGAGAACTCGGACAGACAGGAAGTGATGAATGAAACTGGGTCGAGGATTTCTGTGTTTTAGCAGCCAGTCATCAGCAGTTTGTTGTTTGTGTTTCAGGTCACAGAAAACTGAAGATATTTGTTAAAAACCGATTCTGTCTGCAGCTGAACGTCACAAAGTTGACGAGGACGGAGAGTCTGGGTTTGAGTTGAACATACAGGAAGTGTTTGTTTATCTCAGCTGCTGATAAAGTTTGTTGTTTGTTTTTGTTCCACATCGTTTACTTCCTGTTTTGAACCTCCTGGTAGATTGTAGAAATATTTTCTGTTTGCACTGCGGACAGTTTGTGGACTGAAAGAAATATCCCACCTTGGTCCAAAAACAGATGCTTTCAGACCTCGTCTGGTTTTCTGTCAACATGCGAGAGAAACCAACTCGAGAAATCGGGTTCAGCTCAGGTCAGGTCAGAGAAACACGACCTCATCCGTGTAAAAATCTCCTCAAATGTACAAAGAGGTTTGAAACGGGACGACAGAAGTGATGAGATGTTGTGAAACGTCCAGACGGACAGTGAACGCATCTGATTGGGTGTTGATATGCTGCTGATCAGGTTCATGTTTACAGGCTGGACTGCAGTCACATGACTTTGGTCCATGTTCGGGAGCGCATGTAAAACCAGGAAACTCGGGAAACACCAACCTACCTTCTGACTGTCGTCATTTTAAACCTTCCTGTTTGTTTTTAAACTTTTGATTTGGCAAATATACTAGTTTTACACTGGAATTTAATTTGTTCTTCCATTTTTTATTCTATTTTATTTCATTTTACTAAATTAAATTGGTTCGAGTTGATTTAATCTATAAAAAACGCCCTGAAATGAATTAGTTGTGATTTTGACGCTTTGCAAATAAAGCTGATTTGAATTGAATAATTTCTGATTCCTAAAAGTTGTTTTTTTCTTTTTTTTGTTGTTCTTTTTCACTTTGATTGTTTTTGTCTGTTTTAAACGATTTCTTTTGTTTTCAACCTTAAGATGAAAATTAAGCTAATTTAGTGGCAACGTGAAGCTGTCACCATGGTAACGTGTCTCAGGACACGCTGTGAAGCTGAGTGAGAACATGTCCTCTGTGATCAGAGTCTTTCTTGTGTCCACCTTGAGTCCTGAGATGATTTCTGATGTGTGTGTGTGTGTGTGTGTTTAGATTCAAAGCTGGGGTCAGCAGAGGTGTGGACGTCTCGGCAGGCCCTGCAGGACCTGTACCAGAAGATGCTGGTCACGGACCTGGAGTATGCTCTGGACAAGAAGGTGGAGCAAGACCTGTAAGCTGATCCACATCACACTTTGATCCATGTCACACACACCAGCTGTTCCTCTGCAGGTTTATTCATGTAAACACACACACACACAAAACAAAGCTCACGAGAGGTCACAGCAGCGGGAACCTGTTTGAGGGGGGGACCCTTTTCACTGCTGCACCACTGAACCTGCAGCAGAGCAGCTGTGTTATTGGAGAAGTTGAACAGTGAACGTTCAGAACGTGAAGCTGGAGCAGATGTTGAAGATGAAGGTGACGACACAGATTGAGGAAGAGGACGGTGATCCTCAGCCGTCCAGGAATTCTGAAGCTGTCTGGTTGTTTTTGTTTCATCATAAACTGAACTCCGTCTCCTGACGCTGTCCTCTGTCCTCCTGCAGGTGGAATCATGCCTTTAAGAACCAGATCACTACACTGCAGAGCCAGGCCAAGAACCGGGCCAACCCCAACCGCAGCGAGGTCCAGGCCAACCTGTCGCTCTTTCTGGAGGCAGCGAGTGGCTTCTACACTCAGGTGGGGGTCTGAGCGGAGACAGGACCGTGATGGTTGACGTCTCGCTGCGTGCGTGAGGCGCTGATGTAGATGTCCCCCTGTCTTCCAGCTGCTGCAGGAACTGTGCACGGTGTTCAACGTGGATCTTCCGTGTCGGGTCAGGTCGTCTCAGCTCGGCATCATCAGCAACAAGCAGAGCGGCGGCGGCGCCATCGTCACGCCGCAGCCCAGCTCCTGCTCCTACATCTGCCAGCACTGCCTCGTCCACCTCGGAGACATCGGTGAGGAGACCCTCGTCGTTTCTGGAATGAAGCTTTTTTTAGTCCAGAAATGTATTTAAATTTGTATTTATTATATCTTTTTTTTACATCTGTATTTTTTATTAAATCTATTTTGTAAGTCTTTTTTTTATTTATATTTGTTTTTTATTTCTACGTATTATTATTATTATTATTATTATTAATATATTTATATACTTTTAAATGTTCATTACTACATACAATTTTCATTCTATATATTTTGTGTATTTTTTATTTTTAATATATTTGTAATTATTCACATTTTATTTATCTTTGAAGTTCTTCTTAAATCTGTTATTTTATTTGTATTTTATATTTAATGTATATTTTATTAATAAGTAAAATAAAATGCTTTGTGCGGTAGGTATTTGTTTTTTAATGTGTTTAGTTTCTTATATTTTTATTTCTGTTTTCTCTGTAACAAACTAAACGCTGTTTTCTTCGTGTTTCTGTTTTTCAGCTCGGTATCGGAACCAGACCAGCCAGGCCGAGTCGTACTACCGACATGCTGCTCAGCTGGTTCCATCCAACGGTGAGTCCGGCCGGTTTCTGGGTCTGGCTGCTTCTGTTGGATCAGGTTTATGTGGACCTCTAGAACCTCTCCCAGCTAAAGGCCGTTTCATCAGACAGTGAGGGGCAGCCATGTTTGTAGTTTCCTGCAGTGATTGGACCTTCCTGGTTCCTCTGTCTCCTGCAGGTCAGCCCTACAACCAGCTGGCCATCCTGGCCTCCTCTAAAGGAGACCACCTCACCACCATTTTCTACTACTGCCGCAGCATCGCAGTCAAGTTCCCGTTCCCAGCAGCTTCCACCAACCTGCAGAAGGCTCTGTCCAAGGCTCTGGAGAGGTAACGCCACCCGATACAAACACACCAGAGAGATTTTATTTAGTGGTCTCCATCGTCAGCCTGAAGGGTCTGACTGAGAGGACATGAAGCAGAATCAGAATCGCCTTTATCGTCATTGTTGTAACAACAAAGTTTGAGCAGCTGCATCTTAAAATGTTGCCTTTTAAAATATTTACAAGATATGAAATGAACATAAAAATAGAAAAGTATATAAATACAATGAAATAGTAAATAAACAGAATGTAAACAGTAAATCGTGCAGATGGAGAGACAGGCTTTGTAGAGCCGTTCTTATCGCTGTGATTTTGACTTGTTTAACGTGGTTATTGCTCTTGCCTCTTAGTCTACTGGTCTGGACTCTGTGTGGCCTGTAGCGCCTCACCATGGTAACAGCTCAAACCGGTTGTAACTGGGCTGAGAGGTTGCAGAGAGCAGCCTGGGATCCTCTGGGCTGCGTCGATCCCTCTGTGCACGCTTTCCTATCCGCCGGCGAGCTCCCTGCGTACCACGCTGTGATGCGGTGCATCTGGATCCTCTATGGTGGCTCTGTAGAACCACACCAGCAGCTTGGCTCCAGGCTCAGCACCTCGGGAAAGGGAGTCGCTGCTGGGCTTTCGTCACCGCCTGCGATGTATGTTGGCAGTCCAGGAGAGGTCATCGGAGATCTGCACGCCTAAGAACCAGATGGAGTGAACCCGTTCCACGTGGTCCACGTTGATGTAGAGAGGGGCCGGATCCGTTCTGCCCTTCCGGAAGTCCAGGATGATTTCTGTAGTTATTGTAGTGGGAGATTGTTCTCTGAACGCCACGCTGTCCTAGCAGGCGCCTGATTACTGTTTCTGTAGTTGGTGATTTGACTGAATCCCTGCCACATGCTCCTGGGTCATTTTCAGGGGGTCGTCCTCAATCCTTCTCTTGTAGACCGCCTTGGCTCTGTACAGGGCCGATTCCTGTCCCTCAACTCGAAGGCGGTGTTGAGGCTTCTCAGGAGTGATTGTAGACCTGTAGAAGATCCTCTGGGGGATTTTTCAAACTCCTTCCATCTGTTTTTGCAGTCGTGATGAGGTGAAAACCAGGTGGAGCGTGTCTGATTTCATCAAGGCCTTCATCAAGTTTCATGGCCATGTGTACCTGTGTAAGAGTCTGGACAAGCTGGACGGTCTGAGGGAGAAACTGGAGGAGCAGTTTCAGGTAGGACGGTGCCTTCACCCTCACATAGGATGTGTTTTCAGAGTGCACAGGGTGGCTCATGCTTTGTGGTGTGTGTGTTTGCAGCGGCTGATCCTACAGAAAGCCTTCAGTTCCCAGCAGCTGGTGCACATCACCATCATCAACCTGTTTGAGCTGCACCACCTCAGAGACCTGACGGCCGACAGCATGGAGCAGAGCTACAGCAGCGAGCAGCAGGTCAGCTGGTTCCAGCTGCTCGGCCTCTTCAGTAAGAACCGCACACACACTCTGTTTTCGGCTTTTATTTTCACCTCCTGTTTGACGTCTGGAGCTTTCTGAGCATGGAGGGAAGTATCTGTGGTTCCATGTAGCATCACAACGCTTGGACCTGCATCGAGTTATTTATTTGAGGTGAAAAGCTGTAGTAACAGAGCTGGTAGCAGTACGCCTGCTTTCTTTTTCTTTTTCCACCCACGAACGTCGCCAACGTGCAAGTCACATGATCAGTGACAAAAGCTGAGAATGGTCTTTAAAGATCTTGTCTATTAATCTCGCCTGCATCGTCAGTTTTCAGCTTCAGCCTCTAAAAACATGAAGGAAATGGGAAGGAGGGACAGTCTGAATTGTTTTCATTGAGTAAACAATGTTTCCATGGCAACATGTTCGGAAGTGTGTCCCGAGTTAGTCTGAGATCACTCCGTCCCCACAGTGTCCTTCTTGGGTGTGATGTGCAGCCGAGTTCTGCTCAACAAGAACCGGGGTGAGGAGATCATGGGGGAATGTCCACTGCCAGCCATCAAGGTGTCTCTGGACTGGCTCAAGCTGAGGCCCAGCATCTTCCACGAGGCCGCTGTGGAGAAGAGACAGTAGTAAGTTCCTTTTCCTGTCCTCCTTTAACCAGCATGGAGCTGCTGTAGCGTCTCTGACTCCTCTGTCTGTGTTGTAGTGTCTGGCCCTGGCTGGTGTCCATCCTCAACAGCTTCCAGCCCAAAGAGGAGGATGTGTCCAGCCCCTCGGGTAGGAAAACCTCAGAGACTTAATCTGTTAGGCTCCACTTTAGCTCCACTGTTAGCTTTACCGACTCTGTTATCTTTACCGACTCTGTTAGCTTTACCGACTCTGTTAGCTTTACCGACTCTGTTAGCTTTACCGACTCTGTTATCTTTACCGACTCTGTTATCTTTACCGACTCTGTTAGCTTTACCGACTCTGTTAGCGTTACAGACTCTGTTAGCTTTACCGACTCTGTTATCTTTACCGACTCTGTTAGCTTTACCGACTCTGTTAGCTTTACAGACTCTGTTAGCGTTACAGACTCTTAGCTTTACCAACTCTGTTAGCTTTACAGACTGTTAGCTGTTAGCTTTCCTGACTCTTTTACAGAGGTCACGTGTTTCTCTGCCATGGTTTGTAGATGGGTACTAAGCAACATGTTTGTGTGTTTGCTGGATTGCAGCAGTTGAAGGTCTGTTTGTTTTCTCCACAGCGATGCCCCTGCCGGAGGAGTTTGAGCTCCAGGGTTTCTTGGCTCTCCGGCCCGCTCTGAGGTACTGACCCGCTCCGGTTCGTTCTGAGGTGTTCTGAGTCATGGTTCAGTCATGGTTGATGTTGGGATGTGTGTTGGTGTTTCAGGTGTCTGGACTTTACAAAAGGCCATCAGGGGATCCTGGTGGACAGGGACGGCCTGCCGGTGCACGCTCGACACCAGCGGCTCATCAGTCTGGGTAAATGGGTGGCTGACAACCAGTCGGGGTGAGTGTTGGTTACAGAGATCAGCTCAGAGAGATGATCAGGTTCCTGTCTGGTCCTTTTCTTTTTTTGTAGCGAGAACATGTGGTCCAGGTAACAGTCTTTTCTTCAGGGAAAGAGACGGAAACCTAAAATTCTTCATCATTTTGATTCTTCATCAGATGTCTGAATGAAACTACAGTATTAAGCTTGATTTATACTGGCGCGTCTGCGTGAAGTCGGTTACACCGTCACCATTTTAGGCACCGTGTAGCTTTGCAGAGGCTCGACGTGCACCTCTTCCAGACCTGACATGCACCTTCTATGCAGACAGTTACGCAGAAGTACTCCCTTATGATTGGTCAGTTTGGCATCACGTGTTTCCAGATTTCTGGATCTTCTCGCTGAATTTGTGTGGTAACCAGCTTTTTAAAAACAACACCCAATGGATCAAGTTGATGAGCAGCTGATCGAATTATTTCTTCATTTGCTTCCTCAAGCTTCTGAAGACACTGCACCATTGTTTTAAATTAGGAAATACTTACTGGAGCTGAAGCGAACCATCAAAAGGACTCCGACTTGCTGAGTTTACCGGCCGATACCACCCCTGCTGCCACCTTCATGTTAGGAGAACAAACTGCAACACAACACCAAAACGACGCGTTCCCCCTACACTCGAGTACGACAGCCAACTCACCAGCGTCAGCTACGCCGTAACCGACCGCACGCAGACGCCGAAGTGAACCATCAAAATCCAGCTTTAGTGTCTTCATGATAGGACCAATGTGATGCGAATATGTTGGAATATTTCTGGGGTAAATTATGTTGTCAGGTTTAGATCCATGTCCTCTTTTACACAGACCTGCTTGAATCGGATATCTGAGCTCAGATATTTCAGTATCTTTCCATTGGGACGTAGAATCAAAGTTTCTTGTTTGGTTTAGGTAATTTTCCTTCTAAAATAAATGTCGATGGAAGTTTATTTTATTTATGGGATTTATAGTAACTCATCCCAACATGTTTAATTTCTGTCCATTCAATACTGATGTTGATGAGTTTGACGGGTTTTTCCAAAATATGACTAAATCGACCAAAAGGCTCCAAATGACATCAAATATCTGTAGAGATGCATCCGGTGGTTCCAGTCGGACCAGCGGTTCAGTGTAGAGCTGGAACAGAACCGGACGTGTTCTCTGAGGTCTGACGTTTTTACAAAAGTAAACAAAAGTTGGTTCTGGTTCTTCAGAACTTCATGGCCATCTTGTCTCTGCAGGCTAATCCAGTGCAGAGTGAGCGAGGAAGGCCTCCTCCTCTTCATCAGTGACATTCCAGAGCAGGCCATCGAGGAGCCGCAGGAGAAGGAGGCGCCGGTCCTGCAGGAGTCATCCAACAGCGAGCAGACGCAGAACGACGGCGGGAATTCGGGCCTGAAGTCGGTTCTGTCTGCGGGGAAGACGCAGAGCTCGTGGCCTGATGGCAGCGAGCGGCCCGTCGTCACCTTTAAGGAGAACATCAAACCCAGAGAGCAGAGCCGCGAGCCGGGTCGGAACCTCCACCAGAAAGACGGCAGCAAGGAGCGGCGGGACTTCAACGGAGTCCTCGTGAAAGCAGACCCGAAGAGGGACGGGAAGAGGAAGAGCGACGTGAGGAAGAGTGTCCACGAAAAGACCACCGACGTTGGGAAACAGGTGGGAACGCTGACATTCCGTCTGGTACTGATTTGGTTCTGTGTGATGCTGACGATGCGTTCACTGTCCTCCAGGTGAAGGCACAGACTGAGCTGAGGAAGACTCCGGTGTCAGAGGTGAAGAAGACTCCTGTCACTCAGACTCAGACCACCTGCTCCTCCCAGTTCATCCCCATCCATCATCCTGGAGCCTTTCCACCGCTGCCCAGCAGACCTGGTACGTTCACGCCCAAACTGGTTCTGATCCGCATCACAGACCGGTTTTAAATTCCCGACTGATTCCTTCCAGGTTTTCCCCCCTCGGCCTATGTGATCCCACCCCCAGTGGCGTTCCCAGGGCTCCAGGTCAATCCAGGGTTCACCTTTTCCCCCGGAGTATCGGTTCCTGGACCTTTCCTTCAGCCGGCCGTTCACACCCAGGCCGGAACCCAGGTCCAGGCTGGGAAACAGTCCCACATTCCCTACAGCCAGCAGAGGCCTTCGGCGCCGGGGTCCTCGGCTCAGGGCCCGGGAACCATGACCCAGGTCCCATCCCCGGCCCAGCAGCAGCTGCAGGTTCAAGCCATGAGTCAGCAGCAGTCCCCCACCAAACCGGGCCAGCAGGTCGGGTTAGGGAAGAGTCCACCTCACCACCCGGGCCTGCAGCAGGTCAGATCATAGGACCTTTACTTCCTACCTTCTACTGTGTGTTGTAATCCTGCCGTGATGACGAGATGATGATGTTTGTGTTTGTGATGTGAGCAGTACATCCAGGACCAGCCGGCCCAGATGTGGAACCAGGCCCAGGCGGCTCTGCAGAAGATCCCGCCCATGCAGATGTCCCTGAAGCAGCCGCCCCAGCAGCAGCAGAGCTACTTTATGACGACTCAGGACCCCCTGAAACTGTACGAGCAGCAGCTCGCCAGCATGGACAAGAAGATGAAGTTCCCTGATGTCAAGATGCAGGACTTCCACTGGGAGCCGCCCTACAGGATGGGGGACGGCCTGGCCATGATGGCCGAGAGGATGAAGAGACCTCCACCTGGTGGGCTCTGTGCGGAACAGGAGGTCCCCTCTGGGCCCCGTGGACCCCCGTTTGAGGTCAGCTCACAGGAGAGTTTTCTTCACAGAACTTAAGATTTGTGCCACCTACAGGTCAGTTCAGGAAACGGCACGTAAAGTCAGACAGGTTGAAGCTGAACGTCAGACAGAAAGCTGGAACTTACCACCTGGCAGACATATCCAGCGATGGTTACAGAGGTTAAAGGTCACAGACAGGTGAAGGAAGCAGGAGTTTATCAGGATGTTCAGCTGTGGCGTCACTGCAGAAAAATGTTAGGAATTCACCTGATGGCGGGCCGGATCAGGCACGGATGGCGGGCCGGATCAGGCACGGTGACTCAGGTAAAAGAAGCTAAAGCTACGCTAACAGAACAAAGTAAACGTGTGAGTTCTTCACCTGACGTCTTCTGGTTGTTTAAATGAAGCGATTCGATTGGTCCGATTCAGCAAAGTCAAATTAGTTCTGACGTATGACTTTGTTTTAAAAATAAATGTAAACGGAAAAAAACAACGAAGGTGAGACGTTGCTCCACCCATCCCGTCCTCCCGGTTTCTACGTGAATTAGGTCTTCATGGCTGATGGATGAAAATAAATCAAGTCGTTTAAACTGTGGGACAGAATCATTTTCTTTAGTAGCCATGTTTACGTGTTATCATGTTTACGTGTTATCATGTTAACGTGTGTACATGTTTACGTGTGTACATGTTTACGTGTTATCATGTTTACGTGTTATCATGTTAACGTGTGTACATGTTTACGTGTGTACATGTTTACGTGTTATCATGTTTACGTGTTATCATGTTAACGTGTGTACATGTTTACGTGTGTACATGTTTACGTGTTATCATGTTTACGTGTGTACATGTTAACGTGTGTACATGTTAGCGTGTGTACATGTTTACGTGTTTCCATGTTTACGTTTACATGCACAACATTTCTTTGATGGTGTCAGAATTCCGATCAGATGTCTAATGTTGACATTGACTCTGGAGAAATTTGTCCTGGTGACGTGGAGAAGGAGGAAAGTGATTTCTGGTGTAAAACACACTTCTCTGTGTGTGAGGGTTGTTGTTGTTTTTTATTTTTGTTTGTCAGAAATAAAACGTCATAAATAAACTACTGATTAAAGCGAACGGTACAATACCAACATAATTAGAAGATGACATGACGTACAGATGATATAACAGGCATGTGCTATCAGGATAACCGTTTCACCGCTCGGAGCTACAGGCGGCGTACCTCACCCGTCTCAACCAGAATTAAATATTGATCCTATTGACTGTGATCGGATCAGAATTTTCCCATCAGTTTGTTCACGTGAAACGTTTTCCGATCAAACATGGCTACAGTTTCAGCCAGACAGTTCAGAACCTTCCTGAGACCAGATCCCGGGCTGCAGATCTATGGTCTGGTTTCTGGTTCCTGTCGTTGCACGGGTCCACTCAGACTCAGGACATTTCAGGACCTATGTCGTCTTTCCTGGTCTAGGTTCAGAAACTGGTCTCTCCTGCTCAGCTTTGTTTGGTAGCTTTCAGTGTAACTTTCCTTCTTTCCACCTCTGTCTCACTGGCTTGCCTTCTTTCTTTTTTTCTATTTTTCTCCTTCCTCCCCTCTTTTTTCTTCTTGCTCTTCCTCTCCTCGCTTCATCTCTCACTAGGACAACAAGAGCTCGCCTCTTCTACCTCCTGACCTGTTAAAAACTCTAGCAGATTTTGAGGAGGAGGAGGAGCTGGTCTTTGCTAAGCCTCCTGATTTCTTCCAGGCCTTGGCTGGCCCTCTTAGCTCTGCTCCTGGACCAAATCTGTTTGTATGTAGCCCCGTCTTCCTCCACCTCCCTTCATCCCAGCCCCACGCCACATCCTTCCCATCCCTCTGCATCTCTTCAGTGATGCTGCTCAGATAAAAATGCTCAATCAGACTCATCATTACTTTAATTCGAGGTTAAATCACAGATGTTTTTACCTTAAATAAAATGCTAAGCAGGGAGAATAGTGACGCAGGTAGAGTCAGAGGAACATCGGCTTCATCTCAGCTCACACAAAAGAATCTGGAAGGAGCTAAAACAAGGAAACCAGTTGATGTCTGAGTAAATATTTGAGTCAGATGCAGAAAGCTGACGTCAGACCGGTCCGTAAACCTTCTGATCTGATGTCCTTCATCTCCGCAGCTGTCCAACCAGAACCGGATGGAGAGCGGGCCCGAAGTCGTCGGCCAATCCTCTTCTCTGCTGCCCGTACCTGGCTTCCCCATGCAGGTGAGTCACCTTCCTCTCTCACGTTGTTCTCCCTGACAATTTCCGGCGGAGTGACGTCAACTTCACTCGGATCCAGTAAAACCAAAAGGATTGATGTCGGAGGGAAAGTAGGTTCGGTTCGGACGGGGATGATCAGAACTATGTTTGTGTTCAGGAGTTCAACCAGAACAGCATCTTCAGCCAGGCATACGGGAAAAACCTTCCCAGCTCCAAGCCCGACACTCCCATGATGCAGCAGGAGCCGTCCCTCTACTCTCTGTTCGAGGGGACTCCGTGGTCCCCCTCCCTCCCTGCCAGCTCAGGTATGTCGCAGCCGCATAGGTTCGGGGGTTTATTTGATTCGGCCAATGAAATGTGTCTCTGATGAAAGCTGCTTTCTGATTGGCAGACCACTCTACCCCAGCCAGCCAATCCCCTCACTCCTCCAACCCCAGCAGCCTGCCCTCCTCTCCCCCGACACACAACCACGGAGCCATGCCCTTCTCCAACTTCGGACCCATCGGCACCCCGGATAGCCGGGACCGCAGGGTGATGGACCGCTGGAAGGCCGACAAGATGGGTGAGTCCCGGGTTCTGGACTGGTTCAGGTTTTTAGTCCGAATCAGCTCCAGGTTACAACAAGGTCATTTCAGGTCAAAGACACAGTCCAGCTCGGTCCAATTCATTATGATCCAGATCAGACCAGTTTATAAGAACTGTTCATAAAAACCAGTTCATAAAACAGTGACGAGCTAAGGAAACCAACGGATCAGATCCTCTCGATTCAAACCTCCT
>CM047982.1:33995233-34007344 GCA_026261665.1 Melanotaenia duboulayi
TATATATATATGAAACATTTATACGTGTACCTATATTATTAGTATTATTATGATTATTACTATTATCATATACCATTGCTGATACTGTTATTATTACTTATTCTATTTTTCTACTTCAGTATTTCATCCTTGTATTTTTATGTATTTTGTGTACTATACCAGAATAAAGTAATCTATCGATCAACACAATGAACCCAAATGAAAAGAAAGTAAAAATGCAAAAAGCTCCAGCAATGAATGTACCTGAAACAAGGTTTGGCTGAACTCGGACTAAAAACCG
Organism: Melanotaenia duboulayi; assembly: GCA_026261665.1. Taxonomy (NCBI): domain Eukaryota; kingdom Metazoa; phylum Chordata; class Actinopteri; order Atheriniformes; family Melanotaeniidae; genus Melanotaenia; species Melanotaenia duboulayi. Next base: position 33,995,514 of record CM047982.1, read on the forward strand.
CTTTAAGTTGGAGTTAACCTCCGTCCACGGTGTGGAGACGTGGCTCAGTTACCAGGAACTAACTGTACAGGCATCGCACGGAAATATATCCAACTTGCAGCTCAACAAGGAAATCATGAACAAAACTCCCAATAAATTGCCTGGAAAATACAAAACCTTTAAAACAAAAGTCCGCAGATGTAAGAAATCCAGCATAAATCATTTTTGTAGAAAAACAATAAAACATTGAGCTTTTTGCTCAGAGAGAAAAACTAGTTTAACTCGAGTCTCAGTTTCCTTTTAACATTGTTAGAATATTTAAATCATTTATTTATAAATTTATAAATTATTATTATTTATATTTATTTATTTATATTTATAAATCATGTTTTCATGAGAAGTATTTTTACATTTTCAAAGCTCAATTTATTAAATGTTCTTTTAATGAAATAATAATAAAATATGATGAAAACCCATTTTACAAGGTTTCATTTCCATGACGTGTGCTTTCTGTTCGGACGCAGCTGGAAGATTTAATAAAGTTAAAGTTCAGTTAAAATCCATCTAGTCGTCAGGAGTCCTCAGCTTCTTCAGAAATGTGTGACTGATTATTATTTTCATTCTGACACAATAATTCAGATCTGGAGGTGATCTCAATGTTTTATTTAAATAAAAGCTAAATTAAACTAAATAACAGAAAAGGCGTGTAGGAAGTTTCTGATCTGAGATAAAATGTCACATTTTAAAATGTCCTGGTTTTCATTGTCCAAAGTAGAACTTATAAAGGAAGTAAATCCTTTCAGTCTTTACAAGCCAGAACGAGAAAATACTTCGGGTGAAATTTGTCTTTATTTCATGTAAAAATTTAAACTCTGTTAAAACACAGGAAACTAAACTTTTCTGGTCCGGTGGACCTGGTTTCTGTTTCCTGTCCAGATGATACATACAAGGGTGACCCGGCCCTGTACGTCCTGAGTCCCCTGCTGCCCCAAGGTTACCCGCCCAAGACGGCCGACCAGCTGGGTCCGGATGTCTGCCTGGCCACGGACTTCTACCCGAAGGATGGCGAGATGGTTCTGAACACGGAAGGGGGTCCGGTCAAGGTGGAAACCACCGCAGCAGCTTTCTCAACGACCACCAAGAGCTACTACTTCGCCGGGTTCAGCAACAAGACCATCCACTCCTGCCAGCTGCATAATTCGTCCAGCAGCAACGAAGCCGGTACCGTAGCCGACCCGCCAGCCGACCCGCCCGCTTTCTGTTCTGTCTCTCAGTAAACCATGAAGACCTGATTCTCAGACCAAAATCAGACATGAACTCTGAGCTCTGACACCATTTTACTTCATTTATAAAGAAAAGTGACTTTATTTTCACCTGAAATATCTGAACATAATGATGTCATGAATTGACGTGATGATGTCATGAATTGACGTGATGATGACATGAATTGACGTGATGATGTCATGAAGTGACATGATGATGTCATGAATTGACATGATGATGTCATGAATTGACGTCATGATGTCATGAATTGATGTCATGAATTGACGTGATGATGTCATGAAGTGACATGATGATGTCATGAATTGACATGATGATGTCATGAATTGACGTCATGATGTCATGAATTGATGTCATGAATTGACGTGATGATGTCATGAATTGACGTGATGATGACATGAATTGACGTGATGATGTCATGAAGTGACGCTGAGAATCAAAGTCTCCAGTTTAAGTTAATTTTTTAATTCAGTGTTTCCTGATTCATTTTGGCTGATGTTTGTTTCCTGTTTCCAAACAGACGACCTCTGCGAGGGCATTTATCCTGGTAAGACACACACACACACGCACACACGCACACACGCACACACACACATGCTGTTCCGGACTCTTCCAGTCAGCTCCAAAGTTTTCCCATTGGTCTAAATTCTTCAAATTATTTCTAATATGCCCCCGAATATTCCATATTTCCACAAATTGTTCCAAAACATTCCACATAATTCCAGTGTTTCCCCAACGGTCTGATCCTGCTTCAACGTGACCTGAAAGTCCTCCGGGCTTCATGTGACCTTTATTCGGATGTTGTGTATTTGTGGAAAACTGTGAGTTTGGTCCTGCAAGGCATGATGGGAAATGGCTTCTCTCCTCTGAGCTTACAGCTTATTGGATCTTTGTTTCTGCTTGGGTTTCCTGTTTTTGGTGAATGTTGGAGAGGCACAGAGGCCGGAGTCTCGCTCCTGTCGCTGTTCTGACCTTCAGTCGGACCACTTCCTGTCCTGATGGACGAACCCGTCTGAACTTTGATCTTCTGCTTTCCAGAAAAAGCCAAGCTGAATTTCTACCTGCTGGTGATGAACGCTGTCCGGGTCGTGTTCACCAAGACGTTGGCCTTCAACACCATCCTGACCATCAGGGCCGTGCTGTTCTGACCTCCGACCGGGTTCCGGTCCTCCGGGCCACCCACCGTCAAACCGATGCAGGACAGCGTCCAATCAAATGCCTTCCAGATGTTTTATTCTCCTCATTTTAACAACATACATGTCGCATGATGCAAACACACACACATCAGCAGTTCTAAAACTTTAGAGATTTTCTTTCTTTTAGTGATTTTCTCAAACTGAAAGTCTTATTTTACACACATTTCTCATTTCTGTTCTTTTAAAGATGGAATATTTGTCTTTTTCTTTTTGCTTTACATATTTTTTCATAGTTAAAAAGCAACCATTATTAAAATACTGAAAAAAGAAAAAAAAAGTTTTCTTCTGTTTTATATTTTTGTTCTATCATTTTCTAAAATGTATTTTTTTTTTTTTTACAAATTCTACATACTTTAGTTTTTTTTAAAGTCAATTCTGCTTTTTATTTCTTTTTTAAGCAGTAAATTCAAAACACATAAATTTACAAAAAAAAAAAAAAAATCCATAGTTTGGGATAAAAATATAAAATTCATCAAAGAAATAAAAACTACAGTAAATAAATTCACCGTTTAGATTTATGTTATTACGACGTGAACATGAATCAGATCCAGAGAGACGAAATAAACCTGATAATCTGACAACAAACTGTAAATAATTAAGTTTGTTTTGTATTTAGAGGAAACGTAGAACTTTCTGTCGTGTTTTTATTCATGTCAAATTATTTCTATGTATAATTTCTTCTTCATTTTGTAGCCATGTAGTTAAACTTTATTAATAAAGCGGCTGTGATTCAGAGTTTTTGTACTTCATTTTTCTGACGTGACGACGTTACCAGCTGGTTGGGAATCAGCTCGTTGCTTCTAAAATCCTGTTTTCTGTCAGACTGGATCTTTGCTGGTTTAAACCAGTTTAAACTGCTTCTTTTCTAAATCGTTTAAGTGTCGACACACCTCCGGTTCATTCCTGAGTTAAGAGCTTTTTTTCTGCCTGAATAGTTCTCAGGTCAGAGTTGTTCCTCTGAAACTGGTCTGGTACCAGGACTGGACTGGAAATGAGGAGAAAAAACTGAAAATGTCCAAAGACAAACTTTGAAAGACCCTCAGAAAGCTGGAGAACTGTAGATGAAGACCACTTTAGAAGATCAGAGATGGAGACATGAGGACTGGATAAATATTTCAAATTTAAGATTAGCGCCTTCGGTCCTGCAGCTTGTGGAGTTCCTCAGGGTTTAATCCTGGGAACGCTTTAACTTTTACTTAAACGCGATTGATGTATTTATTTTAAATTTGATCTGTAACATCTTTGCCATTCAGGTTGTTTCTGGGTGTCAGTTTTCACAGCAGCAGTTTCATCAGTTAAAACCACATTTCAACAGAAACCTGCACCAGAAACAGCCCAAGTGGAAGCTGCAGATAAAAATCTGACTGAAACCCAGCAGCTCAGTTTCACATCAACAGGAAACGCTTTGGTTGAACATCAGCTCGGCTGTCGCTTCCTTTCACACCGACTTTACAAAACACACACGCACTCAGACTGAGCTCAGTATAATCTACAAGCTTTATTTTCAGACTCATTTTCCTCAGAGCTGAGGAGAAAAATCCACGTTTATCAGCAGCTTTCACTGTAGAGACACTTTAAAAAGGATGAGACAACATCCGGGATAAAGTTTAAACGTTAACATGAGCGGGATGATGTGCAGGTTTGTCCCGCAAGAAATTCCACACAGCTTTTCCTTTTTCAGTCGATCTCAGCAGGTCTTAACACCTAAATCATTTCTGTCCCAGATCTGCCTCCATCACTTCTTGTTTGATTAAAAGAGAAACTCTGGCAGTGGTCCTTTAAATGACTGAGATGTCCTTCATCATCCCTCATCATCCTCCGGACACCGAGGTCAGACCAGCTGACAGGGCGCCTGAGAGGCGCTGCGACCCGGTGGATGAGGCAGGAACTCCACCTGTTTGATACAAACACCAGCTTCACCAAACAGGTCACATGTCAAACAGAATCATCCTCACCTTTTCATTTCCCCAGAATCTCTTCAGACCGATGAGGTTTTATTAATTCAAGACAGGTTCCTAACAGCGCGGACAGGAGGGTGGGTGGAGAGGAGGGAGGCCATGTAGGTCAAGTTCCCAGGCTGGGACCTGAGTCTGGGTCTGCCTCAATGCTGCCTCCTGCTGGACAGATGGAGGAACACACTTAGTGGTAGAAACTGCAGCAACACACACCAGAAAAATCTCCATTAAAAATAAAATTCTAGAAAAATCTCTGAGTAAAAATGAGTGAATGAAAAGTCCTGTTATTATTCATATTAAATAATTCATCCACCCTCCACTGTCTCGGGTCCACCTCCTTTAATTCTTGGTGTCAGAGATCATCAAGGTTTTGGAAACACCAGGTTTATTTCTGTCATGCTGCCCAACGTGCTTTACAAACTACAACTCATCTAAAATAAAACAAAGTGAATAAAAACAATTAAAACCAACAACGACCAGGACAGTAAAAAAGAAAAATGTTTAGGGCAACTTGTGGTAAAAGCCAGCAACATCCATCACATTCGGACTTTCTCTAACTTCTTTACATCAGTGTTGCTTTTACGTCGACCAGGAACCTTCATCCGTTCCTGGATACGACGGCTGTCTGGACAGAATTCAGTCACAGTGGGAAGAAATGCTTCATGTGTTTTACTGGAACAAAGAGATGCTGCGAATGCACTCGTCTTTGGTTTCTTGGGCCTCAGGTGTGTCANATACGACGGCTGTCTGGACAGAATTCAGTTACAGTGGGAAGAAATGCTTCGTGTGTTTTACTGGAACAAAGAGATGCTGCAAATGCACTCGTCTGTTTGGTTTCTTGGGCCTCAGTTGTGTCGGGCCAGGCTGCCTGCTCAGTCTGAATACACTGAGACCTATAAAACCTTTATACACACTCCTCCCTTTATACGAAGCGGCTCCATCACTGGTTTCTCTTTGTCTACGTCAGTGGGTCCCAAACTTTTAGAACCATGGGCCTTAAGATAACATATGTTGGTGTTTGGTGAATCCCCAGTTGGAGAGAGGCTGGTCTAGAAGATGATCCTGTCTGACATCTCTTCGTCTTCATCTTCGTCTTCGTCTCGCCTGCAGTACGTACCACACCAGGTCAGGTAAACACATCACATTCTTTATTCCCAGCAGCACCACTGCCATGTTTATATTTTATTTAATTTACAAAATACCTTCAAACACAACTTTGACACCTCTCACTATTTCAGGTTTAATCTGCAGCAGATTATTACTGGTCACAGCTGCTGTCAATCATCCTGGATCACACTTGCATGCACACACATACACAAACGTTTCTTTTCTCTTCTGTTAATATGACCTCAGTACATTTTCTTCTTACTCTTGTCATTTTAATATTACCTGACTTACATGCTTTGGATTGAGTGGATTTTGTTTATGTCTTCATCTGTGTCCTGCTGTGTTTCTACTCGGGCCTCTTGGCCAGTTTGGTAATGAGAATTTGGTTTTCAAGCATTTTACCTTGTAAAAGGACGGTGAGAAAAAAGCAGTGAGTGATAAAAATACACTCCTCTGGCAGCTGGAGTTTCCTCTCAGGTGTTTTTAGGCCACAGCTGAAGTTTGTTTAAGAAACAGGTCACATCAGTTGGTTTCCGCCTCTAACAAACAGCATCTGACGTCTGATGAGTTCATGTCAGAGAGGAGAAGCTAGAGAGGAGTCCTGAACCTGGTCATCAGGAGGTATCCAGAACTTCAACCCGATAACTTCATGTTCCCAACGTCGGTCTGACTGTGGAGCGAACATCTATTAAACAGGAAACGTCTAACAACCGACATCAGGCTGACAGGTTCTACAGTTTTCTGATTGACCAGCAGGGTGGATGTTTGAGAAGAATCACTACGGGAAACGATTACTGACCTTTCCTCATGTAGGTTTTACTCACAGAGGAAGATGAAGGTTTTCACCAGATTTTTACCTGCAGAGATGAACTTTGTCCAAACTCTGACAGAATTAACACGCCAGAGGAAAATAGAAAAAAAGGTTTCAGTAGTTCAGCTGTAAAAAGCCACGTTTGCATTTTTATTTCTGAAGTTTCTCAAAATGTTTTTTATTTTTTTTCAGTTTTTCATTCACTAGTGAAGCCAGTCTGAAGCGATCTTTGGAAAAGCTGAGACACAAAACGAGACACGTGAAGCTGTGTGGAGTCACCAGCAGGGGGCAGTACAGGCTGCACTGTTAGTGGCTGTAATTAAGAAAAGAAGTAGTTTTCTTCATTTTCTTTTTGCACCAAACCAGGTAAGAAAAACACGCCTTTTATATTTTTCTCCAACACTTTGATGAGAATGAAACAAGTTTTTGAAAAACATTTTGTTAATTTTGTTTCCTGTTGATAAACTTTTAGGCCACACCCCTTAGAAGGAGGCGGAGCTTCTGTTGGAAAACAACGCCCGGGAGACGTGTCTGTCCTGGATGGTGGACTTTAAGGATTCAGGGACAAAATCATCATTTTAACAAAAGCAGAGCAGACTGACAGATGTGTGTCGCCTTGATGAGGAATGGGAAGTGGACATTAACCGGAAGTGGATGCTAACAGGAAGTGGACGTTAACAGGAAGTGGATGTTTACAGGAAGTGGACGTTAACAGGAAGTGGACGTTAACAGGAAGTGGATGTTAACAGGAAGTGGATGTTAACAGGAAGTGGACGTTAACAGGAAGTGGATGTTAACAGGACACAGTGAGGTCAGTGTGAGATTATGTTTTAATCTTGTCAGACAGACTAAAACTTTAAATGACTTTAAGAAAGAGTAAAAGTTTTAACTGATTAAGCTGTTAACGCCTTAATTTATTTATGGTGATAAAAACTATAATAAATACAGTAAGAAAATCAGGAAAAATTCTAAAAAGAAAAAGTCTGGAATTAAATTAAACACACTTAAATATTAGTTAATTAATAACATTTTTTAACAAAGATACATACAAAATAATAATATGGAAATAAAACCATAAAAATAAATAGCAAATAAAAAAAAAGAAATTTGTCTAATAGAAAATAAAAAAGGTCAACAGATGAATAAAAGTACGTCAGTGAATAAAAAAGTGTCAGAATACTTTAAAATCCAGATATTTACGATGTCAGCAGCCGACGTGAAAAGATCTTCAGGTCAGTGTGTTTTTGTCAGAGTGTGAGTTGATGTGTGAAGAACCAGGGAAGAGAAAAACTTTATTTCAGTACCGGAACCAAACTGGTTGTTCAAACTGGTAAGAAAAAGTTTTCTGTTTCTCACTTTTCAAACATTTTCTTTTTATTCTTTTCAGTTTTAAACAGTTTTCTAAATGTTTAGTTGAAGAAAAAAGCTGCAAAGAAAATCAATTTAACGATAAATCATTCTTCTAAAAGTTAGAAGACCTCAGAAAAAGAAGCTTCACAGATAAAATAAAGAGTGATGGTGGATAAAAACTGGCAGCAGGTTTAACCAGAGTGTGAGTTACAGTCTGTAATGAACCAAATTAAAGTCAAAAGAGGAGATTTTTGTCTTTTAATTTAATTTAATTTTAAATTAAAACTCATTTGATTATTCTATTTGGATTTATTTTGTTTGTAAAAAAAAAAACATCAGTGAAGTCAGAAAAACAAGATGAGGTGAATTCAGAAATGATTATGTTTTTTATTCTTTAAAGGCCGAAATTAGATTTATAGACATTAAATGTTCAAAGGAGGAAAAGCTAAAATGTCTGAGACAGATAATCATGTTTAACCAGACAGATGGAGAATAAGTTAAAACAAACAATAGAAACTGAAGCGACGTAGTTTTCGTCATGGACTGACGCTCAGTGTGAATCAGAGAAATGATAAACTTTATTTTGGAAAAGGCACCAAACTAAACGTTGAAGCAGGTGAGATTTTTTTCATCATTTCATATTTTCTTTATTATTTGTTGATTTTTCTTTAGATTTCTGTTTTTTGGACATCGTTACTGATGCAAACTGAGCGGCTCAGAACAGCTGCAGAGCTGCCAGGACAAATAAAGATAAAAATACTGACCAGAAACTCAGAATTTTACAGTTTAAAACGGAAAAAAAGAACCAAAATATTTTTAAACTCTGAAATAATAAATTCACTGTAAAATTCTGAAGATAAACGAATGAGAAAAACAAGAGTAAAATGAGCCCAGATCAACATTTACTGTGGTTTTATGCTGAAATTTTAATTCATTTCTTTAGTTTGTTTAGTTGAAGCTGGTCTGAAAATAAAAAGTTTGTTTTTATTATAAAGAAGAAAATCAACATCAAACTGGATTAAAGAACGAGAAGACGGATGACGTGTAAAAAGACAGAAAGCAGAGAAAGAATCAGAGAATCATGTTTAATCAGACAGATGGAGGATAAATTAAAAAAAAAAAGGTTAAAGCATTGAAACGTGAGATGATGTGAAACTGAGTTTTTTACATGGACCGAGTCTCGGTGTGAATCAGGGAGGAAACACCAAACTTTTATTTGGGAAAGGAACCAAACTGAAAGTTGAAGCAGGTGAGATTAAAAACATCTTTGTTTTATTTCTGCTTTTTTTTATATATATATTTTTGGACGTTTATGGATGAAAACTGAGATTTTAATGTTAAATAAATTTATTTCATGGTTTTAAAACAGCGGAAAATCTCCAGAATAGCAATGAAATGTTCAACGAGACGTTAAAGTAAAATTAAATATTCATTTTCATTCATTCATTCAAAATGAAATATGAGATATGAAATAAATAGATGGAGCAGTTTTCGTCCCAGACTGAATCAGAGTGTGAAGAATCAGGGACAGAAAATGTTCTTCGGCTCAGGAACCAAACTCAACGTTGAAACTGGTGAGATTTTATTTAAACTTTTGGACATATATTTTTAAAATCTCTTCAATTTATCTTTTTCTTTGTATTCTCTAGTTAAGAGAATTAAACTGGCACAAAAACAAATGAACTGTTTTCATTAATAATAAAAGCAGAATAAAGACATAAAAATAAAAAACAAACTGGATTAACAACTTCAGATGCAAAAGAAAATCGATCAATTTGATGATTAAAAAATTCTGTTTCTCAGAATGAGGAATCACGAATGATTGTAATTCACTTTTAATTTTTAATTTCTTTAGACTTAAAAAGCTGCTGTTTGAGATTCAGTATAAGTTTCTGTTTGGCTCGAGCAGCCGATTTATTACATAATCAAAAAATAAAATCACATCAAAGTTTGAAACAGTAAAAATACCATCAGCTAAGAAGATATTAAATTAAACACGTAATTATTTACAGTTTAAAAGGATTTAGAAACCAGGAGCTGCACATCATAAACAAATATGAACATGCATTTATGAGTTAAAATAAAATAAAATGGAAATAAAAGACTAGAAATAAATGAAAATGTGAAATCAGTTTAGAAAAATGTTGAAAATTAAATCCAAACAGCCCCGAATAAATTAAATAATATTAAAAGTTACAATTTATGATAAAAAGTTCATGTAGAAGTTACCGAGTTTGTGTGAAAACAGGATTAATTTTCACATTTCAATTAAAGTTTTGACTTTGCTGAATGAGAGTTTGTGAGGTTTGTGTACGAGTGTGTGTGGTTGTGTGAATGGAGCTGGAAACAAAGTGGTTTTTGGTAGTGGAACGAAGCTCATTGTGTCCACAGGTCAGTAAATAAATAAAGTTTTTACATTTTACATGTAGATTTCCTCCCTGAGAAGTCGAGCCACCAAATTAAAGCAAATTCAACCTTAAATCAGACGTGAATTCTGGTTCAGCCTGGTTTTTGTGGAGGTTTCAGGCTCGGTGTGACAGCTCAGGGAGGGTACAGGACCACGTTCGGGAAAGGAACAAAACTCTCAGTTTACAGCAGTAAGTAACGGTAAAACATTAGTCTGGTAAAATATCGCATGTCGTGTATATCGCTTGATTATTTTTCCATAATCCAAAATTATTTGAACTTCTTTTTAATTATTACAACTTAAAGACAATAAAATTTCAGACTTTTCAGTTTCCACTAACAGTTATTAAAACTTTCTACAACAAACAAAAAGTTTGCACAGAAATGTGTAATTTTTTTTAAAATTTATCCTATGAAAACATAAAAAAACCAAAACTACTCTGAGAGAAAATTGATTATTCAACATATTTTTCTGGTAAGAAGTTGTTTTAAAAAAGAAAAGAACTTTAATTAACAGTAAACATTTACAAGTTTAAATTGACCTCAGACTTGTTTAAAATTTGAAATGATTTCTAACACGAACTTGTGTTAAATCAGTTCATACGGATGTTAAACAGTCATCTAGTTTATGTTCAGCTCTGCATCACAGTGTGAGAGGAAATAATGAAAAACTCATTTTTGGTGGTGGAACTCGACTAATTATCAACTCAGGTGAGATAAAAGTTTTAATTTGAGAGAAGAAATGGCCTTTAAATCTAAATAAGTCTGCTTTTTATCCACTAATATTCATCGTTGGATGTCCCAAAAAGTCCTCGTCTATCAATTCTATGTACAGAAAATATTAAAAGTTTTTGAATTCTTTTGGAATATTTTAGAAAACCTTTAAAAATCAGGTAAAATATATCTGCTTACAACTGAGTAATTAAAATAAAAAACAACAGAAACATTAGGCGCATGTTTTATTTCTAGAACGTTAAACAGTCGTGTAGTTTTCGCTGAGCTCGGCGTCACGGTGTTACTAGAAACACAGAAAAACTGATCTTCGCTCGTGGAAGTCGACTGACCGTCCACTCAGGTGAGACAAACTTTAATATTCTATACAGGAAGAGAAAATGGAAACAACCAACAAAAACTAAATAAATCTGCTTTTATTCACTAATATTCTCTTTTCTGTTTCGTAATGTAAAAGTTATTTAGTTCTTTGGGAATATTTTACCAAAAATAAAAATGGGAGAAAATTAATTCCAGCAAAGTTACTGAATCTTTAAAGTTGAGATGAATAATCAGAATATTATAAACTTGCTGTAATCTGTGATTTTAAGAGTTCTGCTGAAAGTCTCTAGTTAAAAACAAGTTTTCAGAAACAACCAGGCAAGAAATTTAAAATTTGATCCTGAATTTCTCAGTTTTACAGAATGAAAAGCTTTTATAGGACATTCATTAGAACCAGAAAGATTTTTATTTCAGAAATAGTCTAACCGGAACAAACCGATCGTGTTTGCTGTGAGTCGGAGCCGCTGGTGTAGTTTTTGTTCAGCTCTCGGTCACGGTGTGAGAGGAACTGCCGATAAACTGATCTTCGGTGCTGGAACTCGGCTGATTGTCGACTCAGGTGAGACAGAAATCTCAAATCATTGTTTATTTACAGGAGAAAAGTAGAAACAAGTTTAGCCAGAACTTTCCAGAAAATTTCTGAATGATCAAAATCAGACATCATTTCACCGTGTGAAAGTAAAAACAAAGGAA
>CM047982.1:34007615-34017719 GCA_026261665.1 Melanotaenia duboulayi
AACTCACCGTGGACTCGGTTTTACATAAAACCGGCGTTTGTTCGTGGACCTGAACTCACCGTGGACTCGGTTTTACATAAAACCGGCGTTTGTTCGTGGACCTGAACTCACCGTGGACTCGGTTTTACATAAAGCCGGCGTTTGGTCGTGGACCTGAACTCAGTTTTGGGTTCAAGTTGATTTTCTTGAACAGAAGCTAAATGTTTGAGTTGGTCCAACATTAATTTCTTTACAGTTTTTACACTGAATCACGAAAAGGCTTAAACACGTTAAGTTAAGTTTCCTTTTCCCATAAACTCTGCCGGGTCTGGTTGTGGGAACTGGTTTAGGTAAACTGGTGTTTGGATCCAGCAGCAGGCTGAAGGTTCAGAAGCGTAAATTTAGGACATTTTCCAGAAGAAGAGCTGATGTTCAGGTTTAAACTGGTGCTGCAGAAACAGGAATAAATATCCGAGTCCTGAAGGAAATGATCCAGTAAAGCTTCAGTGATGTTTGTCTTGTAGGAAGTTGGAGGCTTTTGTGTTTGTGCTGACTGTTGCTGGATAAGTCTGCTGGTGGAAGCGGTGTTTCTGAGGACTGGGAAGCTGGTTTTTGTGCTGCTGTGTGTTGCTGTGTGAATTCTGGTGGAGCTTACGGGAAACTGCTGTTTGGGTCCGGCAGCAGGCTGAAGGTGGAGAGCCGTAAGTTCATCTCTTTACTTTAAGATTCAACTTCTGCTTCAGGTTGTTTAAACTGAAAACAGCAGGAAGTTCAGACTTTTAGACTTTCATGGTGTTTTAACGCCAGGCTGCTGAATTGATGTTTATTTAAGTTAAACTCACTGTTTGTTTTTGTTGATTTTGTTTTAATCGAAGAGAAAAACTCAGATAATTTGATCCAAATTTAAAATGTTTAACTGTAAACTTTTTTTTAACGGCAGGTTTGACTTTTTCATTTTTATTTAAAACGTGAATCGGAGCATAAAGCAGAAGATGCCATCAGGATTTAATGAAAGTTTTTAATAAAATACCATTAAACAGAGCAGAAGTTAAGGAGTGAGCGTTGGTAAATCCTGGATGAAACTGCAGGTTTTCAGTCAGGCGTCAGTCACAGTGTGACGAGAGGAAACGATAAAATCCTCTTCGGTGGTGGCGTTCAGCTGAAGGTTGAATCAGGTGAGAAGAAAATGAACAAATTTAACTCTTGAAGTTCAGATTTTTGTTTTAAAAGCCAACAAACAGATTCTTTAGATTTGGTGGAGTTTCAGCTAAACAACGTCGGGTCTCTGACCGGAAATAAAGAGAAACATGTTTGAGTTCGTTGTTGGATACCGGTCAGGATGAGTTCCTGTAAAATAAAGTTCTGGTCCTGTTGTTGTTCTGGACCAGTTTGGTCAGGATGAGTTCCTGTGAAATAAAGTTCTGGTCCTGTTGTTGTTCTGGACCAGTTTGGTCAGGATGAGTTCCTGTGAAATAAAGTTCTGGTCCTGTTGTTGTTCTGGACCAGTTCGTTCGTTTCCAGCCTCACAGAGACGAGACCTGGTTTTCCGTTAGTGTAGAAAATGAATCTGCGGGCTCGTATCAGCAGTCAGAAATACTAACGATAAAAAAATGTTAAAATTTTATTGAACCTGAACTTTGAAGCAGGTTTGATGATGATGGTGTGATGATTTTACCTTCATCGTCAGAGCAGAGTCTGGTGGGTTTTGGTCATGTGTTGTGTTGCAGTGTGAAGGGTTCTGGTCTGGATAAAATCCTGTTTGGACCTGGAACTGGGCTGACGGTGGAGTCCAGTAAGTCTCTTCATGGTTCAGCTTCATGTGTGGCTCTNATTATTATTATTATTATTATTACCGTCAGCACAGAAGATGAAGCTCATTAAACACCAGAAGCTTCCAGATAAACACAAATGCTTCATTTTAAAACTAAATGTTTTCTGGCAAATTAGTCTGTCTTAGTCAAACTGATCGCAGGGCGAGTTTAACAAGCAGGATAAAGAAGCATCTCAGGAATATTTTCAGCTCAGTTTAAAGACGTTTTTCTGGTTCAGGTTTTTAGTTTTTTATCACAGACTGAAATCCTGTCGTAGCCGAAGCTCTGAAGAGGTTTTTGTACTGAGACCCGACGCTGTGTGAAAACTGGAGGCTACGATAAAATTCTGTTCGGATCGGGAACCAGAATGACCGTCGAGTCCAGTGAGTTCAGGAACTTTTTGTTCGTTTAGACTGAAAAAGGTTTTTATTGCAGCTGATGATTTAACATCAGATTAAACCGTAAAAGTTTTTCACAAGAGCTAAATGAAGTCACTATATTTAAATATTTACACTTTGTTTTAAGCTGATCTGTAATCACATTTGTGTCAGGACAGAAACGGACTTCATCATCATCATCATCGTCATAGTGGAGGATTTTATTAGAGAAGGAACCAAACTGTTAACAGCTCATGACTTTAATTTATATAAATTTCTAAAGATGGAAATATAACTAGATATGAAGGAAAATCAGCTGCAGCAGCTTAAAATTACAGTGAAATGAACTGATTTTATATTTAAAAAATCTAACAGAATATTTCAGATTTCCATCAGAAACATCTCAGCATAAAAAACAAAGATCTGTATCTGCAGAGCGGATCTTTAGCAGCTGAATCTGGACGCGAGTTCATGTGCAGGAGTTTGCTGTTGTGTGAATGCTGCACAAAGGCTGATCTTTGGACGTGGAACCAGTTTAACCACTGAATCCAGTAAGTTCAGATTTATTTAAAAATAGATGAAACATAAATGTTAGGGTGGCATTCTCTGTTTCCACATGTGTAACGTGAAGGTTTCTACGTGCTGGAATCACGTGATAAACGCGTGAAATTGTCAGGAACCTGAATATTAAAGAAAAGTGTTAAAAATGTTGGAAGTTTGGTTCAAAGCTGTTTAGACTCGGTTTGAAAACGTAAAAGAAGACGATGAAGAGGTTGATCGAGTCGGGTCGGCTGAGTTTGTGTTGTGGAGCCTCATGTTGTGTGAATGTTGGGCAGAAGATTGTGTTTGGAGAAGGAACCAGTCTGACGGTGGAAACCAGTAAGTCTCGATCACAAACACGAATAAACGGTGTGATATCACATTTTTACGTTAAAACCTGAGCTGCTGTTTTACCTGCTCTGAACTGTGGATTATTTATTGGCCTGAAACTGGAACAGAAGCCATGAAATGCTAAAATATTAGAATTTTAAATGAAGTTTGTTCCAGTTTAAAACTAAAAAAGTCGAGTTTGTGTCATTAAACGTCCTGATGTGTGAACACTGGAGGGTTTGGGAAGGTCGTGTTTGGAGGAGGAACCAGGTTAACTGTTGAAACCAGTAAGTAAAATTAAAATAAATCATAAACATGTCTGAAGGTTACAGGAAGGATCAGCTGATGTTTCACATGTGGACAAAATTTAAAGTCTGAATGAAAATATTTAAGGTCATATTTGGAAATGGAGCCAAACAATCATTAAACCCAGAAAGTCATTAAATTATAAAGAATGTTTTCAAGAGAAATAATGGCGAAATAAAAGAGGTGAGCATTTTTAATAAAACAATCCTTAGACAGGAAGGAAATTTGAAGATATTCTGTATAGGAATTAAATACATAAACTCAAACTAAACACCCCCAAAAGTAAAGGAAACTTAGGTTTAATTAAAATGTTAATTATATGAATAGACATTTATGAAATTAAAGAGAAAACAATTGATCAGGTTTGTGTCCTGAAGCTTCCTGATGTGTGAATAGCAACCAAAGGAAGATCATATTTGGACGTGGAACCAGACTAACCAGTGAAACCAGTGAGTAAATCACTTTTTATTCAGCGTTTTTCACATTTTCTCTTCATCAGACATCTGGAAATTTAAGATTTGCACATCAGAGGATGAGAAAAACAAATCAGAATAAAACACAACAAAACATGAAAATACAGTCAAATTTATCTGTAATGTTTGTTGTTTTTAGATCTGTGTTACTGGCGGGGTTAGAGTTATCTAGCTGGAACTAATTATTCTGTTTAAACCCAGAAAGAGAAGGTTATAAAAGATGGTCATGATTTTAATAACAAAAGAGCTTTTTGAGAAGAATGTGAAGAATGAATAAAACGTGGCTCCGACCGCCGTAGGCAGTTCGTGTCATTAACCGTCCTGATGTGTGAAAACTGGAGCGTTTACCAAGAACCGGAACCAGGTTCACTGTTCAAGCCGTAAGTAATCAGTTAAATCATTTATTTCACTTTCATTAAACAGTAAAAAAAAACAAAGGCTGAATATTTTACATTGAGACTAACACGCTGAGTTTGGCCACAGATCAATCAATAACAATCAGAATAATCAATAACACAAGAAGAATAAAATAGAAAAAATTTATGGTGAAATCTTTTTAAAATGCAGCTGGTGACGGGAGGGAAGAATTCTGTGAAAATTTCCCAAATTTCATGTAAAATATTTAGTAAATTCAGGTTAAACAAACAGAAAATAAATGTAAAAACATGATTTTAATGTAAAAGTAAAGCTTTCTGTTGCTGGGATGGAAGGACGGTCGTTTTTCTGGCTGGTTCAGTTTGTGTTACGGAGCTTCGTGTTGTGTGAATGTTGGAGGAGGAAATAAAATCATCTTCGGAGAAGGAACCAGGTTAAACGTGGAGCTCAGTAAGTGTTGAAAGAGATTTTAGATATTCAAGAAAAGTAAAAACAAAAGATATAAAACATCTAAAACAGAGCGTGTTGATGTTCCAGGTTTGGTAGAAATGTTGAAGTTTTGTTTAGAAATTGTCCTGAAAACTGATCAGATGTTAAAATGAGCAAAATCAAAAATTCAGGTTTCTTTCAAGTTAGAAAATTTTTCTGCACGTCCAGAACTGAAAATAATAATAAACATAAATAAAGAAACAGTAAATTATAAAAGCAATTTTTAAAAGCAATACAAAAAGCTTAAAATCAACGTTCCTGGATTAAAAACTATTTATGAACTTGAGTAAATATCAGAGTGAATGTTGCTCCTGACGCGTGAGGTTACAGTTAAATGATGTTTGGATGAGTTTATAAAAGAAAACATGTAACATACTGAGTGTTGGCGAGATTAATCAATAAAAATCAGAGTTTGTAAAATCTTTGCAGCAGCTGAACATTGAGAGAAATTTCCAGTTTTCATGTAGAATATTTGAAGAAGAAAAGGAATGAAAACATAACTTAGGTTTCCATGTAAACAAAGAACTTGTTTGCTTTACTGGAGCCAGTTTGTGTTGTGGAGCTTCGTGAATAAGCTGGGAATAAGATTTCTGATCCGGTTCTTCATGTGTGCCGTTGTTGATCAGCGTAGTATTTGTGTTGTGGAGTTTACTGTTGTGTGACTGGAACAAACCAGTTTAAGATCCTCTTTGGAAGAGGAACCAGATTAATCGTTGAACCAGGTATGTGATGATTATTGATGATGACATGAATGTGATTGCACTTTGTAAACCAGACTAATTTAATCAGGTTTATTAGATCTAGTTTGAGTCAGATTTCATCTGAATTTGAACCCTTTAATCATAATTTTAAGCATGGTTTAATCGTGGTTTAATCATGATTTAATCGTGATTTTAATCATGGTTTAATCATGATTTAATTGCGATTTTAATCATGGTTTAATAGTGGTTTAATCCTGGTTTATTTGTGGTTTAATCCTGGTTTAATCATGGTTTATTCGTGGTTTGATCGTGATTTTAATCATGGATTTAATCATGGTTTAGTTGTGGTTTAATCCTGGTTTAATTGTGGTCTAATCCATGCGAAGCTGCTCTCATGTTGGTGGACGTGATGGACAGGCAGAGTAAAACGATGTGTTCAGGTAAAAATAGATTTAAGACGTCAGGCCGGTTCTTGTGCTGAGGCTTCGGACTGTGTGACATACACTGCTGGTGGGAATAAGATCATCTTTGGAAGCGGCACCAAACTGATCGTTGATGACAGTAAGTTGATGAAAAGGCTGATTGATCAGTTTGATCATGAAGTTGTAAACTAGAACCTTGGGATTTTTTTTTTTTTTTTTAGAGAATCTGAAGAATTTTCACAAACTGGACCGGACTAAGAGTTGATGTCAAATGAAATGTTAAAAACCTGCAGAGCAGTTTGCATTTCACCGTTTAGTAGAGGTTTCTGTGTTAGAACTGGACTGGACTGGACTAAACTGGACTGGACTGGACTGGACTGGACCGGACTGGACCGGTCTGGATGAGGCTGCCGAGCGGACTCATGGAGGTTTTGTAGAGTTGTGGAGCTTTAGTTCACAGTTGCTGCGATCGAGCCGGTTCTTGTGCTGAGGCTTCAGACTGTGTGACATACGGTTCTGGTGTTAACAAGCTCATCTTCGGAAGCGGCACCAAACTGGTGGTTAATGGCGGTGAGTCGGACTCTGTTGGTTCTTTAGGGACAACGTGGCCACATGAATAACAATAAAAACCCAAAGTAAGTCAGTATAACTCTGGATCAGCAACAGTAAAGCTTTAACTGTTGTTCTATCGTTGGATCGGTTTTTAACTTTGACGTAAACTTTAAATGAAAATGAAGTTTAACGTAAAACAGCAGCTTTAACACGAGTGATAGAAGTAAAAAAAAAAAAAGATTTTCTGAATTGAGTTTGACTTCAGTTTGTGTCATGGAGCTTCGTGTTGTGTGAGTACTGGTGGATATAAGATCTTCTTTGGAAGTGGAACCAGACTAACCATTGAACCCAGTAAGTTCTGATCCATATGAAATGTTAATAGTGTGAAAATCTTTTGTCAGCAATCAATTTTTCAAAAGGAAACTAAATAGAAATACTGACATTTTCCCTCCGCTGTAAATAGTCTGTAAATATTACAATGAAATGTTAATCTGTTAACTAGACAGCTATCAATTCAGATAATTCATATTTTAGATAAAATATGTAAAATATTATTTTGCTAACAGTAATCTGTCTTGCATCACGTCTTCTGATGTTAGATTAATTTAAAAAAGTCAATTAAAATTTTACATGTAAATGACATCTTAAAATAATAAAAACTGTACAAACACAATATCAAATGTCACATTTTGTCTATAAAATACATAATATTAACGCCCCAAATACTTACTGTCACAAAATAAATAATAAAAAAAAATGAACAAAACTATTAAATTTGTGCAAACACCTCCAGAGGACAGTAAATCTAACTTAGAGACATTAGCGGTACGAATTTCAGTGTATTTAATCAAGATTTTTGTAGCTATTTATAAATTAACAACTTAACGTCTGAATTTATTTACAATTCCAGAAAAAAAAAAAATACATGAAAGAAAATAATAAGAATGAAATTAAATAAACTACAGTTAAATAAGTGAGTAATTGTTAATGTTAAATGTTAAAGTAATCTGTATTTTATGTTTTATTACTATTTCTGTCTTTTTGCCTAAAAGCTAAAAGAGTTTGGTAATTTCTACATATATATGATTATTTATGAGTTAGTGGAGTCGGTGGAGCTGCTGGGTTTGTGTTGTGGAGCTTCACGTTGTGTGAATGATGGAAGTGGACAAAAGATCTTGTTTGGAAGTGGAAGCAGATTAATCGTTTCGTCCAGTAAGTACAATTATTTCTATAAAAACCTCAAAAGGTTAATACAACCAGTGTTTAGAAACTTTGCTTATATGATGCTTTTCTTGTCTTATGATGAGTCAGAGTGCTTTAATACTGCGCTCCACGTCTACCCAGCTTCTCCATACACCTCCATGGATTTATATTTAATTACCACTAATACCCTGAGGGGCCACGTAAGCTCAGCAACAACAGCAGGAACCACATTAACCTTTAAAACCAGTATGCACACAACACTTGGTTCCCAGAATCTTTAAAAGTAAAATAATAACAGATTCGTACACAACACAGAAATTAAACAGGATATTTATGTTGACGGGAAAATGATTGATAAGAATTGAAACGAAAAAAAAATCTGTATTTTCATAAAATATAAAAATGTGTCTGAAATTTTATGTTTTATTACTATTTCTGTCTTTTTGCCTAAAAGCTAAAAGAGTTTGGTAATTTCTACATATATATGATTATTTATGAGTTAGTGGAGTCGGTGGAGCTGCTGGGTGTGTGTTGTGGAGCTTCTCGATGTGTGAATGATGGGAATAAGATCTTCTTTGGAAGTGGGACCAGATTAACTGTAAAACCCAGTAAGTCCTGATGAAGATCTTTTTTTTTTGTTTGTTTGTTTGTTCATTTTGGAAACACAAACAACATTAAAATGTCTGGTCTGCATCATATTTTAATATCAGACTTATTGGGAAATAATCAGACACAAAAAAGTTGACTATAAATAAAGAAACTAATAACATATGAAGTTTGGGTTTCTGGGTTATTGTTGTTTATGTGCGGAGTTTATGGTGAGGAGGTTCACACTGTGTGAATGATGGGAGGAAGATGCTCTTTGGAAGGGGAACCAGACTAACCATTGAACCCAGTAAGTTCTGATTTCAGCTAAAAGGATTTTGAAATGGCTCCTTATGTGGAAATCTGTAAAGAAAAACAGGGTAGTTAATAGTTAGGGTACAGGGTAGTAGTATAGGGTAGTTGTTGATTTCAGCAGAAGAAATTCAAAGAGATAAACCATAATCCGGATTAATGGTCAGACTTTGGAAGTTTCTGGATCAATGAAAAAAGATTCAGTTCAGGACAAGATCATCATCATAAGAAAAGTGATAAGATCATATTTAATGATCATGTTAAATCGATGTTAGTTTGCAGATATGATGCCATGACTTTTATTCTTTACATTCATTATATGAATGTAGGCGGATATTTGGATGTGGAACCAGAATACTGAACCCAGTCAATGCTGCTATTGATTATAGATTTCACTGTTGAGTTATTAAATAAATGCTGAGACTTTTACTTCAACACGCTTTATTACACATTATTAACTCTGAGAAGAACTTTCTGGATGGAATTAAATCAGAGCTTTAGTTGGGAATCTTGGAAGTTTGTATAAACTCGTCTTTGGAAGTGTAACCGCTGAAGCCAGTAAGGCCTGAAATTCATCACTAATGTTCGATATTTCAGGTCTTTAAAGATAAATTTTAAGACTAAAATTAAAACCAGATCAGTTTCTGTAGTTCTGAAGTTTTAAGTTGTCGGCAAGTTAAAAGCGACTTTGTGGAGTTTATGTTGTGGAGATTTATGATGTGTGAATACTGGCGGTGGGTATAAGCTCATATTTGGACGGGGAGCCAGATTAACCGTTGAATCCAGTAAGTTCAACCTATGATTTATAATGTTTTCTCTAAAGAGTCTTTATAATTAAATAAAACCAGTGTTTTACTTAATGTTAAAATTCTGATGTTTGGACTGATTCAAGCTCATAAAATATAAAACATCCCGATGTAGTTTGTAAAAAACAAAAAACCAACTAAATATAAAGAAAACAAATCAAAAGCAGAAGTTAATGATTTGAGCTGAAGATTTCTAGTCTTATCTTTATAATCCACTGAAACCTGGTTCACTGAGCAGCTGCTCAGTGATGGAAATTATTCATAAGAATGTCCAGATGTCTAAAACTAATTACGAGAAAACATAATAATGCTGTTTGGAAATGGAAACTTTCCTACGGTTTGAAAGTCCCTTGTTTACAACAGACATTTTTTTATTACATTTATTGCATATTATAACTGTCTAAAAACAACAGGAACCAGACAGCTGTTAATCATTGATGTTTGAGTCAATGAATCCAGATAAAAACATTTACGTTTTAGCTGCAGTGGAAATGCAGACGTCTAAATGAGGTTTTATGTAAGATTTTTATTGAGCGTTGGATGATTTTGCTGGTGATTCTACATAAATGATTATTTCTAGTGAAAATAGACCCGTTTAATTTGTTGAAAGTCTCAGTAGAATCTGAGTTTGCTTCAGTTCTTCCTGCTTAGTTTATGCCCTGTAGCTTCGGGTTGTGTGACTGGTGGAGGGAGTCAGTTTAAGATCTTCTTTGGAAGTGGAACCAGACTAACCATTGAACCCAGTAAGTCCTGATGTTGATTATTATTACTGTTATAAAGGCACAGCTCAGAACATAAACCACATAATGCCTCACTGCAACACCAATGTTTAAATGTTGTGTT
>CM047982.1:34051453-34067623 GCA_026261665.1 Melanotaenia duboulayi
CCTGCAAAAATCCAGAGTTATTTAGACATTTCTGATTAGAGACACGTTAAAATGTTTAGTAAAATCTCGTTAATAATAAACTCGAAGTTCACCCCGATACCCAGACGAAGAGATTTTATCTGAAAATTAAAGGTCTCAATGGAAAACAGCTAAATCTGTTAAACTGCCTGATCTGCAGATTTGTTTTAAAGTTTAAAAATTTCACAAGTTTAGCTGAATATCCCACAGAAAACGGTCTCAGGACAGAATGTGGACATGCTCAGGGAGAATTAGTGTCCTTTGATGGGGAAACTGGTCCTGTAGTTCTTGTTCAGGTCATATCTACAGTGTGACAACAGCAGGAACCAGAAAGCTGATCTTTGGAAGAGGAACTAAGCTGTCAGTAGAAAGCAGTGAGTAGAAATCAGTCAGTAAATTTACTGTTTCCTGTTCTGGTGCCACCGTTTATAATTAAACCTTAAGGTAAAAATAATGATCAGATTTATCTGAAACCTCCAGGTTCAGTTTGCTGATGTGAAAATGATAAAACGGAAAATCATGTGACTGGAAACTAAATGTGTGGACGGGGTTATCTAACCAGGAACATGTATAACTGATGTTCTTATGCTGGAACTAACGTTGTAAACTTATCAATATTGTTCAAAGGCTGCTCTAGTTTCTGGTAATGAGTTAAATCAGAGATTTATTCATATCTCTCACATGTAAATTGACATTTAACAGAGTGAATTAATCATTAACACTACATTAATTTAATTGTTCTCTAACACCATTGGTGTTGGGTTGTTATAATAAACATCATTAATACATAAACGACTAACGTTAATGCATTCCAGTAAATTCAATGACAAAATGGAAATAGGAATTTAATTATTTTCCTCAGAAATATTTTCATACATTAAAATATTATAATTACCTAAAACACTAAAAATGCAGAATGTACTAAAAATACAGATAAATTAAAGTAAATACTATAAATTCTAATAAAAAATGCCAGTTTTTCCAGTATATTGTATGCTGGTGTTCTAGTCCTGACTGGTCTGTGGTTTTAGTAAGGACGTGAAACTCGGTGTGACTGGGACGGGAAGCAGGAAAATCATTTTTGGGGAAGGAACCAAACTAGTTATTCAAGATCGTAAGTAAAAATAACTGTATATTAACTATAGTTTATTAGTTCTTTATTGTTTAGTTAAAAAAATGAAAAAGCTAAAGAATATTATTTGTTCTTCGGTAAGGCTTTAAAGAAAAGTGTTCAGGTGTTATTTTTAAGTTTAAAGCTGACAGCAGTGGTGTAAATTATACCCAGTTTACACTGAACCTGCATAAATAAAGACCTAAATGAGAAATATATAGAAATACTTGTGTTTCTGTTGTTATCGCCATCCAGAGTTTATGTGTGGAGAGTTCTGGTTGTGTGAATAATTATGGAGGAAAACTGATATTTGCTTCTGGTACCCAGCTGATCGTTTACCTGAGTAAGTTTCTTATCGCGGGTCATTTAACCTTCATTTCATCTGCTTTTTATGATATTTTTTAAACGTATGAACAGGTTTTTCCATGAGTAGATTTATGTTTTCATATTACTCTCTCTTGTTTTTATGTGCAACAGCCTTCATTCTTACATTTCATGTTACTTTAGAATCAGTTTGAAACCCTTCATTCCTAAACGTTAAAACCTGATCGATGTTGCTGATCAGAGTTCATGTTCGCTGGTCTCTCACTGCATTTGGAAACTCAAAACTTATCTTTGGTTCTGGCAACAAACTTGAAGTTAAATCAAGTAAGTTACTTTGATTTCTAAAGACTAATGCTTGATCCATAACTTTGTTCTGACAGAAGCACCAACATGTAAATGAAAGTCTGCCGTCATTTTTACTGTTACGTCAGACTACTTTAATAAAGATTCTTACAGCTGCTTCTGCAAATATTGATGCTCACTCGAGAAAAATAAGAAAAATTAAATAAAAAAAAATCTTTGAAAAGGTTAGAATATTTAACCATGAAATTATGCTACAGGAGAAACTACAGTTAATGTCTCAGGAATAAATTCAGTCTAGCGTTGACCTCTGGGTTAATGTTGTCATTCATCTGACTGTGTGACTAACACTGGCAACACAAAGATCATCTTTGGTTCTGGCACCAAACTTAAAGTTGAATCAAGTAAGTTCTCTTTTTATTTAATAAATAATAAATTAACATTTCTATCTTGGTCTGGTTCTGTAAAAAAAAAAAAGAAATTATATTAAGTCCACCATACCGTTGTAATATCAAATATGTCAAAGACAGCCTATTAAACCAGAGAAAACCTTTATTAAAGGGTTTATATACTACAAACAGTTTTACCTTGAATTCAAACAAGTATGAAACATTAAAACAGCCTGTTAACTTGCATGATAATTCAAATAAAACCTTTTTCTGGTCTCAGGGTTTAAGTAGTTTGATTTTTCATTGTGTGAATAGTTTTGGGAACAAAGTCATCTTTGGTTCTGGCACCAAACTGATAGTTGAGTCACGTAAGTTTTTAACTCATTTATAAGAAATCAACATTTGTCTTTTTTTTATTACTTTTTTCACATAGTAAGCCAAAGATGTGTAGCAGCCAATTCACTAAACACACATTAACTTGATCCCAGTATATTTGTGAATAATTAAAAACAGCCAATGATTATTTTTTTGTCTGATTAAACAGTGTTTACAGGATTTTGCTGGTTTAATCTGGGATATTAGATTTTTATTATATTAGTATTTCTTTGAAATGAGCAAAGACAAATGAGTAATGGTTCAATTTATTTTACTCTTTATTAATTAGAGGTTTTACAGACTATAATAACAGCAGGCTTACTTTTAATTCAGGCAAACTTTACAGATTTAAGCATCCTGTTTACTTTTATAATAATTCATTTCTGTAGAAGGTAATTTGGATTGAGGGTGCTTTCTGGTTTGTGAGCTTTGGTTTTTCATTGTGTGAATGGTTACGGGAACCAATTCATCTTTGGTTCTGGCTCCAGGCTGATAGTTGAGTCAAGTAAGTTTTTTTTATTAGAAATAAACATTTTTTTTTTTTATAAACTAAGCCAGAAATGTCTAGCAGCTGATTCAGTAAACAAACAAGATTAACTTTAACACAGTGAATTTGTGCATAGTTAAATACATAGAAGACACCGTTGTCATTTGTGTAGTTAGCTTGTGTCGTTTTAGAGTAAATCACTGTAAATTTAGCCTTTTTTAGTAGCATGAGTTGGAAAATCTTCCTGAAGAATCAGTCGGGGTTATTGTTCAATACAGAGTTACTGTGTTACTGGTTCAACGGGATCTTGGAGGCTAATTTTTGGAAAAGGGGCGAAGCTAACAATAGAAAGCAGTGAGTATTTACAGTTTAAAAGCTTAGTGAAAAATCCAATAAATAAGTAATTAAATCTTAGAGATAACCACTGATTAATATAATTATAAACTAAATAATGGACTTTAATGGTGGAACTTTGTAAAGAAATATTCTGCTTCCTTGTTGTCTAACTTTACAATTAACTGACAAATTTCTGATCAAATTGTATTACAGTTGGGTAATCTTTCAAATAATAACCAAATGTGAACTATCTAGTAGAATTGAACACTGAGATAAAAATAGGCTTTATGTACGACTGTTTGCAGACGATGTGATTTTGTTTATCTAAAGTCAGTATTTTAAACTGAAGATGAAAAACAGATTATTCTATTTCCTGGGAAATATGGATGTTAATTTAGCAAAAACACTTAGCTCTTGAACTTGTGTAAATTTTATTTGTGTTGGTGTAAGATTTAAAAATAACTAGGGTAAAATGCTAAAATTAAAAACAGCCAAGTGTCAAGTTATATTTCAACATTATTGTCCTTAAATTTACGATATTTGGGACCAAATTTATTGCTCAGCTTAAGAAGATTTTGGAATTTTACTAGTCTGTTGTTACTTCTTAAGAACTGTTGTAGTTATTAGGCAGATGAGATCAACTGTGTGACTGCTTCAGGATCAAACTGGAAGCTGATTTTTGGAAAAGGGACGCATTTAACAATAGAAAGCAGTAAGTATTTAAAGTTTTAAACTTAGTAAACAATCTAATAAATTAGCCTTAAATATAATTACAAACCTAAACATGCACTTTAATGGTGTAAAGTTTTAAAGAAATAATCTGCTTCCTTGTGATTATTGTCAAACCTCCCAGTTAATTTACACATTTCTGATAAAATTATTACAAACTGGGTAATTTTTTGAATAATCACTAGTGTGAACTTTCTAGTAGAAATTAATGCTAAAACTGCATTAAAATAGGCTAAATGTATGATTGTTTGCAGATGACATGCTTTTGTTCATCTATAGTATTTTAAACTGAAGATGAAAAACATGGATTATTCTCTTTCCTGGGGCATGATCATGTTGAATTGAGAAAAACATGTTTACTGTTGTGTTGGCGTAAGATGTTAGAAAATAATCAGGGTAGAAAGTTAAATTGGAAAATAGCTAAATATTGAGTATATTTCAACATTATTATTATTATAATGTATAAGATATTTAGCATCTTATTTATTACTACACATTAGGAACAGTTGTAGTTTTTGGTCAGGTCAGATTAACTGTGTGACTGGTTCAGGATCAAACTTGAAGCTGATTTTTGGAAAAGGAGTGAAACTATTCATAGAAAGCAGTAAGTAAAATTCTGTCTTTTTAAAAGAACATTTAGTCAAAATTTACACACAAAGACGCGTCTCAGTTTTTTATTTAGAAAGTTGTGATTTACAATTATTATCTTTGTTTTTCACTTTTTTCACGTCATTATTTTCAATCAGCTACCAACATGATTTTTTAAAATCACTTTAAATTTCATATCATGTTTGTAGAATAACTTTTTAATGCAGTTTTTAATTTATGACATCTATTTTTAATTCAGATGAAAGTTTAAGGAGACATGTAATTAAATTAGTTGGTAAATAAACCTTTCTTATTTAAGAATAGAAACACCTTAACCAATCTGTCTTTAATGAATAAATAACAAAATGCACCTTCATCAAACAGGTGTTGAATTAAATTTTATCAATTGGAAAAAAAATTATAGAATTATTTGTTGGGGCTAATTTGTTGAAATAGTTCATTCATTTCCTATTTATTTTGAGAAATCAGAAGTAGGAGAAGTGATGGTGAAGGGAAGATAAAGATTGTTAGCTTTACTTGTATTAAATCACCTCCATCCATTGTTAACAGTAATAACTCTAAGGGACCTTCTTATAATGATGACGAAAGCAGACACCAGCTTTTATAATAAAGTAGTAAAAGTTAAACTGGATGTTTTTTACCTTTAAATGTCCTCAGAGGGCTCTGCAGCATTTATGTATTTGGTGTTGTCACAGTGTGACTGACGCAGGGGGGTTCAAAATGATCTTTGGTTCTGGCATCAAACTGACGGTTAAATCCAGTAAGTGTGATTATTTTATTATCTGATGGTTTATGGTTGATTATAGATGACTAGCGTGTGAATTTGGAGTTAAAGAATAATGAATTTAATGTGATGTACTGATGGTGCCTTGAAAAATAAACACTAACACTTCAATTACAAAGAAAGCTGAGCCAAAACTTTCTAATTTATCTTTATACGTAAGAAAAATCTACTATTATCTGCTGTAATGCTGCTCATTAGAGCTAAAATATAACTTTTCTGGTGGAATTTGGTGTAATCTGGTTTACACCTTTAAATTACGTTCGTTATTAGCAGTAAATGAAATAAGAATTCAGATAAAATCTTCCACAGTGCTGAAATCTGTCTGTAAACCGAGTCAGTTTTTATTCATGCCTCTGTTGATGTGTGAATCTTGGAGGAACAAAACTTCTGTTTGGCAGAGGAGTGACTCTGTCGGTACAAAACAGTAAGAAAATAACGTCTTTAAGATCATTGTAAGATAATTATCATACGTTCAGTTCACTGTTGTTTTTTTTTTAGTTCTTCTTGCTAAGTCTGAATGAATTGTTCCCATAAATGTTTGCATTGAGAATGAAATCCTTTACCAGCTTAAAAGATTAAATTTACTTTATTTCACCTCCACATAACAAACCTGAGTTTAAGTTAATTTAAAGCTGCGTAGTGCAGCGGATGTTTGTGTTATGCAGCCGAGTGCTGTGTGACTGACTCTGGAGGACGAAAACTCCACTTTGGAACAGGAACCAAAGTAATTATTGAAACCCGTGAGTCCATTTTCATTATTTAACTCGTAACACACAATCCTGCTAAAAATAGTAGACGCACTAAACAAACGACAAATTCTGTCCAAAGGTTTTCCAGTAATATTTTTATTTAGACTAATTAGTGTTAAACTGATCTTAGTTATTAATCAGATCATTAATAAATAAAGTAGGAACATAAACAACATGTTTGGCTTCTACTGAGCATCTCTTGGTTTATAACTCATTATTTCTTGTTAGTGTGGTGATAAATGGACGGCTTCCAAAGTTTTTCAATTTCTGTTTTTAACCCCTCAATCCCTGAATTTATTTACATTTATATAAAAACTATAAATACAAGACAAATTCAAAACGAAGACAAAAGGAAAATGACCAGAATTAAAATATATTTAAGCATTAAATAAGTAAATTAAGATAAATAATGAATAAAAAAATAATTAAATGAATAAATAGGAGTGAATAATAGCAGATGAATAAATAAATGAACTAGATATAAATAAAAAACACAAAGGCTAGAGGATGGAAGTCACTAAGGGGTTAACCGGTTGGTAAACTGAACTGTGTGACTGGGAACAGTCAGAAGGTTAACTTCGGATCTGGAATAAAGCTCATCGTCGAAGACGGTGGGTAAAAACTCGTTACGTCTCAGTCACAGGACAAAATAAAGTCACTTTAACTTCTTATTCAACATTTTCTCCATCATGGAGACGTTGTTAGCTTGTGGCAAAATTAACTTATTTTATAATTATTCACGTTGATGGAATAATAAAGGATTAATTTCTGAGTACAAAGCAGGAATAAATGCTGTTATTCGTTGTTTTTAGTTGCTGTAAAACCGGATTTTCCTGTTGAGCCGTTTGTGTTGTGAAATGTCTCAGAGTGTGAATGATGGGACGAGAAAGCTGATGTTTGGACCAGGAACTAAACTGAATATACACAACAGTAAGATTATCACACACACAAAGAACAAAGTCGCACCGATGAATTATCCAATAATCATTAAAAAAAACATTTTTTAATCTGTAAATGCAAATTCCAAAATAAACAAAATGACCATTTAATCACAGGAAACACTGATCTGTAGAGTTTTTAAAATTCATTTTTCACTGATTAAATTTTCTACTTTTCATTCATGGATTTAGCAAAAAATTCAAAATTTTTTATACGTTATAATGAAATAACACAGAAGACAAAAAAACGTGAGTTATCGATTAAGTGTCCTGTAACTGCTTACCAGAAAATCCACTTCAGAGTCGGAGTTAGACACTTTTTGATTATATTCATGTAAAAACTCACAGTCACATTGAGATATCCTGTATATAAACGGTAGATTTTATGAGTTTATGATTAGTTTCAAACATAAATATGAGTAATTAAAACAAAAGATTTTAAATGAGCTTTTAATCTATCTATATCCTCGAAGGCTCATCCCAGAGTTTAAACAACGATTAATAAAAGGTTAAAACTTGTCCGTTTAAACGGAAATGTGACTAAACATCTTCTAGTAAATAAATCTGAATCTAGTAAACAATCTGAGTCCAGGAATATTTTAAATGCGTTAGTTTCTTAATGCGTTAAATCTCCTCCTGAGGAGGGGTTCTTGTCCAGAGCTGATTCGCTGTGTTACTGGTTCAACTGGATCATGGAAGCTGGTTTTTGGAAAAGGGACCAAATTAACTATAAAGAGCAGTGAGTATCAGCAGTTTAAACTTTATATGTCAAGTAGAAATGGGTAAAATAATCCTAACACATATAGATGGTCAAAAAAAATACAAAGTACTTTTATGTCGTAATTATCAATTACCCTAAAATGTGAACATTTAATTGAAAGTAAATCAAAATAAAACTATCATTGTTTGCACACCGTATATAATAAAATGTGATCTCATTCATCAATAAATTAGGTATTAATGTTTTTTATTTTAAAGTAGTGACATGTTTAAAACGTTTGTGAGTTTGAGTTTGTGCTCAGCTTCTATGAACTGTGTGACTACTGATTACCAGAAACTCTACTTCGGATCAGGAATTAAACTCTTGATCTACAACAGTGAGTAAAAATGGTTTATTACTGTTTAATTATAAAGGAAATAATAAAAACTTAAACAGCTGCTTTTAATCCCACAATAAAGTGGAACACCTTTTATACTTTAATTATATCTCATAATGATAAATAAAATCCTATAATTTAAGTACTTAATAATTAATCTTGTGTGCAGTCATACGAGTAATTTGTTTAATGTGTTTGGTTATTACCTATAATAATGAAGACCATGGATGGATGGATGGATGGGGTAATATTTATTTTCATAGTGGGATTTTCTTATTCATTATTAACTTTATGATGAAAACTATCACTCTCCCACAATAAACACAAACTTGGCTGTTAGGACGCAGCTCATTGAATTATTATTAAATGAATTGGAGGTTTTTGGGCTGATGATGTTTACAGTGTGAATGATGCAACAAGGAAAATCATCTTTGGAAAAGGAACTAAGCTGTTCGTCCGTTTCAGTAAGAGCCAAACAAATATTACTAATGTTGTTTTACAGAAATACTGCGACCGTGTTTGTGTTAAAAAATGAACAAAGTTGAACATTTTTCTCAGAAATCTTAAGAAAAAATGTGACTAAGAAAATATTCTTCCGTAACATAATATGTGATTACGACTGAACCTACTTCTTTATGTCTCAATTACTGTAATTTTTTTCAGTAATTGTTTTATCTGAACGTCGAAATGAGCCGTTCCCATAAAGATCTTCTTGCGTTAAAATTTTAATTCTATACCGACATAAAACAACAAAATCTCACCTCATAATCGACGTGAATTTAAGATTTTCTTGGCTAACCTATTAAACCCATCTGCATGGTGTAGCTATGATTGTGTCATGCAGCTCAGTGTTGTGTGACTGACTCTGGGAGACAAAAACTCCACTTTGGAACAGGAACCAGAGTAATTATACGATCCCGTGAGTCCATTTTTTTTTTCAAATTTGTCATTAAACACAAAATCTTCTCAAATTGGAAACGTCTTTATAGCACAGACACAAAACCATTCGGTCAAACTGTCTTATTATTAGTTTTTTTTAAAATAACTTTTTAAATGTTCTGTATCAAATGAATAATTCAAGTTTAAAGTTTAGCATAATTATCACTTTTATCTTTTTCTACTTTTACCAGCTAGTAAAGTTAAAATCTCTTCAGTGTTGCTCAGTAAATATTAAAATCTCTTCATTAGCACTGAATCCAGTACAAACATAAACATACTTTACCTTCATAATAACAAGCAACATCTATTAAATCTTAATAGAAAAAAACTAAAAACAAGCTGGAATATTAAGAAAAGTCAGCAAAACTTCAGGCTCTGAGTTTTTGCTGAGTCATCCTGAATTGTGTGACTAGTAACAATCAAAAACTTCACTTTGGATCTGGAGTTAAACTCGTCATCGAGGAACGTGAGTAAAACTCATTATTACTCAAGTAAAAAAACTCTTACCAATGTTTTTTTCTATAATCGTGCCAGAGGACTGAAGTTTTTTCATTTGAAAAATAAAAAAGTTAAATTAATCAAATTTGAATAAATCACACATTTAACAGTTTATATTTATATTATATTATAAATACAATATAATGTTAAAACAGCCTCATGAATCCGTTTTCCTGTTTAAACGATGACACAAAACAAGCGAAAGTAAAAGATTTTCCAGCCGTTAATCAGGTGAAAAACTAAATAATAAAAGCAGGCAACATCAACCATCAGACTCTGCATTGTGACGCGATTTTCAGGAAGAATTACGGCTAAATGTTTAATTGCTGATGATGTTGCTCTAAAAGCGACGTGGAGGAAAGTTGGTGAGTTTGTGTTGTGAAACGAGTCCGTGTGTGACTGATGGAAGTTGGCGTCTGATCTTTGGAAAAGGAACCGAACTAAAAATACACAACAGTAAGAATTTTACGCTCACAAGATTAAACTTGTGTTCATCTTTATTAATGTTAATATCACAAACAGTCTTACTAATCACAGAATCAACAACAACAGCTGAAATTGACGATCATCGATCAATAATAGATAAATAATCTCCTAAGTTTACAGTAATGATAAATTTTATCTTCACATTTTTCACAGTTTTATTGGTTTTTGGCACATTTTACTAAAAGTTTAAATATTTTTATTTCCTAATCAAATAAAAATTTAACCCATGAAATTATTAGCACCACATTAACATCTGTGTAAAATATGAGAAAACACCACATATAAAATCTATAAAACTATGAGTGGAAGCTGGCTGGGTTGTTGCTGGAGTTTCCTCTGATGTGCGACTCAAACCGGAGCTCAGAAGATGTTGTTTGGATCAGGAATAAAAGTCTCAGTGGAAACAAGTGAGTCTGATTTTAATGTAAATACCATATTATTAACATTCAGATTCAGACTGTTAAATAAGAAGTTGCCCCATATTCTCCTTAAAGTTTTAAATTAAACAGATTTAGGCAAATGACTAAAGAATTCATATTTATTTTTTATTAAATCACCTTTAAAGTTGGATAAACTGCAAACTTAAACAAGAACAAATATCAATTTACCATCTAAATTCTTAAAAGATTCCCAGATATTTGCATTATTAATCAATAAAGCTTCATTTATTAGCGCGCTGATTTCCATAATTAGTTCCAAATTTTAAATCAGTAAAAAACAAATAAAAATAATATATTCAGGATTAAAAATTAAACATTAAATTGCAAACGTTGTGGTTAAAATAAAATAAAATAACTGTTATTCATCGGAAATATGTTAAAACAATATTTGGTTTCACTGATTTAGCTCAGAATGAAAATGGTGAATATGTTCATACTGTGTCCTTTATAGTAAAATGTTAAAAGCAAAACTTTAGCTTCATCGTGAAGCTTCATCTTCATGTAAATGCATCTGAAGCTTCACAATATTCATTAAAACCTGATCAGAGCCTTCATCCAACCAAGAACTGGACAAACTTTCCATCACATGAAATTAACCAATTAGTATGTTGTGCATTTTAGCCTAAACATGTTATTTTAATGGGCAAAAACAAGAGAAAACGTAGAGTTTTACAGACGTAGAGAAGTTCTTGTTGAACTCCACGTCGCTGTGTGACACAATCTGGAGTCGCTAAACTCCAGTTTGGAGCTGGAACTAAACTTCGTGTAGAAAAAAGTGAGTCATCTTCATCTTATTTGGTCATTTCAAAATATTTTATCTCGTTAATGCATACATCCATGAATTTTAATTTGATAAAGCAACAAACTGAACATTTACACAACAGAACAGTCAAATCTGGGAATTAATGATTCTGTTTGATCAGCAAAATAAACACGATGAAAATGATGCTGAATATCAGACGGATAGCAGACATGTTGGGCCTGATTCCGGGCTGCTTTCGTTCCCCACGGCTCAGTTACGGCACTGGAAAGAAGATGTCAGTCGTTGGCTTGACTTGAATTACGGCAGGTCTGCTGTGGGCCAGAAGTGGACCAGATGTCAGTTGTTGGCCTGGAAATGGATTATGGCGAATAGTCGGTGGCCAGAAGTGGCACCAGTACGGGAAGCCTTCCTTGTGGCTTCATGTGGGGTCATGAGTTTTATAGACTCACATTTAGTCCGAACAGTCGAGGCCACGTTTGGACTCTTCGTTCTTTTCTATCTGGTGAGGAAACGTGGTTCTTGTGAAGTTATCATCCTGCAACAAACTAAGAGATCACATTAAGACACATCACATTTAGAAGCCTGACAGCCATAAAACTATAGAAATAATAAATAAAAACACAACTTTTAACCAGTTCAGTGGAAGGAAGTGTTTACTGTACAGCCTGGTTTTTGTAAGAGGATGATTTCCTGTGTGAATAACAACAACTACAAAATCATCTTTGGATCTGGAGTCAAACTGATTGTGTCTTCAAGTAAGTTTATTATTTCTGAGATTTTATCAGACGTTTAGTAAAAATAAGTCATGAAGTGAGCATCACGTCCGTCAATAAAATGAAATCGCAAAGCTCCAACCTTATGTCATAAAACTTATTCAGATTATTTCTGCATCTACAAAAGATTATATTAAATAAGACGCTCATACTGGACAACTAAAATGTTTTGTCTCTGTTGCAGAAATCGTGCTCTAAGGAATATTTTCCACATTAAAACAGATAAATGGAGTAAGATCTCTATCAGTTATGTTAAAATATTGATGCTCTGAGAAACCCGAACAGACAAGTCTGTGAAGCTACACAAACACAAATATTTCACATTTCCCTTAAAAAGACGAGAACCTGCTTGGATCCAAGGCGGTTGTCATGAACGTTAAAATTTCTCCTTAAGCTGAGATATAGTCGACCCAGAATGATGATTAAAGTTTTTTCTATTAAAGAAAGTGATGGTGTTTCTCTGCTGCATTTGATCCTTTTTACAACTGATATGTTCAACCGATGTTCCAGGACAAAGAAGCAACAGACTGGAGTTTTTTCAACTTCAGCATATCGAGTATATGAAAAAATATTTAGAGTTTGTTGAGTATATCATTTCTTTTCATACAAAAAATAAATAAACAACATAAAATAAAAACAAGCCACCAGGAGTCCATTACCAGGACCGAGTGGACAACCAATCATTAAAACATTAAAACATTTCCTTCTATTTAAAAACAAACTCTTTGGATCCGACTTCAGACAGAAAGTGATGAACCTCCAGCAGTTCTGATGAAAGTCGGGACATGAACAGTCGTGTTGCATTCAGGGTCATGAAGGCGGCTGAGCTGAATGAGTTTCTGAGCAGGCGTCATTCACGGTGTGTCTGTGAGTGACTCTGGATCCGGTTCTGTCCGGTTTCCCCATGTCGACCGAAACTTCTTGTTAGTGATGTTTTTACACGGCGTTTGCTCATGAACTTTTCTTTCTGTGTGTTTCAGAGGAGAAATACGAACCCGAATTTTACACACTGAAGAACAAAGATGAAAACATCACAGCATGCCTGGCCACCGGTTTTACAAGACAAAATGGTGCTAAAGATAAAAAACCTGACTTGTTCAGAGACACGGAGCCTGGACGGATATCTTCAGATCTCGGCATCTACAACCAAGTGGCTTTAATGGACGGAAAACCTGACACATGCGAAGGTGAGCACGAAGCATTTCACTCAAATTCTCTTCATCGTAAGAAAGAAGTGGTTTTATGATTAGCAGCATTTACGGATGATGGTGAAGATACGAAAACAGAATAATTTAGTTTCTAAACTTAACTTCCTGGTAAATGTTGACAAACTTATTAATTCCACCATGTTGGTGAATTGTTGCAGCACTGTTTGGTCTGAATAAAGTTCTGATGTTTGTTTGATCTCTTACAGACACCGGTAAAGAAACCGGTGAATCTAAATCCTGCACGGTTGAATTGGAACCAGGTGTGTGTTGAACCCGGCTGAACACGTGACTTTACGTTTGAAAAGCTGGTTCTGGGTTAACTTTGGTGTTGCTGCTGTTTTCAGATACGATAATTAACGTGGCGTCCGTCACCATCCTCGGGCTCAGAGTGATCTTCCTCAAGACCATCGTCTTCAACGTCCTGATGACGCTGCGGCTGTGGATCAGTCATTGTGAGTAAAGACGCCAATAATCACACTAAGCCTGTAAATGTGAAGCAGGGTTTTATCTGGTTTTATATGGAACTTTCCATATTTATCTGTTTATCTAAAACACGGTAAACAGAAGTACGTTCAGTCATCCGGAACCTACAGATTCTTTATTTATCTATTAGTTGTGACGTTAGAGCAGAGCGAGGCCACTCATGTCAGCTGATGGAAAACAAATACAGCGTCACGTGTGTTTTTACGTGGCTGGAGCTTCGTAAATCAGGGAAACGGACGTGGTTTAAACTTCAAACTTGAAGTTAGCTTGAACCGCAAACGTGCGTCGTTCTCGTCCGTCTTGTCAAACTCACGTTTTATATAAAAACCATGCCGGATCCTTCCTGACGGGACCACAGTTTATTTACGAAATGCATCAAGAACACGCTAAACATGAGTACTGAGATCTTATTTTGAAATCTTAATACGTTCTGCATGTGCACGATGATCCCTGAAACCGGTTTAACTGAGTTTTTATGGAAATAAAAAATATTTATTAAAAAACTGGATCCTAAACAAAATGATTACTGGACAAATAACATTTTAAAATCTTCATTTTTCTTTTAAAACATTTTTTAAAATATTTGCTGCTTGATCGTAACGTTCTTCAGCTTTTTGTTCATAAAGAAATTTAAAAAACAATTATTGATTTAAGATGAAGCCACATTAAGCTAAAATTCTCAATTTGGGCTTTTTTCTGGTTCCTGTCCTGAACAGGAGAGTAACTCACATGGAAGTATTGATCCCATCACACCCTTATTGATCCGATACCAGCTTCAGTTTATCGATACTATTGATTTTAGGGTTGACATGCAAACATAAAACCTTAATTTTTATCAACAGAGAAGTTCTGGACGACTTGTTTGGTTAAATTAAGGTTAATTAAATTAATTATTTATCAGAGACTTTTTCTGAAATAAAACTGAAACATAAGAACCAATCTCAGAGCTCGGTTCCTGACCCGGACTCGGTTTACCGCCTACACATGAAGACATTTAAACTCGTCCGGTTTCTCCTGGTCACCTCAGCCACTGATGTGGAGGAGAAAATCCAGGTGATTGTCACAGTTACTATCAAAGCTTTTGTTCATAGACTAAATGATGCATCAGAGGATGTTTAATGAACCGGTGGCTCAGCGGACGCCCACTGTCTGCATGACATTATATTTTATTTAGATTAAAATTTAAACCTGAAATTAAGACACTAGAATAAAAAAGAAAATCTGTTCATTTAAGAAACACTTTAGTCTTTAGATCGATTGATTTAAGTCTGAAAAGATTTAATATGTGACGGTTTCACTTGATCACATGATCTAAATTTTTCATGTTTTTTCTTTCAGAAACTGGTCAGAAAAGTTGGAGAAGACGGCTGACGGGAGACGTGGAGGTCGCTGATCTTCATCGTGTACAGATGTCATATATTCACCGTTAATATCACAGCGAGGACAGACTAACGCTGCCCTGCGGTTTATGAGCTTTTCATCATTTTAAAGCAGCTTTTTGTCTTGTTTTTATGAACAAATGAATGTTTCCTCTCTGTGTAAATATGAAAGATGATTTTCTGCTCTGTGTGAAACTTCCTGTTTAAATAAAACTCACAAAAAGACGGAGAGTTGCTGTTTTTATTTACTTTTTTAACTTCTTTGTAGAAACCGCATGGTTGTGTCATTTATAAACATATTTTTCCTCAGGTTATTATAGCATAATGCCAGTGTTGTCTTTTCCTCTATCATACAAACTGGACTCTTTAAAATGAACAAACCTGTTATTTAATGTGTTAAATCCCACGATCAGCTACAGTTACAGTAACTCAGTGTATATTAACTAGGTTTAAGTGGTATAGTTTAAAACCTCATTGAGTCCTCTGCACTGCAACAACACTCGTCTGAACAAGTCTTTCAATCTGTTATCTGAAGATTATTAGTCATGCTTTGAGAGTATTTGTCTTTTATTTCATATTTGGTTACTAAGTTCTACAACTGGTTATTTTAACCACAGTTTAAGATCAAATATTTCACATCCAGCTTTAGCTCTGAAAACCTGTTTCACAGCCTCGCAGCACCAACCAGCTCTCCTAATACAAGAAAAACCCACTGAAATGAAGATTGAGACAAAAATCCAGAGAAATAATCTGGCAGCGTAGGAAGATGATCACATTTGGATAAGATTTCCTGAATTAAAACGTTTGTAGACTTTAGTCGAGGGAGAAAAATCTTACAAGTTGTTAAACATTCATTCCAAGTTTAGAAAAGCTGGAAGACAAATGACTGTAGAATAAAGTCCTTCATTAAGGACCTTCTACTATCCTGACAGAGCTTCTCTCAGTGTTTCCCCTG
>CM047982.1:35750990-35763940 GCA_026261665.1 Melanotaenia duboulayi
CCCGCAACGGTAGCAGTCCTGCTGGGTTTTCATGTTTCCCATAGACCCGCATTGGTAGCAGTTCTGCAGGATTTAAATGTTTCCTGCTGAACCACNTAGCAGTCCTGCTGGTTTTACATGTTTCCTGCTGAACCACAGCAACTGCGACGTGTTAATGAGATTCAGTTTAAAGTGAAACAGGGAAACATGTAAACCCTGCAGGACAGCTAGCCTTGAGGACCAGCTTGGTTGGTCCTTGCTGTAGAAGATGCGGGGAAACTAGAAGACGGCTGGAAACTCAGGAATATGAGATATGAGCTGACAAGCAAAGGACAGGACGGCATGATGGATGGATCCATCTAACAGCATGTCTAGCTCCATTCAAGAGTTTAGAAGCTGTATTTTAATTAAAGTGGGGGGGCAGTAGGACTAAAATTACCTGTTTACATAAAGTTTATATATAATACAATAAAATCTGCATAAACCCTTGTGTGTTGGCACAGTTTCTTTAGGAAGGCCACATCTAGACTTGCACCAGATTCTCTACTTTGTCTCGTCATCGAGACAAATTTTTTCCTCTATTAACAAACGTTTCTGGGGGACATCTGGGGGTCAGACATCAGCTGTTTTCAGGAGGTTTTCCATTTACCCAGGATATTAAAAGTCTTAGTGCATGTTGACGTTATCTGGGTTAAGTCAACCGTCCCTGGACAAGCCGCTAGAAGAGGGGTATGACTGATGAGGATGGGCTGCGAGGTCAGCTGTGAGTCAGCAACTAGAAAGGACTGGAAGTCTGGAAGAAACATGGCTGCAGCTTGTCGCTCCAGGTGGGGGGAAGGTGTGGTTTTCCAGCCTCTGGCTGCTGCGAGGCAACAACAGCTCCAGGGAAGTTACATAATGCTGCTTTAAATAAGCCAACACTAATATTTAACTTTGTTTTCCAGTGAGCACCGCGACTCTACATTGTCTCCAAGAAGCTGAAGAATACATCCGGCAGGGCTCCGATAAAGATGTGCTGACGTGGAGGTTCGCTGATCACATCAGAGGTAAGATCTTTCTAAACGTTGGAGTTGGAGGAGACTTCATCAGGAGTTCAGTATGTGGAATGTGGCGTGTTTCTGCTGGTGAAATCAACCTTGACTGCAAACGGCTGCTTCAGAATATTTAACTGGCTTTAGGACGAAATAATAAATATAAAGATGGTTTAAATCATGATGTTAATAACAGCCATTCAGAGAGGAGTGGTTATGCTACCAGAGATGGTGAAGTCTGTTGGCCCTGGTGGAACGGTGGTCCAGGTGGTGTTGGTTGAAAGTTTTACAGCAAGGAGTTCTCTACCCTCTAGACCTGTGATCCCCAACCCTGGTCCTCAACGCCTGCTACCCTGCACGTATTAGATGTTTCCCTGCTGCAACACAACTGCTTCAAATGAAAAGGATCTCTGATCAGCTCTGCTAATGAGCCAAAAATGTCAGTCAGGTGTGTTGCAGCAGGGAAACATGGAAAGTCTGAAGTGGGCCTTGAGGACCAGAGTTGTGGACCCTGCTCTAGACCTCCTCCCTTTGTAAGGAGAGGGCAATGCTTTTAATTCCACTGTAACGTCCCTGGTTTCAGAGATGTTCAGGTCCCGGTTGTCATGGAAACACTGGCCTCTCTTCAGGCTGGGATACTTGTTGCCCCTGAGCCGCTACTGATGGTCTTCCTNTCAGGCTGGGATACTTGTTGCCCCTGAGCTGCTACTGATGGTCTTCCTCTGAATGGCGTCTGTCCTCATGCAGGCTGCGCTGAAGCTGTTGGCAGTCCTGCAGATCTGCAGCTTTAACTGCAGGATGTAGAAAGATTAGACCGATTATTTCTACCGCAGTTTAAAAACAACATACCAGCTAAAAAGAAAGCATAAAACCACACAAATAAAGAACAAGGGTCAAAATGCAAATTACATTATAAATGACCACACAAGAAATGTAAAATAACACGAGCACAAGAGTACAAGTGTTTCTAGACTTAAAAACAAGCAGAGGAGCCGGCCTGACCTGCAGTGGGAGTCATTCAGACTTTAGGAGAAGGAAAAGGCTCCATCTCTGGATTTATAACATGTTTTCAGGACACTTAGAGCATCTGGTCAGCTGATCTAAGAGCACATGATGGCATGAAGCAGCTGAGACGGATAAAAGAGGGAAAGACCTTTAAGAGACTTTAAAAAGAATCTTGAAAGGGATTCGTAGATGAAGGAAGCCGTTGAAGGGAGGCTGAACCCGGAGTCGTGTGCTCTGGTACCCGTTAAACATGGTGCAGCAGCGTCTTGTACCAGGAGCATGGCTCGCCATCTGTAGGTGACCGGAGGGGCTGGATTTTTACCGTCTCAACTTCTGCAAGCAGGATCGGGTTGTGTGTGTGTGTGTGACTATGTTTTATTCGTCTAGCCTTCAGCTGGGTGTAGATCATTTTTAATAAGAAAAGGTCGCTTTCAGATCGGCCTGAAGGTGGAAAGTAAAGGTTGCACCACAGCATGTTTACGAGTGCTCGGCAGTTTGGTTGTTCCAGGTCACGCTTTTGTTGAAAATGCTTCAACAGCTTTTTTCCTTTTTAAGGCCGAGGAGTGTTCGCTACACGTCCCATTTCCAAAGGCTCATTCATTCTGGAATACAGAGGAAACCTGTTTAAAAAAGGAGACTCTGGGAGCTTTGGAATAAGAATGAATGAGCACACGTATGTCTTCACTCACAAAGGAGATGAGTACTGGTCAGTACCTACATTTTACCTCCTGTTCATCTGTCTCCTTCTTTTGTAAACGAGCTGTTTCTGATTCCTGCAGCATCGACGCTTCCAGCGAGGACGGCTCACCGGGAACGCTGGTGAATTACCATCATCAGCCAAACACAAGCCTGACCAAGGTGGAAGTGGATGGGGTGCCCCACCTTTGTTTATTTGCTGTGGTGGGCATAAACGAAGGTGAAGAGATAACCCGTGGTTATGGAGCAGTTGGTGTGCATTCATCCGAGGTACAGCACCACCGACACACAGATTTATATGGAAAATAGACGGAATCTCTTTGCTTCTCAGCAGAAACAAAAGTTCTCAAAGTGAACTACAAACATGGTTTTCAGAATATTTTGACCCAGTTCTTGAGCCAGCTCTGAGTTTAAGGAGCTCTGGAAGGGTTTCAGACTTCCACAAGATTGTTTTCTAAAGATAAAGTAGTTCCGGTCGGTGACTTTAAGTAGTTCGTCTTCATCCTGGTGAATCTGTCGCACTGATGAACCGTGAGCTGATTCCTGAGAAGGATGCTATGATTCTTTTTCTGTCTTACTCAGACGGTGGATCCAACCACAGTCCAGAACAGCGGTGAATCTCCTGCAGCTGCTTCTCAACAGGTTGGTATAGTTACCAGCATCACTTCACACACACACACACACACACATTTCTTTAACGTGTTAGGGAATGAGAGCGCTGCTGTGTCGATGCAGACCAGTTGAAGGCTCGTTTTATCTGAACAGCTGTATGCACCATCGTTTCTGTGTCTTTATTCTCATCAATATTCATTTTAATTTTGGGATTTTTTTAGGAATTTTTGGGGGATTCCCAGGTTGAAGGGATGAATCCTGCCTGCGGGAGCAACGGTGAGTAAAAACAGCTGTTCTGGTATTTCTTGGATCACATGTTCAGTGACGGGATCTTAACGTCTTCATCAGTCTGGGAGACGGGATGAAGGAACAGCTGCTGTAAAATCCTCCTGCTGGTCCAGGGCTCCTCTCTCTGGTTGAAGTGGTTAACTGGAAGTTTTTCAGTAGTTCAACGCTGCGATCATGAAACGTGTCGACGCGTCGTTGTCGGGTTGATGGAGTTCTCTGACAGTCTGTCTTCTTTTCCCTGTTGAACCTGAAGAAGAAGGAAGACGAAGGAAGAGAAACGAGGGGACAGCAGGAATGAAAAGGAGGAAAATGGGTAAGAACCTCTAGATCCTGCTAGAGCAGTGGCTGACTTCAGGGGATGGAGCTCCACCTCTGGCCAACAAGGGCCACGGTCCTGCTGGTTTTAGGTTTTTCTGGTTCTGAAATGTGGATCAGTGATAGGTTTGAGTCCAGATGTGTAGGAGCAGGAAACATGTCCAGCCTGCAGCGTAGCGTTTCTGGGCGTCCCCGTTTCAGGGAGCTGAGATCATTTAGCTTCAGTAACTCCAGAGCACGCTTTCTGAGACCACGTCTTGACTCTGGAACGTCTCAGGCTGATGAGACGTTCCAGGTTGTCCAGACAGAGCCGGGTTTAGCCAGCTGGTGAATTTTAGGATCACATCCTTGCTGAAGATCTCACCAGTCAACTCTAACTTTATGCTAATCTTACAAATTGTTTTGTTTTTTTTTAGATTTCCTGACACACGATGATGTCAAAGTCGAGAATTCCTCATTTGAGAGACGTTCAGATTGCCTGGGACCATCTTCTCCGTTGAAGTGGGAGGGGCTCGAACATAAAGGTTGGTACTAAAACTTGATGAGAGTTTTGAGCTGCAGGACAAAGCCCAGTAAAGACCAGAATTACCTTTATTATTACTGCACAGTGCACAACAAAACACATTCACACCTCTGAATAAATCCATACACAGTCAGCTGCTTCAGACCGTCAGAGATGATTTAAATAAGATCCTGTAGTTATGATTAAGCCAGATGGAGCTAAGCAGCTGGTCTGGCTGGAGGGTTTCTTCCAGGACCTCCAGCATACTTCAGCTGGGCCAGGTAAAGATTATCGGGCTGTTTTTGTCCCCGTTGTCCCCGTTCCTGACCAGGGACTGCCAGCGCCAGGTTATCATAAGTATGTTAGGATGATCCTATAAGATCATCCAGTGGTCTGAGTCGTGTTAAGAGCGAATTTCTCCCGACAATCGACTCGTAACGAGTCGACAATGACAAGTGTTAAACTTGTTGAATATTTACGATCAAAAATCCTCACGTGTGACGGCTCCTGAGTCGTGACTCTGGGTTGTGACGTGGACGGATTGTAAAGCGAAAACGCGCCCTGATCCATGTAGATCAGTGGAAGCAGGCGAAAACCAGAGCAAGCATGGTCCATGTGAAACAAAGTCCGGTGGACCGACATGTGGACGCGTGGAAAGAGAACGTTTAACATCTCCACCGAGTCGTATCATAACAGAAACAGCAAGGACAAGAGCTGGCAAGAAATGGCCAGTTCCATGGACTTATCAGGTAGGTAGCTCGCTGCTAGTCTTTCTCCAGCCAGGGTTGTAACTTAAAGGTCCCATATGATGCAAAAGTCGCTTTTTTAAGGTTTCCTAACGGTCATATGTGTCCTCATAGCCTGCGTGAGGCTAAAAAATGAGAAAATTCTGTCACCTTTGTCCAGGGATGCCCACAGAATTTTTTTTAGGGGTGGCCATAGGGTGGCCAAAGGTTATGAAGTCAGTGATGCATAACTACAAAGGTCCATGGAGTCTGGATAAAAAGTGGGTCAGTTTAAGCTTATGGCCCAGAAGAAGTCCTGATCAGAAGTGTTCCTAGAAAAACATACAAAAGGAAACGACCTGCCATTATCTAGAGAAGGTTATATCCTTGATTACAGACTTGGTTGCATGGGTGGAGGACCAAATTCAGCCAGGGGGGTGTGGGGACATTGATTAAAAAAAAATTCTCAATACTTTGCTCCGAATTCTACAAACCCAGAAACTGAAATTTAACTTCAGAGGTCTTAAAATTTGAGTTGTTGGATTTTTTGACTAAGTCGTCCTGGCTTGCCCCACGTTTTAACGTATGTGTGCTATAAAGGGGCGAGTCTGAGATCTTTCCCTTTGTGAAATAACCACTGACCCTGGTAGTGGATAATGTCACTGACCTGCCCCTCAGCTAGCTGAGCCCACCCTCTGAAATCACTGAGCGGGCGCCAGTGAAAGCCAGATCTCCTCCCAGAGAGGGGCGTGGACAGGCCCCACTCATGAACATTTAAAGACACAGAAATAGCCCGTTATCATTAGAGCTACTAGAGCCACGTCTGGAACGGCTGAAATGAAGGAGCAAGGCTGAATTTGGGGGAAAACACTTAAAACAATGTTGTTGGACCTCTCACACTCGTATGAAATGTTTGAATAAACATATAATATGGGACCTTTATTCATAATTACTGCGTTAAGCTAGTGAGAAGCTTTAAATCTGCTGTGCTTTAACCCCAAAGTGGTGTCACCATCTGCCATGCTTCTATTTACCTGAAGTCTAGCCACCCTGCTCCAATAGAACCAGCACAGCACGTTTTCTTGGGCTTTTTGGTCATATAGGTGGGGTTCAGGAGGGTGTGGGTATCTGACAGAAT
Organism: Melanotaenia duboulayi; assembly: GCA_026261665.1. NCBI lineage: Eukaryota > Metazoa > Chordata > Actinopteri > Atheriniformes > Melanotaeniidae > Melanotaenia > Melanotaenia duboulayi. The sequence goes on from CM047982.1 coordinate 35,757,282, forward strand.
GAAAACAACAGTTATTGGTGCTTATAATTGCAGTGGAAGAAGAACATGGAAGAGCCCCAACATTAAGGACTCGGTGTTCAAAACCACTCAAAAGTAAACCAAGTGGGAACGGAGAGAAGGCCATGACAGCCCTCATAGCCACAGAGACCGGTGTAAGTGTTACAGGTTACTGTAGGCGTTTTATCTATTATTGCTTTTTTATTTTCTCACAGATATGCCCATACCACATAAACCATTTCTTCCTTTATGTACAGCTTCCCACCTCTATGAAAAATACTTTGGCCACAGAGGAGCTTCCCTGCAGTGATGAAGACGAAGAGTCCAAGAAGTCAGAGGATTCAGAGCATTTACCACGTTCCTCGTCTCTATCATCTACTCCTCTAACTTCCCATGCCCCCAGACCTCCCAACACAACCAAAAACCGGGAGGAAATCCCATCCACTGAGGCCGTTGAATTGGAGAAAATAAAAATTTTACAGCAGATTTCAAGAACTTTTCAGAATGGAAGTAGGCCAGCAGCAGATCCTGACACCACGTTTGGAGTTCAGGTGACCTCAGAGCTGAAGCTCATCACGGATCCAAAACTCAAGACGAGAGTCAAGCGGCAGATCATGATGGCGTTATACGAAGCTCAGGATTCAGTATCATCCACCCCCCATCCCACCCAGCCATTACTGACACACACAACAACAACCACCTCACCGTGAAACCCCACCTCACCGTGTAACGCCACCTCACCGTGTAACGCCACCTCGCCAAGAAACCCCACCTCACCATGAAACCCCACCTCACCATGAAACCCCACCTCACCATGAAACACCACCTCACCAAGAAACSCCACCTCACCATGTCACTCCACCTCACCATGAAACACCACCTCACCATGAAACCCCACCTCGCCATGTCACTCCACCTCACCATGAAACCCCACCTCGCCAAGAAACGCCACCTCACCATGAAATGCCACCTCACCGCGTAACGCCACCTCAACATGTAACGCCACCTCACCATGAAACCCCACCTCATCGTGTAACGCGACCTCCTCAAACCTCTTCAACACGAGCTTCATCTGTCAGAAAACCTTGCTGAGCTCTAGAGCGTGATGATGTCGTCACAGGGGCAGTATTGATGTCACAAGGCTGTTAAGCACCACATTGTTCATAATTTGTTTCTACTTTGACATTATTGTCTTTTTTGTTGTTGTTTTGTTTTTTCATTAAATTTGTGTGAAATGTTTACACGTGATTTGATGACCAGACAAATGTTTTTATTTTTATCCTTTTCTTTATTCATAAATAAAGTTCAAGCCATCAAGTGCTCAGACTGTTGCTCCATTCACTGAAGAAGAAATTACTAGAAGAAACTAAAAACACCAGAAAATGCTGTATTGCGGCGCACCAACTTTAATCTTAACATTACAACGCCGCGACAGGCTGATACTTGAGGTTTTATCCAAAAAGCGTCACGCTAAAAGTACACATGTCATAATGCTTTATGGTTTTACATCCATATCTCAATCTCAAGAAGCATACACTACTTTGTTTAATGAGCTTCAGGATGCATAAGGTTGTATGAAAATAATGCATTTAACTGATGTTAATAATATACAATGATGATAACAATGACGGTTAAAGAAAGTTTCAGCTTAAGCTCACCCTGTCTCCATGCTCCAGGCCCCAAACCAACACAGGTGAGCACACTCATTAATAACCTCAACACACCCACAGTGCCACCCACAACCACCGGTGGTACTGCACACATACTTCAAGTGGGAAATAGATAGCCCAACATATGGCTCCTACATGCTGTCTTTAAAAGGTGGCCAAACTTTTGCTTAAGAACTTGTACTATAGGAACATTTTATTAGACTAGTGTTTTTAAACGGACATGGTTTCCTGTATTTTTCATTGTTCTTTCAAGAAGTTTGGAAGCAGCTGGTGCAGGTTGAAGGTTGTCCCCCTCTCTCTCCGACCCGTTTTCTGTCCAGCTATGGTTAAATAAAAGGCTGTTCCATTCACCCTCCTCTTGTTCTGCTTATGAGACATCCAGGTCAGGTTGATCTTTCTCCAAATCACAAAGGCATTGTAGGAGGAAACATCAATGATGTTGTGGAAGATGACCAGGGGCCAGCGCGCATTCATCCTTCTGCAGCTGTATGTTCCAATCATCTTCTCTAGGCTGTCCACACTTCCTTCGTTGCAGTTGTAGTCTAGGATGATGACTTGCTTCCTGTCCTCACGATCGCTAACCACCTTATTTGTCTTGTTTACTTCTGCTACTGATTGATTTGAGACACAACTAAAACATTGTACATTCTGTGGTGTGTAAATAACTCTGTGACCTTGATTTCAACTCTATTTGCCTCACGGGTCATTTTGACCCGAAGACCACCTTTGTACCTTTTTTTTTGTACAGCTTACATGTAAATACGAATAAAAGCAACATTTCACTTTTTCTACTGTTGGGGCCAATCTAGGAAAAGTCAAGTTAAAAATTTCAAGTTAAAAAAATATCGTGAGCCATGGGCTCACGTAGGTCCGTGGCGGCTCGACGTGCACCCCTGCTTGCTGCGCGGTTACGCGGACGTACTTCCTTGTTATTGGTCGGGTTGCGATTGTGCTTCAGGATTTCTGGATCATCTTGCTGATTTTTTGTTGCTACTGTGGATAAGAAACTAACCCGATGCCATAACCGTACATTGGCGTGTAGTCGCCGGCGTCAGCCATAACATACACAGACGCCGCACATGTATGAATCCAGATTTAGCCGCTCTATAAAAAAACCCAGTTGGGGATCTTTCAACACTGACTTAATGCTTTTGTTATCCGTCCTCAAGAGTTTAATTAACAGTGTTAGTAATGTGAACACTTTTTTAGTGATTCCCATAAAACTTCTGGGTAAGAGTTAAATTTAACTCTGAGGGTGTATTTGGCTCCTCATATCCTGACCAGCCCCACGTTCAGATGTTTAATCTGTTTTTTTTTTGTTGCTTTTAGGTTTTCTTGACTGTGTATGTTTTGTTTTTATCAGATTTAACACATGTCTGCCTTGTGGACTGTTTGGACTCAGAAGAGAAAAGAAAGTTGTTGGTGAGTATTATTATTTCCTGAAGTGGTCTTTATGATGCATTCACAGGTTCAAACTTTAATTAAATTAGTAGTATTACAAATTGTGCAAATGCAGCGTCTTTTTCTGTCACATCTGTATACTCTGTTGATGAATCTAGTACCCTCTGGTGACCTTTGTGGCGAAAGTGTCCACGCACAGAAACGGCTACGAAATAGTCATACATTAAAAAAAAAGATTAATATAGTTCAAATAACTGTTTAAACCATTTTTCTCTGCATATATAAGTGTTTTGGTTCAATGTTTTTGTTCATTTATTACAAATTCATGAAAGAAAAACATCTGAATTAGATATTTTTCTCGTTGACTAGGAAGGCTAGCTCATTTCACGAACGCTAAACGGCTTCGATGTCCACAGACTGCGTAGGACACTCTGTAGCCTACGTAGTCGGTGGACTCCCAAGTGCATAGACCCTGAATTTGGGACACAGTTCAGTCTTAGTTTAGTAAATTGTGAAAATATTCCTTTTTTTTTCTTTTTTCTTTTCGTTTTTATAAGTTGTTATTGTGTAAGAATTACTGCCATCTAACGCTGGAATCATGTATCACATGCTAACGTATAGCGCTTTCTAGCGCCTCACTGTCTCATGTAGCAACAGTAGCCACCATGTGTCAAAAAGCCTCAACAACACGGATGAAAGAAGGTCATCCAATAGTTCATGGTGTGTTCACTCAGGTGAAGGTCTGTGATTTCATAAATATGGTAAACTGCATCTATTCATCAGTGTGTAGGCCAGAGGAAACAAGGTTAGCATGCAGCAGCTAGCATGTAGCTACAATTTGATACCAAACCCAAACGAATGTTACCGAAGGGCTGATTTAACAGCTATGATTCTCAGAACTTTCTACTAACTATTCTCGGTTGTATTGTCTAATTTAATTTGTTGTGCGTACATTATCAGAGCTCAGCGCCAGCTGATTCTGCACCTACAACCGCGTTGAGGGGGACGGGGCGAGGAAGAGGATCGGTTGGATGCGGAGGAAGAGGAGAACAACCACAACGTCTTCAACCAGCACCTGTGGCTGACGATGTTGCCAGAGTTAAAGATCTCCAAAGGCAGAGAAGAGAAGCGATCGAGGTGTGTTTACCATTTGACCAGCAGCACATGTGGCAGGGTCGGCAGGGCGTTTACAGGTGCAGCGGTAGCCATGGCCGGAGCATTTAAAGTGAGCCTGTGTGAGTGTGTCCGACGCTACAGCCATAGTTATGATGTCACGTCACCAGGCACGAGCGGATTTTAGACAATAGCTGTGAAGAAATTGCTCGCAAGTTGGGAGTAACTCCAAAGATGGCGAGGGGAAAATGGAGGCGTGTCCGGGACAAATTCATACGTGCACACAACAAAGCCAGGCACAAACCCTGGAAATGTTTAAGGCATGCATCCCACAAGATTATCTCGACCAGAAATTGATCACATGACAAGTTTTGGACCCTGTTAAGTGAATCTCTCCAGACTAGAACGAAACCATGGCCAAAGTCAATGCTAAAGCTAGCGCTAAAGCCAAAACGCTCTTCCCACATGACTGCACACCTGAAGATACGGAAACATCACGGGTATTAAAAACAACTTAACCTCACCTTCCAAACCACCGGCGCCCCAGAAAAAGCCGAGGTGGGATTGAAATAGCAGACCACGTTTCCAATGCCGCCATTTTAGCTGCAACAGAAGTGAAGCAGAACAATAAAAGTCCAGAGCCATCCAGGTGTGATGTTCAAAAACTTCTGTCTGATGGCTGGCGACACCTCAGTCCAGGTGTAATATTCACGGTTCGGCTCAGATTATAACTCTAAGTCAAGGATCGAGCATGGTTAACAACCAGTCAGCTGTTACGTCATCAGCTCTGATCTGCAGCTCCACCAACTGATGAGTCTTACGTTCACACATTAAACCTATAAACCAGAAAACTTTATCTAATAATGATTAGAAATTCTTAGTAAAAACAATTATTACTACCACAGTACTCTAAAGTTTACAGGTTGAGGCATCACATGAATTAATGTCCCCAGTCAAGAAGTGGGAATAACTCAAATACAAAATTAGAAATTTCTCATTTAGTATAAGAATAAAAAGAGTTGGACTTTAAAACGGTTGAATACACATTCCAATAAAGCTAACCAAACTGAGGTTTAGGTTAGGGTTACCCTTCTTTCTAGGCTGTACAACGGTGTGTGTGTGTGTGTGTGTGTGTGTGAGGGTATTTTGCCATCAGTGTGTTTCTCTGAATAACGGTATTTTTCATGCTGTTGCAGAAGCTTAAATCGTGATGGGATGCCTTTCATGTTGGTTGGTCAGTTATGTGTTAACCCACCTACTCAGCGTCACCACGAGCCCTCGCTGATTATAGGACATGATTTCTATTCCCCGCCCACCTTACATGCATGTAGTGAAAACACAATCACAACATGAACTAATTCAGTTTTATAGAAAACAAAGAGAAAAACGTTAAACAGCAACGTTTGCTTTTACTCACCGTTAAAGGTTTTATAGCCATTTGTAGGTCATTCCTAAACATGATTCTTTCACTGTGCTGCACAACATGTGGGACAAAACCTGCACACCTACGAACCTAAGCCTGTCTTTCCTTTCATTCAGAATCTTCTGCAGGAGATGAGCCTCGAGGACTACCGAGACCTCACCGCTCGGGTGCTGGAAAGACAGCCAGGCCTGGTCTTTGATTTACTGGCCGAGCGTCAGATCAGACTTGGTGCCCCTGCTTCTTCAGAAGTACTCGCGGTTCCTTGGTGTACCTGCAACAACTGCAGAGACATGCCCACAGACCTTGAAAGAAAATGCTGTGGCCAAGACCCAGCCCACTGTGTGAGCCTGCTGCCACATTTCACACAGTACTGCCTAGATGAGGGCTATTTACGCATACATCGGCAGTACCGCCAGGACATAACAGCGTTGGGGAGTTTCAAGGAGCCAGGAGATGATAACAGAGAGTACCGGCATGCAGCTTCCAGACACTTCATCCTCTGGCAGCACGGCGCGTTAGGACGGGGCAGCAAGCGAGGGATTCCCAGCTGCTGTGTGAGCAGGATACGGGAGAAATTCCCCGACCCTCAGGGACAATACACCAACTACATCCCAGGAATATAGATGGCTGCCACGAGCAGCTTTAACAGTTCAAATAAACAGTAAATCTTTAACACGGTAAACAGAACAATCTTGTAAAGATGTGGATTTAGTGCTGAGTTCTGTTGATTTCTATCATTGTTTCACCAATAAAAGATGCCAGTTGATGTCAGTGCTGTTGGTTCTACTGTACTGATAGAAACTAGATTTATTCTTAGTTTCAGACTGCCTCCAAGCTGGTGTCAGAATAAAAGGTGGATCCTGGGAAAGACACGGAGGACCAGTAGCCGACCCCCACAGTAGTAGTTCATTAACACACGTGCACGCTGTAGACGGCGAACACGCATGTGCACGCTGTAGACAATGAGCACGCATGTGCACGCTGTAGACGATGAGCACGCATGTGCACGCTGTAGACCACATGAGCTGTGTGGTCTACAGCCATAGAGGAATCCA
>CM047982.1:36914039-36924290 GCA_026261665.1 Melanotaenia duboulayi
GCACAGTTTTATAAATGAGACCCCAGAGGAGTCCTGGTCAGAAGGCAGTGGGATCAACTGTGGAAAAGTGGCATGATTTGGTCAGTTAATCTGAAAGATCTGAATAAAGTAAACATGCTATCTTTTAAAACGTGGCTGCAGCCTGTTTGGGTGAAGGCTGTCCATCCTGAGGAGTGATGGATGCTTCTAGAACAGGTTAAAATGAAAACAGCGCTGAAAGCTGAACATGCTGGTTGGAGCCAGGTGTTGAGGCTAAAACCATCACTGCCTCTGCTGATTGGAAAAACATTTCTGCCGCTGGTTTTAGGAAGACTTCAAAGCATTCTATAATCATGCTTTAAAATCTGACATATATCTGCTAGTTATGCTTTAAAAACATTTTTATGATGGGAACGTGTCATTTTTTTCTTCCAGGAATGCAGCAGGCATCCATCAATCTGACCCAATCTCTGCACGAAGTCTATGAGCCAGATTGGCATGGAAAAGATGATGTCCTGACCATCGGGAAGGTCCGTTATAAAAATGCTCATTACTTGAATGAGACATATGTAATCCCTGAGTTCTATAGTAGACATTGATCCATATGTAGGAAGTACCCAGGTTGGTAAACTCTGCACAGAAGTATGTGCACATAAATAATAGCATGAACCATTGTTTTAACTTCCTTTACTCTCAGTCGATGTTCCCAGTAACGAGAAGCTTCTGTGTGTTTACCAGTTTACCAGGTTATCCTGTACCTGTCTCACCTGTTCCAGATGATCTAGAAACCCAGCTGAGTTCCTGTACAGCTGAAATACCCATAAATAATCACACCCAATACACAAATAATTAGTGAATTTTTAAGTGTATTTACAAGAGTGCAAAGTGATTAAATACTCTCTCCCAAAATAGTTCCCTTTTTAGGTTCTGCTCTTCAGCTTATTCAGTTTGTTGGTTTTCTAAGGGTGCATTCACACTGGTTTTGTTTGGTCCACTTTAAATGAAACCTGGTCCACTTCCACAGATAGTCTGATCCATTTGGAGCAGTATTACTGCCCCTTCATGCCTGGTGTGGACCAAAGAAGCAAACTCTGGTCTGGTTGAAAACTGGGGGCCCTTGTTCGCATTGATAGTGTGGAAATAATGATGGACCCACGGAGCAGACACAAACCTCATTTATTGCTCTGAATAAGAATTTATTTACCCAGCTGGCAGGCACGGCAGAGCAGAGGGTGGAGGTGCTCATTGCATTGTTCAGTTCTGCCAAGAGGGAGAGTTATATGAATCCAAAAAGTAAGCCACAACAGTCAGAAAGTTGGAATAATTAACCAGTCCTACTTCAGTCTTAGAGGATCCTTAGAGAGTCATGCAGCCAACCGGCAGGTTAAAGAAGCAGACAATATCCGTCCAGGAAATGGAGGCAGCATAGGACAGACAAAAGCAGGATGAGGCAGGCTAAAATAGGTGTGGAATAATGTAGGCAGGGGATGGCAGGCAAGGAATATCGCTCCAAGGCAACAAAGACCAGCATGCAGCAGTTTCCTGTAGCTGTCCCCAGGCAGTGCAGGAGAGCACAATCTGGCAAGGAACTGTTGCAGCCTGCAACTAGAAAAACCCAGCCTTCTTCATACCAGATTCAGGTCAGTTGTAAGGGGGAAGACCCAAGCAGGCTGAGGCACCACCGACACCTTTCCTGCAGCTGAAAACATGGAATTTAAAAAAATTCCCAGCTCAGCCAACCACTCCACGACAGCACCCCTGTTACATTTTGATTCTCTTTCCTATTCTATAATTCTGTTGTAACACTGCAGTTTTCAAATCTGTGATCAATAAAACGTCTGATTCTGATCCTGAAATGGTTGAACTGACCTTAAATGTCATCAGACTTTTTCTGGACTTTATTCAGATGCTTTCTTGGTTTTGTGGATCAGGATCAAATGTTTGAGATAGAAACAGCTGATTGAGCAGCTGATATCCACAGATATGGGCAGATCTCAACTTTGAGGACTTTCTAAAGTGCAGCATATTCTTCTACACCATGAGACTGTCCCTGTGTGTTTCCGGTAGGACTGTGATGCATTGTGGGAAGACTTCCATAACAAACTGGTGGACTCAACTCTGTTGAACCTGGATGAGTACCTGCAGCAGTTTCCAGACCTGAAGGTAAAAATCAATTTTATTTGGGTTAAAAGATAAAAAGTAACAGGATTCTATAAGTGTGTGTGATTTCAGACTCGTGTGGCCAAAAGAAGTCGTAAACTCATTGACTACGACAGTGCTCGTCATCACGTAGAAACTCTGCAGGCATCTGGGATAAAGAGTGATCGCAAAATAATTAAGGTAAATCTGTTTTCTGTGGTTAAACCTGACCTGGATTGGAAAAAGAGACAATAAGAGGCTCTGTTCTTCATTCTACCAGTCCACGTGTTTTCTAATTGATTTATTTTAATAATCTTTAACCAGGAAGATATACTTGAAGTCACAGACCCCCCCTTTTAAGGGAATCTTGGTCTAGAAAAGCACCACAACCCACAAAGCAGACACAATCACAAATAAAAACAAAATGAAAAGAAACTAAACACATGAACGAGTATAAAAAGTAACTATAAGCAGCGATGGGTCGGTGAATGTATCTCCAGCTCTTTCAATATAGAATTAACCCCTTAGGGAGTTTTTAAGTTTTCAAGGCATACTGTCAATAAGAAAAATGTTGACTATGAACCAAAGTTCATGATGGTAGTAAAATTACTCATGTAATTTCATATTGTGGCATGACAGACTGGCAGCTGTATCAGATTCCAGAACAATGAACTATGACTTATATGACTTGTATATTAGGGCTGAACATTATATTGAAAATTTCCCTACAAAATGTTCTTCCAGACCGAGACTGTGTTCATGCTGCATGAATGAATCAGACCTTTTAAATAACCTGTTCAACTCTCCACCAAAGGCCGAGCTGCACCAAGAATTACTAAAGAAAACAAGACCCACGGTGAAGAAGACAATTGGTTCATCTGTTGGTTAATGCGAAACAACTTCGGTTTCTAGAAAATAACAGCTAAACATGGAGCTACATCAGATCCTGGGGGCAGATCAGAATTTGATCTGAATTTTTGCCAAATCCTTCCACGTATGACCACGAGATATTTCTCCTGTCCAGAGCCATCTATCGGCCCACACGCACAAATGTTTTGGCAGGGTTTACCCACAATGCCGTGCGCTGTACCTTAATGCACTTTGTTTTTTAAAAAATGTTATTTTTTCCAAGCATTTTCATTATTTACAGAAGAAAAAAAGACATATAAAAGAAACAGACAACAAAACAAAAAAGTAAGCAAAACATATGGGATTTAACAAGTGTTGCCCAAGTTGAAAAAGAAAATGACTAATTAAGCCTTTCTTTATATGACAAGAATAACAGAAAAACATTTAATCTGATACATTGTTAACTTTTTCTGAGAGGTATATGTCCCACTTCTTCTAACAGGCATCACACTTTTCCTTTTGAATCCTTAGATTGAAAGTCAGTTGCTCCATACTTAGAATTTTTTTTTACAATGGATTTTCACTGGCACAAGGGTCCCTGTTAAGCCACTTCTTAGTTAAGGTTAAGTTATGGCCATAATGCACTTTATTTTGTAGTCTGCTCCCTGTATTTGGTCCTCTTGAAATGGACTGAGACCTGCGTTTGTAGTTGGACATCTTCTTTGATTCGAATCAGAATTCGTTTGTGCTTCGCAATGCTCCAAACAAAGCAACTTTCCCAGCAAACAGATGCGGATTGGAAAGGCTGGTGTGAATGCTCCCTGAGTTGATTATTATTAACATACCCTTAAATCTTAGACAAGACAGGCAATTTGTAAACTAGCCTGTATCTGTTTAAATCAGTAGTGTTCCATTTCCAAATCTGAGTAATCTGAAAATTTAAGTAAGAGGTTTGGCTATAAAGTAAGTAGCAATTGTAAGAAAATGTGGATATAATAAGATCTGGGCCATTTCCTTTGTTGGTTTCTGCTGGTGTTGTACCTGTGCGTGTGTATCTCTGTGTGTTTTATGCTGATGTCAGGTAAGTAAACAGTGTTTGTGTGCAGGCAGAAGAAGAGCTGAAGAAGGCTCAGAGAGTCTTCGATGAGCTGAACGTTGGTCTGCAGGATGAACTACCAACGCTCTGGGATTGGTGAGTCAGACCACAAACACCTGGAACCAATGGAGGCATCATCAGACATTTCTGCACGGAGTTGGCAGCAGTTAGAAGATATCCACATCTCAGTCACAACATCCTGATCAGTTTCAACACAAATGAGACTATAACTCATAAACAAACTGCTTGACGGTCAGAGAGAAGGGTGAAGAGATTCTGCTGGAAGATATGGATTTATCCAAACTATGTCTGAAAGCAGCTGAGAGTTTTGGAAGGTTAAGTTTACTCAGAAAATTGCCAATCAAATTTTGTATAGTTTGAGCTTCACAGATATAGAGTTGAGAGTATAAATCTCCTAAAGCTTCACTGATTTGTAGGTGATTTCAAGTGGTTGAACTATATGGGAATTTGACATGATGAATGACTGATGCCTCAGAGGTGGTTGGCCAGTGTTTAAAAGGTTTATTGCCATGAATATAAAGCTAACTTTTGCTTTTAGTGTAAATTTTCAGCTGAGTTGTAAAGAGCAGATTGAGTTTGTTTTCAAGTTCCAGGTGCTTCTTATCCCGGTCTGGGTTCCAGGAATCAGTGAGGTGTTTGCCAGTCTCTTTTATTCACCACATGATTTCTGTTTAAACTGAGTATGCGATTATCTGAACTCTGGGGCAGGCTCTACTGGAGGTGACAGTTGACAAATTGGTAGTTATAAAGAATATTATCTCTTTCTTCATGAATTAAACAAAGTTGTCATCTTGCAGCAGAGTTTAGTTTGAACCACCAATATCTACATTTCCAGTGGGAGGTCAGGGAAAGACATGGTTAAAGTGATAGGGGCATTATCTGAGAGGACAATGCTTTGGTAGGTACAGAAATGGATCAGTGCGAGAAGATGTTTATCAACGAAAAAGTAATCTCTTCTGGAGTATGTGTGATGGACATGGAAAAAGAACAAATCGTCCCTGTCCTAGGGAAGCAGAACCTGCCACATGCCACAGATGCCATAATCAGACAGAAAGGCTTGGATATACAAGGCTTACTTACTTGCTGAACTGGTGTTAGCATAGGATCAGCCTAGAACTGTGTCTAAGCAGACTTGATTCCTGTATGTTGGGGTTTACCCCGATGGATGAGAGGGTAGCCTCCCTCCTCCTTCAGGTGGGGGGACGGGTCCTGACTGTTGTTTGTACCTATGCACCAAACAACAGTTCCGAGTACCCACCCTTTTTGGAGTCCTTAGAGGGGGTGTTGGAGAGCACTCCTTCCAGGGACTCCCTCGTTCTGCTGGGGGACTTCAATGCTCATGTGGGCAATGACAGCAAGACCTGGAGGAGGAATGGCCCCCCTGATCTGAATCCGAGTGCTGTTTTGTTGTTTTGTTTCTATGCTCATCATGGATTGTGCACTTGGCACCAGGACACTCTAGGCCGCAGTTCGATGTCCCCTTTTAGAAAGAGTTTCAACTCCCATCTTCGGCAGAGCTTCAACCATGTCCCAGGTGAGGCGGGGGACATTGAGTCCGAGTGGGCTGTTTTCCGTGCCTCTATTGTTGAGGCGGCCAGCCGCAGCTGTGGCCCTAAGGTTGTTGGTGCCTGTTGCAGTGGAAATCTCCGAACCTGTTGGTGGACACCAGTGTTAAGGGATGCCGTCAAGCTGAAGAAGGAGTCCTATCAGCTCCTTTTGGCCTGTGGGACGCCAGAAGCAGCTGATGGGTATCGGCAGGCTAAGCGGAGCACAGCTTCGGCGGTCGCTATGGCAAAAACTCAGGCATGGGAGGAGTTTGGAGAGACCATGGAGAATGACTTCTGGACGGCTTCGAGGAGATTCTGGTCCACCATCCGGCGGCTCAGGAGGGGAAAGCAGTGCTCCGTCAACACTGTGTACAGTGGGGATGGGGGGCTGCTGATCTTGACTCAGGACGTTGTGGGTCGGTGGAAGATTAGTACTACTTCTAAGACCTCCTGAATCCCACGACACGTCTTCCAACATGGAAGCACAGGCGGGGGTCCCTGTGTGTCAACCCTGCAAAGGACTTCACAGTTTTAATACTAAATGTATGATAGATGGTGTACACCCAAAAATATTCAGATGTATGAATCTGTGCATATCTATGTATTTGCACATTTTTCCTTGAGACATCCCAACTGATTTGGAAGTGATCACAGCTCCTGGACCGCCTTGTCACCTCCGATTAATTAATATATAGTAACAATAAATACATGTCATGCTTTCACCTGTAGTCCAACTAACAGTGAGAAACACACTGTAAATGTAAAAAAGAAGACCAGTTTCACAGAATGTGTAACTGATGTGTTTGAATTAGAGGCGGAGAAAAGCTAAAATCAGCTACACATAATTGTAACATGTTGAAGATGGGGGGTGGAGCTTCCCAGCATGCTTTGCATGTGTTCAGTAGCCTAAAAGTGTTTAAAAGTGTTTGGATGCCTATGGTTGCAAAAAAATGAGATGGACATGATGAGCAAACGGAATGGTTTTTATTGTAGGTTTTATTTACATGATTTTAAGGCAGAACAGCGACTAGTTGACAGGGATCAGAGAAGCATGACTGGGGCTCATATTACTGTAATAGGTCTGTTGACATGAAAGCCCTTTTCAGAGATGTAAATCCCAGTAAGACCGGAAGGTATCAGCAATAGGAAACTGAAGGTTCCTGGCATGTGGAAGAAATCCCTCATAGTTACAGTTCCTAAAAACAACAAGCCACTAGAGCTAACTGATCTGCACTCAGTGGCACTTACATCCACCATAATGAAATGTTTTGAAAAGATTGTCGTAAAACAACTTCTTTCTGAGGTTACAGTTTCTCTGGACCCCTATCAATTTGCATATCGGGCGGGGAGGGCGGTTGAGGATGGGTTACTGAACTTGATTTGTATGTACATCTTGAACAGGCAAAAAAGTTGGTCAAGATTGTATTTATCGATTTCAGTAATGCATTTAACACAATCCAACCTCATATGATGGTGAAAAAGCGGTTGCACGTGGGAGGTTATCCTATGCTGATTTTATGGGTACAGAATTTTTAACTGAGCGTAGCCAGCAGGTCAGATTAAACACGTACCTTGTCCATGAGGAACATAAATACAGGAGCACCTCAACGGTGTGTGTTGTCACCTTATATACAAATGACTGTCAAGAATCCTTTCCAGCACATAGGTATTTAAGTACGGCACTGGTTGACTTTTTACAGGCAGACGTTATGTCAGTGGAAGGATTTGAAAAGGAGGTACATGGTTTTCTCCAGTGGTGTCCAGATAGCTTTCTTGAGATCGGTGTTAAAAAGACCAAAGAGATTATTGTAGATTTTCAAAAGAAAGTTATAGTTGTTCTCCCATCTATGATAAATGTGAGTTAGTAGAGCGGGTATCAACCTATATTTACCTAGAAGAAGCCATTGATGACTAGCTGTCATTTCAGGCCTGTGCACTCAGTAAGACCAAAAAGCTGCAGCAAAGCATGTTTTGTCATAGGAAATCGAGCAGCTTTAGACCAGACAGTCACATCCTTCAGATTTTCTACAAGGCTCGTCTTCAGAGTGTTTTGTCATTGGGACTTATCTGCATTTTTGGCAATATGAATGTGAAAGCCCAGAAAAACTACAACGTACAATTTACAAAGCAAGTAATATTGAACTTGAACAGGACTCTGCTGGTCAGATGTATAAAGAGCTGATGCTAAGAAAGGTCAAGCAGATGCTCACCCCTTTTAGTCAAGCTGAAGAATGCCTTTATTTCCTATAACTTTTCAGTATTAATGAGGCTTTTTACAGCTGTAAAATCTACTAGTCCTCAGATAGACATGTACACATCTATGAAGATAGATCAGGTTCAGATATCCAGTGAGAGTGAAACAGCAGAAGGAAACGAGGAGACGTCTTCTTGAGATCGTTGCTGCTGTGCAGATGTTGGAGACTCAGGTCTGATCATGTAGGGACCATGAATGTGGTGAAAGAAATTATGAACAGCCTCTAAAATACAAATCAGAGTAGGACCTTCTCTAACACAGTAGCTGGCTGGTGGTAGACAGGGTTTATGTTTCAGCTATGCAGGAGTGGGTCTAGAAAAGTTGTGATGGGGGGCCAGGTAGGGGTACTGACCAGGAATAGGGTGCACAGATGAGACCCCTATTTTAAGGTCTAGACTTTATGAAACATAGAACTGATTTAGGTTTTGGCTTGTTCTTTCTACAGTACAGTAAATACAGGCAGATTTTAGACATAGTCACAAATGGTGAATAATCATAATCAATCCTGATTATTAATTTGTAAGCTGTGATTAATCTGTTTAAAAATTTTAATCACTTAACATGTTTGTAAATGTTGGTTCATACCGACTGGCATGAACCAGGGAGTAAACATCACAGTCTACAGCCACGGGAGAGTGCTCTAGGCTTGTGATAACTACAGTATTTGCTGCTCCTGTTTTACTGAAAAATGAACTAAAACATTAACTTAAAGAAAACTGAGAAACACTGAAAACAAACAAAATGCCCCCAAGAAGAAAATCTTGTTCTGCAGATTACAACCTGCAGGCAGTAAAACACGCAGCTGAAGACGGTGACGGAGTTGTTCAGAAATGTCATGAGGATGAAGAATTCAATGAGCCTGGTGACCCTGCTCACCACTAACTTGCTTGTTATGCTAACTTATTATTATTAATAATAATATGTTCTTCATGCTGCTATGAAGCTGAATGTGTTCAAGGTTTCCACTACATAAATGATCACCGTCACGGTAAAATAATCGCCGCCATGCTTTCAGAATTATGATTTTTTTTCAGATGTCACAAATATAAATTGTATTGTATCAGAGTCTATATGAACATAAAGTTTATATTTGCGCACATTTAAAGACCATAATAAGAGTCAAGTTGTACTCAGAAAATATGACACTGCTCTGCAAATAGTTTAAATTTGAAAAACAAACACTTGAGTTTAACTTCCTGTCTGGTTATACAGCACCTCGCTCAAGAGTGACAGTAAAGCGGTGACAGAGCGAAGTAAAGCTTGTTATACATTCCTGTTCTTGTTCTTGAGGCTGTTTAAAAAAGTTCACTTTGATCCGATCAGTTCATGCTCCGTCCATGACGATGCTTTTCCGAGGCCTCGGTTGGTGGGGTCACGAGACTTTTGCTGAACCAACGTATCGGAACAATACTTGCGACACTTCCGTGTTACATGCTCAAGCAGACAGACTCAAGTGTAATATCTCTAACGTCTAGGTCTTTCCACCTGTTCTCCTGCTTCCACAATCACAGTTGGAATTATCACCTCATCATTGTTTTCTTCTCCTGACCCCAAATACTCATTATGTTTAGCATGTTTCCAAAACGTTTGGGTTCTAAAACATCTGAAGACTGATTCTCACAGACATTAAAACACACCCTGCGCTCCACTGATGGAGATGGTGATCTTCCCAACATGTTGGATAATAACTCCAGAGGCTAACCTCCAGTTCTTCAGACTGTACTTAAACAAGTTTCTCTTTTTCTGTTTTGCAGTCGAGTCGGCTTCTACATCAGCACCTTTAAGAGTGTGACGAGTCTGGAGGCAAAGTTTCACCGTGAGATCTCCCTGGTGAGCTTATCATCTTTCTTCTTTAAAACAAGACAATTCAAATTATAAAGTTTCAGAAGTCTGTCCTGTGTTGGCATCAGGAGTATGAAGAGATTTCAGCTCCAACATCAGTGAGCGTGGCCTTAGCTGAATGAGCTAACAACTGGGATGATCCCAGAAGGGTTAGGGTATGAAGATAAACTCTGCATATCACGCCACAAACAGTATGCTACAGTCTGCATGTCATCAGGTGGAAACCTCTTGTTCAGATGATGGAAATGAACATTTCACACAGAAAGCATCACAACAGCATGTATTTGGATTAAGAGGTGAAAAGATAATAACTCACCTCTCCTGCATTAATGCTTTCTTTATACCACCTGTAATGCTTTTAATGTTTTATGTGAAGCACTTTGAATTGTCTTGTTCATAAAAATGTGCTATATAAATAAATAAATGAGAAATGTACAGAGGTGAAGAAAACTAAAGGAATTTAAAGGATTGTCCCAAGAAGGTTTTTACTTCTCGGTGAGCTCGTCTCCGCGAATTATTGATTT
>CM047983.1:143749-158264 GCA_026261665.1 Melanotaenia duboulayi
TAATCTAATCTAATCTAATCTAATGTAATTTATCAGGGTAATGTTGTGATCAGAAAATAAAAATAATTCGGTCAGTAACACAAACCAATAACATACACAATGTCTTGCAGCCTAAACTAGTTTTTAAAAAAAAACTGTCAAATTACAAAATTAACAGAAAAGTTTAAAACTATTTATTTTACTAATTTTTCATAACTTATAATAATGAAATTATGACTTGTTAATATAATTATGACCAGTTATTGAAAGCAGTTTCTGTCAGATGAATCATAATATATTAATGTTCAGCCGTTATGAAAAACAGAATAATTTTGACTCTAGATAACATCCATATCAGTAACTGTGGAGAACTATCTGATAGAGTCAGTCCAGTTATCCATGTTGCTGTCCATTTCAGCAGGTGGTTGCATATACCAGGTAATTAAGACTTGCCACCTCAGTAATGGCTGTGCTGCAAGATGGCAACCCACAAAACAGCTGCAGGATTTTTTTATAGTGGAACTAGCAGCGACCTCCTTCCCACATTTCTTGATATCAGCCATAAAGCTCATGACCAAGGACTGACAAAACACATGGCTAAAATGCAGACTGCAAATGCAGTCTTCAAGCATATGAAATGAACACCAAACTCAGACGAATTATTGATGCTGTGACATCAAACTGTGAGTAAGGTCTGTGTCTGACAGATGTATGTATGTGCATGTTTGCTTTGGGACGTCAGATTACAGACTTAACTTCAACGTTTTTATTTATTCATTTATTTTTTGCTCCTGATTGAACATTGCCATCAATTTAAGCTTACCGATTGGTGGAAAGTTTAACAGAAAGTGGTTTCATCATCATTTTGAAATAGAGGTCTCTTAGCAACATAGTAGTGATAGTGATCTTTTTATGATGAAAAATAAATAATCGCCATTTAGATCACTTATTGTAGATTTAGAGTCCCTGAATAAACACTACATTTTACATTTTACAACTGGATTATAATCTACTGGATGTGATATAAATGACTAGACAACTTCCACAGATCACCTAAAGGGTTAAGCTATCCATCACAATTTACCCCACATACTTTCACACTTTCCTCAGAAACTGATGATGATATAAGTGATAGCACTAGGGGGCTCCAGTGATGTAGCAGAGTTTGAAGGGTTAATGAAGTACAATGTCTTCAAAAATGTATTTGAACTTCTGTCCAAGAGGATGTTATGCTGACATTCAGTATAATTATGTGTTTCAATGCAACTTTTTGGAGTTAATCTTTTCCACTGTCGCCTCTTGCATGCTCAAGATGGGGGATTGGATTGAAATCAAGATTCGATGCAGTCTGTTGGTTTTCCTTAACTAGGCTATTATTCATTATGAATCGGCTCAAAGTGATTTGTCTGGAAAGTGCCCTGATATGACATTGTTGTGAACTGGCACTAGACAAATAAATCTGAATTTAATTGATCTGTATAAGCTATGTAAGGACATCTCAAAATGACACTTCTCCTCCTTTAGGGAGATTTTTATTTCTGTCTCATTATTCTAAAATCAAATGGAGACCCAAATCCTCACATTAATCCATAGAAAGGCACCACAATCTATCATAAATAGATCATTAAAGGTTTCCTGCAAAGGATAGATGAATCAAGGCTGTGTATTCACAGGGATTTACCCTGAGAGCATTTGAAATCCTTAATGACGCTATCAATTTTGTCAACATCAACTATGTGGTGACAGGAGTAAATACAGTAAGCCAGAAACAGTACTGATAACAATAATGTAACAAGATTAAACAAATTTCTGCAGCATAGGTATGCTGCTTGACCAAAGAAAAAGCTGCCAGTCAAGGGATGAGGAGGAAGTGGCTTAAATACAGACCCTAGGTCAAACCCCAGGGAAACACGATGGATGATCTGACAAGACAATGACCCCACAGGACAGTAAAACTAAACCAAACACAACACACAGACCATGACAGTGGCCCTTCCTCAAGGGGCGGCTGCCAGACAACCAAACAAAAAGTCCATCCAAAACAAGGGGAGGGGGACTGGAGGAGGGATCACACCAAAACAAAATAATCCTGGTAACTAAGCTCAGGGGGAGGCCTTGCCGACAGGAGACTGAGATCAGGAGAGCAGGGACCCCCTCAGAGCCAGGAACCACAGAAGATGGAGGAGCATTCTGAGCAGGGACCCCCTCAGAGACAGGAACCTCAGGAGGTGGAGGAGCGTCCCGACTAGGGACCCCCTGAGAGACAGGAACCTCCAGAGGTGGCATGGACCAGGACTGGAGTGAAGCTCTCAATGGGACCTGGGCGCTAGCATGCGATGCAGAAGCACTGGATGGGACTTGGATGCTGGGGGTTGGGATGCTGACATGCTGGAGACAACACTGTGGAGTTGGAGTCGACACTAGAGACGTGGGCCACGGAGCTGAAGGCAACACTGGAGACCTGCACTTTGGAAATGGAGGCGACACTGGAGACGTGCACCGTAGAGCTGGAGGCGACACTGGAGATGTGGGCCGAGCTGGAGGCGACACTGGAGAAGTGGGCCGAGCTGGAGGCGACACTGGAGAAGTGGGCCGAGCTGGAGGCGACACTGGAGACGTGGGCCGAGCTGGAGGCGACACTGGAGAAATGGGCCGAGCTGGAGGCGACACTGGAGAAGTGGGCCGAGCTGGAGGCGACACTGGAGAAATGGGCCGAGCTGGAGGCGACACTGGAGAAGTGGGCCGAGCTGGAGGCGACAATGGAGACGTGCACCGTGGAGCTGGAGGCAACATAAATGTGGGCTTAAGCAAAGCATTTAAGTCCTCTTAAATCAGTGTCAGGTTTGGTCAAGTTTTGACAGTTAACAGGTCTACAACTCTCTTTGCTACTGTCATCTGGACCATTTTGGGATACAATCCAGCCATACTGTCAGAATGAGCCTTTGTGACAAGGTGCATCTTTGTAAACGTGTCCTTATAATGATCTAGGTCCACTAGGTCCATGGTGGTCAGATCATTCTGTCCTGGGTCGAGGAGGAAGTGGACCCAAACGCAGGATTCCCAGGCAGTAGGCAGATGGACTGTAGGAACAAAGTTTTAATTCTTAGCACAGACCCTAGGACAAACACCAAGGAAACACGATGGATGATCTGACAAACACTGACTAAAACCAAGGGGTATATGACTGGAACACAACTAAAGATACACAGGTGGAGTGAATTAATTAAAACCAGGTGAGCTAATTGGGGTGAGAAAGACTTCCACCCTTTACTCTCCCTCTAAATTGCACCGAGCAGGAGCGACCTATCAAATGGAAATTGTAGGGCAGAGCAGGCAGCTTTATAGCTGGCTGGGTGTCTGCTTCTCAACGTGTGGCTTCTCTTCTGGGCCTGGTTGGCAGTGGGTGCGACTGGTCTTGCCAGGAGACTCTGATCACTGATTCACCGTTAAGTGTCATCAGTGTTGCCTGTGTTTAGCAAAGGTTTCCTGTCTTTTAGATGTGACAGCCACTTAATTTTGTCAGCAGTGTGGCAGTTTTCTTGAAATGGTTGGGGCAGCCTGTATTGGTTCTGCCTGTGGAGTGGACTGTAGTGGACTGTCTCTCTTCCTCTCTATCTCAGCTGCTGCAGTGGCTTGGCGTCAGGCCAGGCTGCCTTCTCCATCGTCCAGGAGTTTGGTGTCTGGCTGCGGTTCCCTTCCTCCTTCAGGCAGGGGAGGCTTCATTCACTGACATATAGGTTGGCTGGGTGCTGTGAGCCAGAGTTTGTTCCAGCATCCCTGGATGCTCTGCTGTTTTGTCTGGGTTTATTTTGTTAAATGGCTGCTTATTGGCGGCATCATTCCTGTTGAACCACATGGCTGGGCTCCTGCTGAATCATCTAGACTACAATCTGTTTTTAATGGATTTGTACAGTTTGGTTTTGTTTGAATTTTGAATTATTTTTTGACTGATTTTTGTTAGCATGTCTTTATTTTTGTTTTGTTAACAGGTTGTTTGTTTTGTGGTCATTCAGGTCATTCCTGTGGCAACTGGAGGGGATTACTAGCTGCTCTTTTTTAGGCAACTTCATCTGTTGTCCTGGTGTCTGTAAGAACCTGCAGTTCCATTTATATTTACCGGGGTAAAATTTCCCATTTTGTGTTGTCACTTTTGCTTGCCACACCTTGCCACATAATGAACAGGAAAATAACAACAGACTGCAACACACCAGGGAAGGAACTACAAAATGAAACAAGAAATGAGACAAGAAATTGAACTCACAGGACAGTAAAGCTAAACCAAAAAAGCAGCATTCTAGCAGCATTCTTTGTGTCATTGTTTCAATAAGCTTCTGCAATGTCAGTGTCTTGTATTGATGATGGGAAAGTCCAACCACTGCACAAAGCCCTCTAGAGCACATCCCAAAGATTCTCAATGGGGTTCAGGTCTAGACTCTGTGGTGACCAATCACAGTTGTATGACAAACACCTTCCCATTTGGAAAGCACCTCCGAATCCATCCTACAAACCTGCACTTTGTTTGGCCTGTAGTGAAGGCTTCTGGTGGTGGGTCCTTCGCAGCCTCTTTTCTCCAAAAATTCATTGCACACAAGATGACAGCAAATGCTCCATCACTCTGGACCAGGGTAGATCTGGACTCATCAGACCACATGACCTTCTTCCATGGCTCCAGAGTCCAGTCTTTATGCCTTTTTCTCTGGTTACCTTCACTGGTTAGTGGTTTTCTTCTGGCTCCACAGCTGTTCAGTCCCTTGAGTTCCTTCACATTGTTCATGTGCAAACCTTCTAACTTTCACTATTAAACATGGTCCTGAGTTCTACTGCTGTTTTTCTTCCATCTGCTTCCACCAAACGTTAAACCACTGATCACCATCATTCAGGACGTTTTTCTGACCACGTTTCTTCCTGGAAGACGATGGTTCCCACCATCCTTCCAGTTTTTAATTAACACATTGGACAGTTATTATCCCAGTTCTAGTACTTTCTGATTTTCCTGTAATGTTTTCTCTGCTTGATGCCGATGATCTGATCCTTCTGAAACACGTTTTCTATGACCATGGATGTGTGTTTACACATAGTTATTTAAGAAATGAGAAGCTGCTCATTGCATCTGTTGAGGTTAAATAACTTGTTGCAGCTGAAAAACTATCATCTGTGCAATAATTATCCAATAGGAGACTCCTACCTATGCTCATGTAAATCTAGGTCACTATTTATTTATTGATTGTTTGATTTATTGATTAATTTCTTTATTGATTGATTTATGGCCAGACAGTGTATTTTGTGCTTAAAATGAAAATAAATAGAATTAGGAAATTAGCATGAAGAAAAGTGACGCTACAAGGGGAGCAAGCACACTTGTTTATGATGCCTTTTTTGTCTTTGATCCTCCCACTTTCACCATCTGAAATGCTGCAAAGACAGTACATCTAAAAAAAAAACACACACACACACAACACATACATCTTCCACATTATACTTTCATTATTCAGATGAAAAATCCTCCGTGTTAGCCAGAGGTTATGGTGCTGAAGCATAGAAAGAGTCATCTCAGCTGTCTACACACTGACAAACTGAAAACCCCGGGATGCAGAGGGATATCTAGAGGAAGTCATTTGGAAGAAACATGGCTCCCCCACTATAAATAGTTTGTACAGGGCATGTGTACTGACAGATTAAACCATCTTTGAAGTCTGCCATACATCAGCTGAAACCTTCCTTCCCTTGCTCTTTAAGCTAATAAGCTTAAATCTTCCAACAGCCAAAGCTGCTCCTCCACCAAATAAAAGAAGATAGAGAAAAAGAGAGAGGGCAAGAGGAGAAAAAAAAATAATCCCGGCTTTGATGATACATTATGTACTGTTGGAAAGAACACTGAAAGTTCCCCTCGAAACTGAAAAGTGACACGAACCCCACCAGGCTATCCTGGATTGAGGAAGTGGCAGAAGGACCATCCACATCACAAAAGCAGTGGCAGCTGGAGGAATGGAGGCAGATGCAATGTGCACACAAATACACACAAAAAGCAGGATGGCCTGTGCATGTGCAAGTGGGTGGGTGCCTTTTTTCCATGTATTTCAACCCAGCTTCATTCTTCTGATATGGTGGTCGGCCAGCAACATGCAACATGCAAACACAAGCACAAACTCAACGTGACCCTGCTTTCTGCATGTGTAGCACTCTACAGCTCAACGAGTGGAGATTAAGCTTTGAGAAGGAACAGCGTGGGGGGGGCAAGGTGGTACAATGATAGCAGGGAAGGGAACTGGAGAGACAAGGAGGGAAATAAAAAAAAGAAAATGGCAAGGAGGGCAAGAGAAAGGGAAAAACAGGATTATAAAGGGAGAAGAAGAAGAAAGGGTGTGAAACGAGGATGACAGAGAAGAAAGGGAAATGATTTTGGTGGGTGGGCATGGAGTTCAAAATCAGTGTTATTTTCAAGCAAAGAACGAGACACAGAGAAGGAAAACAGGGTAGTGCAAAGATCTGCTTTCTGGTTTCTATGGCAACAGCAGGCTATTATCCACAACCATTATTTATCATAAGAGGTTCGACTTCAGGGAGGGCGGAAAAGACTGAAAGCGCTGAGACAGATATGGAGGTCAGACCTGCTGTTTACCTTTTGAGAGCAGGAAGCAACCTGTTCAGTCAAATACCTGAGATGAAGCCCTGCCAATAACCCCCCCCCCCTCACTGCTGATGCTGAATGTCACATTATATGTGCAATATCAGCATCAATTTCTGATAAAGAACAACATTCAGTGATGTCATATTTAGAAGAGCGAATACATCTTTGTCTTTATAAAATAAAATAACTCAAGTGTAGGTGATAAATGTACTGTACTTATAAACAGCTTTTGCAGTCATGTTGGCTACTCAAAGTGCTTTACACTACAAGTCACATTCACCCATTCACACACACATTCATACCCTGATAGACACATCATGAGCTTCACTATCTTGCACAAGGCCACCTTGGCATGAAGTCAGGGGAAGCCTGGAATCAATCCACTGACTTTCCAGTTGTTGGACAACTGCTCTTCCTCCTGAGCTATGGCACCATTGTTTATCCAGCAATGCACCGAGGGGAGTGATGTCATCTAGTCTGTTAGCAGTAAACCACACTGCTTCTTCTCAGTCCAAGGTTTGATTGTCCGAATTTTTCCAACACTACATCCAAGGACTCTAAAAAATGGGAACTCTGAACTGCTGTTTGGTGCATAAGCACACACAACCATTAGGATCCTTTCCCCTAACCCGAAGGTGGAGGGAGACTACCCTCTTGTTTACCAGGGTAAAGCCCAAGGTACAAATATCAAGCTGAGGACCAATGCCCATACCTGCTCGGCATCTCTCACCGTGAGTAGCTCCAGAATGGAAAAGGATCCAGCCCTTCTTGACGACAGTGCCAGAGCCCAAGCCGTGCGTCGAGTCCAACTACAGTGATACCTCGAGATACGAGTGCATTAATATACAAATATTTTGAGATACGAGCTGCGATTCAACCAAATTTTTGCCCTGAGATACGAACAAATTTTTGAGATGCGAGCATCCGAGCCGACGCCACCAAACAAAAACCCACAACATGTGTTCGGTTTCCCCAGCCTCAGCTTCTTGTGTAAAGCTGTGTTCGTATTTTGTGCTTTTATTTTGCGTACAGTACAACTTTATCGCATTTAAAACCATTGGTCCTAAGAAAGTGAGTGTACAGGACAGTGCTGTGAAGAAGAAGGAGATGTCTATTGAAATCAAACGGGAAATCAACAACTGGAGTGGAATTTTGCGAGCTGGAAAAGATTAATGGGATTTTAATTAATTTAATGGGGAAAATTGCTTTGAGTTACGAGAAAAGTGACATACGAGCAAGATCAACGGAACAATTTAAACTCGAATCTCGAGGTATTACTTTATATCTATCCGGAAACACTCAACCTCGCGCACCAACTTTGCTTGTTCCCTGCCAGAGAGGTGATGTTCCATTTCCCTAGAGCAAGCTTCTGCAGCCAAAGATCGGACCTCTAGGATCCCCACCTTCACGCACTGTCCAGCTCACAGGTGGTAAACCTACAGAAGGGGGACCCATGTTACCCTGTCAGGCTGAGCCCAACCAGGCACCAAAGGCAAAAGCCCGACTACCAAGCTTTCGCTTTTGTGCCCCACCACCAGGCCTGGCTCCAGAGAGGCAGCCCGGTGACCAGCATCCAGGCTAGGGACACAAGGAAGCTGCAGATGGTACTGGAGTTGGTTCTGAAGCTGTAGATGGTGCTGGAGTTGGTTCTGAAGCTGTAGATGGTGCTGTTGAAGCTGCAGAGGAGCTCACAGCATCAATGAAGACTGCAGATGAAGATGCCTCACGTGAAGAAAGAAATTTTTGTATGAAAATACACACAAAAAACTTGAGTCCAAGCACAGCACAGAATATAATAAAAAAAAAACTTTTCAATCTGTACAGAAACATGTTATTGACATGCTAACTTTATGTTTAGCTCTCAGAAGAAAATATGTAATGACAAGTGCAGAATACAAGCATAACATGGAGTATAGCATCGGTGGCTAACTACCTAGCCCATTGTCTGCATACAGGATGCAATGAATTACTTCAAAATATTCTTGTTTTCCAGTGAGCAGATCACCAATGAGATCAGTTATAAAAGAGGCTTACAGTCACAAAACATTCACCATCGGCTATCATTGTATCCAGTGGCCGAATTGCCTGGAGATGGTGTCCCTTTGAGGGACTTCCAGTCCTTTCAGTTGGACCTCCTACAGCTGCTTTGGTCTTTGATGGACAGATAGTCACTTTCTCTCTACAATGTTTTGAAGTGTGTTGGACCCGTTAGCGACTATCAGCCTGGAGACCTCCAGGTAAACCTTCTCATTTCAGGTCGCTCCATGCAGCTTCCTCTGGGTATGAGCATCAGCATGGTGGGGTCACCATGAAGATTTCTGTGCAGCCATTTACTAGTCAAAGACTGCAGACATAATAAAACTGACTTCTTCTTCTTCTGGTGTTTAGTAGTGATTAGCAAACAACAATACAATTACATGACCACTGTTGTTGGGTTTTTTAAAATGGCAGGGTGGTCTTAGAGTCACCTCAACAAGTCGCCCGGTGAAGCCATTCCCTCGCCAGTCTGTGACCTGAACTCTGTAGATGTCATGTTTTCAGCCCGACTCTATGTTTTTAAACATAGTTATTACTCTCTTCAGACTAGTGTCTTCCCTGCTGCCTTTAAAACGGCGGTGTTGAGGCCCCTTCTGAAGAAGTTACTATCCAACTTACTGTTTTTAAGTAAAATGACAGAAAAAGACTCAATTGCATGAGTTTTTGAATAAACACAACATTTTAGAAAAATATCAATGTGGATTTAGGACAAACCACAGTACCAAGATCCTTTTAAGGATTGTTAATGACCTCAGGTGTAACTTAGACTTACAGAAACATTCAGTCCTGGTTCTCCTGGATCTAAGTGCCACCTTTGATACAGATGATCACGAAATTTTATTAGACAGACTGAGAAGTCTGGTGGGCCTCTCAGGTACTGTTCTTAAATGGTTTTACTCCTATTTCACAGATCAACAGTTTTATGCAAGTATGATACATGCTCCTCAGGAATCCATGAGGTCAAGTGTGGGGTTCCCTAAGGATCAATTTTAATCTCAATACTTTTTATTTGTACATGTTACCTTTTGGGGATGTCATCAGGAGACATAGCATTGATTTCCACATGTAACCCACATGAGGTAATCGTCAGTTCCGGCTGTGCTATTACTTTCACGGGTCCAGGTTATTATAGAAATGGACGCTCTGTGCAACTTCCAGTTTCCTGTTCTTCCTGATTGCTGCTCCCACTGTGGTGTGGAATTTGGACTAATACTTGATCTCATATTGAGAAAAGCGTGGTGGACAATTGGATTACAGTCTGCCATATTCTGCAACTCCTCAGTGAGTTACTGACTGTTGTTATGCATGCGTGGGCAAGAATGCGCCTCTTTATGAGCCACCGCTAATTGTGCTAACGTTATCATACAATCAACACAGAGCATTTCAAATATTTGTTCGGATAGTACGTAATTTTAATGCGTCAGTAGGACGCCGAACTATTGTGGCATCGGACGATATATGGGTTGGTGTCGTTCCTACCTTTATGGATTTGGTCCTGAACTAAAAATCCCATTTTGCTATGTACATTTGACCTGTATTGATATATACTGATATTACATAACATTTCTTTTGATGATAGAGATGTTTAAACATGTTTGGACTAGTAAATGAATTAAGTGTGCTTTACCTTATTTTGTTGTGGAAGAGATTTGTGAAGCTTCATACTAATTTGTTTTCTTCATTTCTGACTAATTGATTCCACCTGCTGTCTTGATACACTGACATTCATGCTGAATGCTTTTGGGTTACATGAGATGATCATTGTTAAATTACTCATTGCATTTTGGATGACAGCTAATTATAATTCAATTTAATATAAAGTAATTCATTGTAACTGATTTTAATTCCTTTGTTTTGACCCATATACCAATATATATTGGTATATGACACTGTGTCTATACATGGATACTGCATAATTTTATTTTACTCTGCACTTTGAAAATACAGGGTTTTGGGATATACTTCGTCTCTCCCCTTATTCACATACCTTGGCTCTGTAGCTGAACCTACGTCTGATTTCTGTGAAGTAACTAGCAGTAGCAGTCAGGTGTTTGGCCTATCGAATAGCTTTACACACAGCTATGCTGATGATACGCAGCTTTACATCGTCATGTCTCCTGATGATCTGGAGCCAGTTAATCTCCTTTTAAACTGGATTTTTGATATAAAGTCATGGATGGCAGAGAACTTCTAACAGTTTAACCAGCACAAAACTGAAGTTTTAATTATGGGCAAGAGGGATCATTTTATCAAATTGACAACATTTTAATCTTTTTTAGGGTGGGAGAAATCTGAGGTAGCATACGTAAATCGCTCTGTTCGAGCCTACTGAGCCACACTGGTGCATTGCAGCAACAAGCTGCAATCCGGCTAAATAAACAATATTAAACAATAGCGAATGGAACAGAAATATTCACTGTTGCATGAATGCACAGGGTTACAAATAGGAAACAACCAAACATAAACGGTCAACCTTTAGAAGCAATTTCTTTCAACTTCTTCATCTGCATTTCATTCTTCTTTTCTTCTTTCAAATTACATGCGTAACTGATGCAGGAGTCTGTCCACATCCGTCCGTCTGCATATCCGTCCGTCCGCGTCCGTCCGTCTGGATATCCGTCTGTTCATCTGCATTTCCGTCGGTCCATCTGCATATACATCCGTCCACATCCATCCATCTCCATCCACGGTCGTCCACGTATCTGTCCATCTGCACCAAGCCAACTTTATTGGCAGGTGGTTCTTTAGAAGGGAATTAAAACTGGACAGTAATGAAGCCGGTCTGACATGCAGCCTGGCACTTCCAGGAGCAGCTGATTCGTTGACCTGCTGGACCGGGAGGTGGAGTACATGTGCGGCAGCTCAGAGAGGTGGGGGGGCAAAGTCATTTAAAGATTTAAAAACAAATAAAAGGATTTTAAAATTAACCCTAAAAAGAACAGGCAACAAGTGCAGTGTGGCTAAAACTGGATAAATGTGCTTCTCTTTCGTGTTCCATGCAATAGACGAGCTGCAGCATTTTGCACCAGCTGCAGACACCAGAGTATCAGGCATCGCAGTGATCTCGCCGTGTTTTAAAAGCATGAATTACTGTTTCAAAGTCCTGCTTTGAAAGAATGTGTTTGGCCTTTGCCAGTTGCCTCAGCTGGAAAAATCTAGATTTTACCACTGCACTGATCTGCCTGTCTGGTTTACAATCACTGTCCATTTTTACTCCCCTATGTGTGACATCAGATTTACAATAATGTGCCAGAGGACCCAAGTCGAGTGGAGTTGTATCTTTTACAACATTTACTGTGCAGCATGTGCTGTCTGAGGGTTGCAGTGTCTGCATACAGTAGCAGAGAGAACTGTTACTGCTAACAGGATGGGAATGATTACGGGCAGGAAGCAGTTACTTCAATTTGAAATGGATACCTTGCCCTTGTAGAGAAAATATCTCTCATTTATAACTGCAAACATAAGGTTTGAACATCTTCTGCACAGTCTACTGTAGCAAGGAAAAGGAAAAACCTACATGTAAGAAAAGTATAGGTGGGACGCAGTCAACCAGAAATAAAATGTGATTTTTTTTTTCCTCTTTCTCTTCTTTTTCTGCCCCCCCCCCAGTCACCCTCTCCAGAGCATGGTTCCTCAAGGTCAATGGGTTTGTTCTGGCAAGGCCTGCAGGAGTGAATCATTACAGTTTCATTACAGCAGGAACTAGATGGAATGAAAGTTGTACTTAACGTGGAGAAGAGCCCCTACAACTATTGAAGGGGGAAGAGAAGGAGAGACAGACGGAGGAAGAGGAGGTGAAATGAATCTTAATGAGAAAGGAAACAACACATTTTTTAGGTTTTACATTTTAAAGAGAGCGGTTTGGTAAAAGACAGGGTTTCTACAAGTTTCTCCAAGCTTAATAGACAACAATGGCGTCCTGTATGGTTCAGTGTCTTTATTAACTTGTGGAAGAAAACAAAGAAATAATTTGACCAGCTTCTCATAAACTTGATCCACTGGTTATTGTTTTTAAAAATGGTGGTTACTGCACAAATTCAGCGAGAAGATCCAGATATCCGGCAAAACGTGATCCCTAACTGACCAATCACAAGGGCGTTCCTCCGCGTAACTGTCTGCGTAGCAGGGGTGCATGTCGTGGCTCCGCAGAGCTATGCTGAGTCTACGGCGACAATGCAGATGCATAGCGACCATAAATCCGCTAAGATGATGCAAATGGCTGTAATAGTCTGGAAACTATTAAAGAAATTTGCATTTTCCCAAAAATCTTATCATTTGTTACTTTATTTCTCACATTTCCTGAAAATCTTTACTTAAATCCGCCTTGGTGGAGATAATTTCAATTTAAATTTATTTCAATTTATTATGAAAAACCCCTTGAGATGGAACATCTCATTTGCAAGGGGGACAAAAAACATAGACATAACAACAGACAAAACAACATTTCAATATAACAAACATACTGTATAACATTACATATAAAACAACAACAGTACACAAACGTGTAATAATATAATAACAAAGTTAATTATATTATTATACCTCAAGGTTCAGCAGGTGACTGAAATGTCTCCGAGCTGCTGCTTCACTACAACCCATGTTAAAGCAAGCCATACATCACTGTTAGCTTAAGATTCACAACTTTATTCCCATATATATATATATCCTTGACTGTGGTGGACAAAACAGAGTTTTGGTTATTTGCAACATTGCAAACCTGGAGAGTACATCAAGTGAAATATCATAGAAAAGAGTGCATTCACACCAGGATCATCCAGGAACTTGGCTTGATTGGGCGGGAATTCCGATAAAGTTTACACCTTCCTTTGGTTTGGTTTGCTTTCACGCTGCACTTCAGCGGACCAAACCAACTGGACAAGGTCACACATTTCCAACAATTGTTACTAGGGGCAACATTTCCTGAAATGACCACCGTGTAAACAATAGAGCAACAATTCATTTATCCAGTCTGGGGGGTTTCTGGTTTTACTGTTGATTGTTCAAACCTGATCTGGATTTTACCAGAATGTGTCTAGTATGAGCAGCAGGAGAAGCAGCCAGATATCCATCATGTTGATCTATACCACTTCCTGTCTTCGCTTCACTAGATGCTCCATTTGCTTTCACACCAGAAGAAAACCCAACCAGAGCCCTGTATAAGCTGTATTTTCTCTTATGGAGTTAACGTCAGGTTTAACCTGTTGAACAATGGTGGTCCACTTCTTATCGGAATAAATCAGCATGGTAACTTATAACTTAACTGTGGTGCCGCATGAAAATTACTGAAGAACAGGACAAAAAAACTGCTTCATCTACTAGTAAATGTAGGACCACTTGGGTTTACATCAGAGTAAAACATGGCGCTATAACAGATCCGTGCAGTCTTAGGTTGATTTCTATCAGAACTTTTACCGCGCTCTCATTCCATGTCTGCTAGTGAGCCATTTCTCCCAGCTACGGTTCTACACTTTATGCTTTTGGTTATGTTTACCCACAATGCTCTGCCAGGCAGCAGGACCCCCCTCAGGGCTCTCTCAGTTCGTGTGAGTGTGTGTGTTATGTATGTAGTGCAATTCTGTTAAATGTGGTAGTGTCTAATGTGTAAATAAAATTGGGGGGAGAGAGGTCACAAAGGGAGGGGATGGAGAAAGGGCCACCTCGATGGCTCCTGTCCGCCCACCCACATCCCATGTGACCGTCCCCCCGAGGCCCTAAATGTATATTGGTGTCTAAGTTGTGATTAAAATCTAGTGGGGCAGGCAGACTCTACCCGCCCCATATAGCTCAATGTGTGGTGTGTATGCCAACTCCTCCGCTGGCCGCTGTAGGCGCCCCCGCCTCTCCAGGACCACCCAAGGGCAGAAGGGCAAA
>CM047983.1:957857-974258 GCA_026261665.1 Melanotaenia duboulayi
CAGTAACTTTGTTTCTTTGATCGGTAGTCCAAGAATACAGAACTTAGGGTCCATTGGCAGTTTAACACCAGTATATTTCTCAATTTCCACAAGGACTGAAGACCAGAATGAAGTAATGATAGGGCATGACCATATTAGATGAAAGTAAGTTCCTGTTTCTTTTTGACATTTTTGACATATTTTGGTACATTTATTAGATCTTGTAGTATGTCTTGCATTTATCAATACTTTACTCCATATCTGGTCGTCCAGTTGAGACCCATGCTTAGCCCTCTTTTCTTTTTACTATACACCTCCTCACTCAGTGCATTATTAGCTCTCATGGCTTCTCCAACCACTGCTATGCAGATGACACTCAGCTTTTCCTTTCCTTCCTACCTGATGACACATCTCAATATGAATATCAGCATGCCTTGCTGATGTCTCCACATGGATGAAGGATTGCCACCTTCAGCTAAATCTGTCCAAGACCAAGCTCTTCTACCAGGAATCTTGGTGTCATGGTAGACAACCAGCTGACTTTTAAGGACCATGTTGCCTCGGTTGCTCGATTTTGCCGATTTGCTCTCTACAACATCAGGAACATCCGACCCTACCTGACTGAACACACAGCACAGCTCCTGGTCCAGGTTCTGGTCATTTCATGCACTGACTACAGCAACTCCTTACTGGCTGGCCTGCAGATGATCCAGAACGTCTTCAACCAGCCCAAAAGAACTCATGTCACTCTGCTGTCAAACACCTAGTGCTCCCACCACAACTGTTGTGTGTGTCTCTCTTACCGCAGGATAAGACCGTGGTGAGGATAATCTGGAAGCAGGTGGCAGATGAGGAGCAGGTTGAGCTAGACTGGCAACATTCTGACGCTCACTTGTATTTGTATGTGACTAGGTGTTAAATAATTCCACTTTGATGCTGGTAAGGGACATTGGCACTCCAATGTAGCGCCATCAGGAACAGTGCTGACAGTGTTCTGATGATGTCTCCACTGTGCGACAGGTTGAGATGCTAACCAGTATGATGGAAATGGAGCCCCTACTCAGAGTAAATTAATCCACGGCGAGAACTTCTATGAACATAGCGAGGCCACTGGAGAAGTCCCAGCTGTTTATGAGCAGTGGTGTCCAGTGACATCAAACTGTTTTTGAGAGCAAGGAGCTGCGCTGCACAGCTTCTTGCTGGGAGTTACTGTCGATATTACAATGTTATTCGTAAGCCATGGCTTGTGTGCTCACAGGTGGATAAGCACAACGTGTAACAGGGAAATATGTATGCCACAGCATCCAGTTAATACAGTGGGTTGCAGTGTGGACTAATTTAATCTGGCTGAAAATGCCACATGTCATCAACCGGACAATCCTGTGAGGCTAGTATGCTAGCAGCAGTTCATAAGATGGCAGTCCAGCCAGGATCTTGTAATCGTTATGAGAAACACAACAAGGTCCAGAAGCAACACAGACAGAGAAAGTTCACTGGACACTTTACCCTGCCAACCATAGCAGCAGCACAGGGCCTCAGGCCAATCAATCAAGTTTATTTCTATAGCACCTTACAACAGGACCTAATCTGACCAAGGTGCTTAACATCACCACATATAATATGAAATATATTTCATGTATATGAAACATATAAGACAAATACATATTAAAGGAAGTATAATAGAAAGTGGTAGAAGCACAAAACTGATTAAAACTAACAGATAACACAGAAAAGCCTTTTTAAAGTTGTATTTGAACAGAGGCAGATCAGTGTGGGTGCGTAGCTCGTGGGGAAGAGCTTTCCACTGTGTTGGACCTGCCACTGAAAAGAACTGATCTCCCATTGCTTGCACCTCTAACAGATGTTGGCCAGCAGAACGTAAAGCTCTCCTAGGCTGGTGGATTTTCAACAGTTCTGATAAGTCAGGAGGTGCGAAACCATTCAGTGCTTTAAAAACAATCAGCAACTGTTTCTACTTGATCCTGAACTGAACCAGGAGCCAGAGCAGAGCTACCAGGATGGGAGGGTTATGTTCCTGCTCCTGAGTGCTGGTCAAGTCTGGAGCTCAGAAAGGCATGGATGGCCTGCTCCAGATCACTCTGGCTGAGGAAAGACTTTACTTTGGACAACAGAAGGAGCTGAAAGAAACTTGTTTGTCCAAGTTCAAGTGACAGTCCATTTTTACCCCCAGATTTTTAACTACCTGATTGAAGTAGGTGGCCGAAGGACCTAGACTGGGAACAGCGGTGTCTGGCTTATTGGAGGCGTCAAACAAAATCCATTCTGTTTCCTCATTATTTAGCTGGAGGAGGTTTTGAGCAGTCCAGTGTTTAATGTCCTTTAAGCAGCCATCAATGGAGTTTATTGGAGAATATTCATTCCTAGTATATCTGGGAGTCATGACTCAAAGAACTTGATAGCGCGTTGACCTTCAGAGCCCTCTTTGAGACCAATTATTGTAATGTTCTCCCTGTGAATTCTGTTCTCGTTCTCACATCGATCTGTTAAAGCTTTGCCTTTTTGCTGGAGGACAATACAATCCCCGTCCTCGGAGATGCAGCTTTTTTCACAGTTAACCTTTTGGTGTTGTCCTCAACATGACTATTCAGGCTGTCCAGGGTAGATCATAAATCATAGGTGCGTTGAATTTCTAAGTCACCATCTGGGCTGCAGAGGCTGTGGTGTCATCTCCCATGCTAGCCCGACTGCTAGCTGTGTTTGACAGGTGGTTTTGTTTGGGTCCCAAATACACTTAAAATACATAAAGGTAAGGACACCTGGGACTTAATCATTACGAAAGTAAGACTGAACTAGCATACAGGAAAAGGCTGGAGGAGCAGGTTCTCACATCTTGAGTGCATAACTTGACTTTTGTCTACAATAACACAATAATGAACTTATTGTTAGGGTTCGAGGACACTTTGACACAGTCAGGGGCATACAATATACACCTATAAGTGCTGCCAATTAATGTGCCCTGAAGGGTCTGACACAGGGCCTTGGGCCTTGCGGTCTCATCAGACCGATGTCAGGGGGGTTTGGAGGACACAGCTGTGTGGAAGGGGAGTTTTTGTGGGACTCGAGTCTGGTTAGATGGGTGTCAAAAACAATATCTATGTGGATGTCAGTGGTTTTAATGTTGTGGCTGAATGGTGTTTGCAGAAATCTGGTGAAATTTGATCTGCATTGGTTTGCTTTTCTCACTGTTTTCTTATGGAATGTTTTCATTCAGATTTGGTGACTGAAAAGTTAAATCCATGTTAAACGTTACTGTTTACACACAGATGTGTTTGTAGACAAAATTAAGTCCATATTTGCATCGGTTTGGTTTTCTGAAAAAAACAGCCTCTCTTTATTTTATTGTCTTTGGGATGTAGACTTTTGTTTCAGAGGAGGGAAAGCAAAGGCGCAACTACTGACATTAGATTGACAACACAGATTCACTCTGTGTTGTCTTCCTGCATAGTTTAAAGAACACATTCACTTCACACGATGTACTGGTTCTGGGGCAGATACACTGAGGTTTAACTTGAGGAGGAGGATGTGGTGTTATCTCAGTCTTACAGCAGCACTGACCAAATAGAAAGGCTTCCTTGGTAGAACAGCTGTATTAAGCTGTTTATTTGGAATAAAATAACATAAGAGGACATGACAGCTTCATCCTGCAACCACAGCCAGAATTAAAGGTGGATATGGCACAGTTGGATCTCTTCCTTCCTCTTCTGTCTCAGATGTCCGTTGTAGAGCAGAGCTGTGCATCGCTCTTATCTCTGAGTCATTAACTGATAAAAACTCCACCCAGCAGTCAGCGCACACATGCAGCATAAAGAGTCTCAGTGCAGTAAATGACCAGGAAGTTAGCAGCTGAATTTCACTGGAAACACCTGACTCAGGGTTATTTTAGAAGGCTCTGAGCTTCTGGAAATATCAAAACCTGGAAAAGCCTTTTTATTCTCCAGTATTACAGTATGATGAATGAACTCTAAGTTCGGTAGCTGTTAGCATTGTAATGTCCAAGTGAATAAAAAAAAGGGAAACAAGACAAACCCATGCATGTCCCATCAAGGTGAACCAGTTACTTATGTTTTGTGGCATCTGTCTGGCTGTGTTGTGTTTACATGCAGAATCTGTGCAGTAGTCATGTGCGCTGGAGTAACAGAGACACTCAGAAAGCATAAATACTCCATTGTGTCCTCTGCTTTGTGTTCAAAAATGAAGTGATTGTCTTTGTTATTTCTTCTCTGCATCACAAGATTTTGTATGGAGTTAGAAACACACGGCATCGCTGTGAAACACTGCAAACATCTTGCTTTTTAGTGCAGCGAGTCTTCGTTTAACCACGATGTTGCTTCAAGTCGTCAGAAATCTGCAGTCGAACGGTCTGAATGTTCACACTGAGCTGGATTAAAATATTAACTGTGGATGGACTTTCATTAACTCTGTATTTGGTGGACTATGTTTTTGCTCTGGAGTGTGTGTTTTATGACTTTTCCTACTTATTTATTTACTCATTTATTTTCTTATTCATTTTTTTATTATTATTTTAAGGGTTCACCCTAAAAAAAAGTCAGCAGTGTTATTTTTTCTGTGTTATTTATTTTCTTTCTTGATGTTCTACTAATTCTAATAAGATTACAGAGGAAAATTGCAAATGTACCTGTCTAACTTAAAATAACATAAAAAACCTCTAACTGTGAAAATACAAACAATTCCCATTTTTATAAGTAATTATTTCATGTTAAAAAAGACTGTTATAATACATTTTCAAATTTATCATCATTTCTGTTAAATTACTTAAAAAAAATAATTAAACAACTAAATTTATTAATACTCTTTTATTCTGTTGGGAATTTATTTATACTGCGACATATATAAATGTTGTGTTGTCCTGCATGTTTGCCTGCTGGCACCAGAATAAATATGGATTTTACTCCGTCTCCCCTCCAGCTACCTCCACGTTACCGCTGTTGGAAAGCTGAGATTTCTGAGATGTGAATGATGGAAACCATTCCAGGCTTCAGCTGTAACTGTAGATTAAGTAAACATTTATTTTAGGCCAGTCATAAATGCAGTTTATCTCTGAAGCCGTACTGTACCCAGTAGCAGATGATGCTGCAACAGAAACGCTCCTGTTACATCAGCAACGAGCCAGTAAAATAGCTGCTCCACAACACGTCTTTCATCCATAAAACATGTTTAGGGTAAAACTATAAGGATTTTATGGACTCTGGGCAGGAGGACCTGGGTTCAAGTCTCCGAACTGGCAACAAACTAAATCAATATTTTACTCACTGACACTTCTCAGTAAACATTAAACAGCTGAAATAAAACCAGAACTCTCGTGTAAACATAAACGGTATTTTTATTATAGAATTTTTTCTCTGTGTTTTTCTTTTTTTTAAGAATCTGAAGCTCAGCCAGATAATCAGACCTGTTGTAAATCCAGTAAAACCAAAACTGGCCACATGGAGCCACTAAGTTCATGATCATAATGTAAACAGGGTTCAGGTCTATGTCTGGACCTGGTTCAGAGTCTTTTGTCAGCTGAACAAAAGATTTTTAAGGGTTCTCTTGTTGAAAAGGTCTCTATAAGCTGCCCTCTTTTTTAAACAATGTGATCTTTATTTACCTAAAAACGAACAGGACCATGTTTCTCCACCACAAACAAGTCTAAAGGGGTATCAGGCCTTTTGTTATAAAACACTCCAAATCCAGGACTGCACTGTCTCACTGTGGTCAGCTCTCCTGCTGTCTCTTCTTTTATTCAACCTTTATTTAAACAGCTAATCTCACTGAGACAGAGTCTCATTCAGTTTTAAAGTTGGTTACATAGCATACACACTTATAGAAATATATGTCCTCTTGTGTCTTCCACATGGAGACACTATCTTTAGAAAATGGGATTTAGGTGCAATCTTAGCGGATTGATGTTGAAAAATGAAACTAATTTTGTACTAGTGATGGGTCTCTTGTTACGTTATTTGAGCTGAAGTATGCAGAAGCAGATAAAGTCATTTCCAAACTACAGGATTTGGAATCCCGACAGATTGTTCACTAGTGGAAAACATTCAGGAGAGAAATTAGTCTTCCTTAGAGTGGACGTCCCAGCAAGTTCGGTCTGAGGTTAGACTGTGCAAGGCTCAGAAAAAACATCAAAAACCTCCAGATCTCCATCTCAGACTGTCCTGGCCTCAGTAAATCGGTTAAAGTTAAAGTTCATGACAATCCAGTTGGAAAAAGACTGAACCAGTGTGGCTTGCTGGGAAGAAAAGAGAACATGGCAGCACGGCTTAGTTGGCAAAGCTGCATCTGAACAAAGCACCAGACTTCTGAACAAGGTCCTCTGGGCAGACCAGACCAAACTGCAGTGTTTTGCAAGTGTAACCCTGAATTAGTTGAGTTTCTAAAAATTAGACTAGACCATTAGTCTCTACATAAAACCTGTAGTTCCTTAAACTCTTAATACCCTAGTTGTTTGAACCAACTCTCGAATCAGATACAAGGCCCGTTTCTGCTGCAGGCCTTTTGCGCTGCTGTGGTTATGAAGTCAGTTGATCCTCTAGTGGGTAGTGCTAAGCTCAGTCCGTTTCAGACAGCAGCTGGTAGCAGTAATCACTGCTAGAAAGTTGTTTCCAGCCACCCAACACGTCCACACAGCCTTCCTTCAAAAACTCCTGCCATCGCTACAGCTGTTGTCCTCATCGTCTTCGTCCTTCTGGTCCTCTTCTTTTTCGCTGGTTTGTTCCTTTCACTGCTCACATGTCAGCTGACCGTCTCAACACTGTCTCCATGGTTTCCACAAGGCCCCTGAAAACAAACCAAATGATGTTTGCAAACAAATCAGGAATCAGACCAAAGTGTCCGTCCGTCTGCGTGTCCGCCTTCTGAGTCGAGTATTAATGGGTCTTTACGCAAATAGTTTAGTTCTTCCAATTAAAGGCTAAATCATGTTGTTCAGTTTCATTGAACGACAGTTTAAAAGAACTTGTTGACTACACTAGATTGTTAAAGAAAAATATTGTGCTGTATTTAATGTTGTGATAGTCATCTGAGGTTGGATTTGCCTAATTTTAAATCTTTGTCTTAAGTCTAGACTAATTAGACCTAATTTTCCCTTTTTTAATCAAAAGTTGAAAAAACTTTTTTAAATGTCTGTAACATCACAGAGATAGTATACACATTTTCCATTTTAAGTCATAATTATACAGTTCTTTTCACAGCATCTGGTTTAAGGGGCTGGGTGGGGGTGAGCAACTTGACTGCATCTCCCCCTGTGGTTTATACAGTTATACACTACCCTATTCCTGCATAGTTGGCTGAATTAGAGGGCATGCAGTTCGTTCCTCGGAGCTAACACTACCAGCAGAACTGGTAGAAAATACTTGACTGGCATTGCTGTTAATTTGTAGGTATGATTTATTTTTGCAGCGTAATGTGAAGTGAAAAAGTAGACAAGAAAACCGGGAGGCTGAGTAATTCTGCTTTGAGATACTGTGAAACAGTAGCTTAAATTGCATATTTTCAGACCTAGAAGACGCCAAACAAAGCAACTTGTTTAGGTGCTGTTCTCTTCAAACACCGAAATATTTTCCCCCATTACAGAAAAGGTGACTTTCTTATTTTTTTGGTGTTTTCTACTTCTATCATACCTCCCCTGTAACCAAGGTGAGTAAATATTGCATCCAGGGGTGGGGTTAGGGAGTGGCTACTTAAGCTCAATTTTACTTTTGAGGCGGGAAATAAACCTCTTGGAAGTAAGGTGCAGTACCGGAGTCCAACAGAGAGGCGGCAGATGTGTAAAGTAGCCTGCATACAGCGCCTGGCATGGA
This sequence comes from Melanotaenia duboulayi, assembly GCA_026261665.1. NCBI lineage: Eukaryota > Metazoa > Chordata > Actinopteri > Atheriniformes > Melanotaeniidae > Melanotaenia > Melanotaenia duboulayi. The sequence goes on from CM047983.1 coordinate 965,666, forward strand.
AGACTGATGTAAACATGCATATTAGGAAGTGTTTTAGACAAAAAGTACCACGACTGAATGACAACATCAGCTGTGTTTGTTACTCTGCTGGTTTGACAAATGTTAGCTTACTACCAGTAAAGTTGTGGAACAAGGAAAGTAAATGAAAGCTAGATAATGTTACACACATGGTCACATGGGAAGAATCCAAACAAAGTCGGATAATAATATCTAAAATAAAGTGAATAACAGAGAGGCTGATGCTCTCAGGGTGACAACAAGCAACATGTAAAAAGAGTAAAGTAATGTCATAGCTAATAAACACTGCTAGTTAAACATGGAGTGAGTCTATATATATATATGTGTGTGTGTGTGTGTGTGTGTGTGTGTGTGTGCATGGCTCAAATCCATCTTAATAAATGTCCAGGAGAGGATTTGTTTTCACAGTTCTGTAAACAAGCCAACAACAGAATATTTATCATTTCATCATATGAGGCGATGAAACTCTGCCCTGTAGCTCAGGAGGAAGAGCAGTCGTCTTCCAACTAGAAAAGTCGGGGGATCAATTCCAGGCTTGACTACATGTCGAAGTGTCCTTGGGCAAGACACTTAACCCCACGTTGACTCTCAGTGTGCCTTTCGGGGTGTGAATGTGTGTGTGTGTGTGTGTGCTTACTGCTACCAGGTATAGCTGCATCACAGGAATTGGAAACAAGTACAGAAAGCAGAGACAGGAGATGAAATCAGGGTAAGAAAGGGAAGACAGCAGCCAAGATCACATTTGTTTGGCTGTATAAGGCTTTCAAAATGTTTCAGCACAGGAACATTTAAATTTTCCAGCTCAGTTAAGAAAAATTGGTGCAGTTAAATAAAGGCCACAGAGATTCAAACACTGGCTGACTCCTCAGTCCCGTTCAGTGGGTTAGCTAGCTAGCCTCCACATGCTAGTGACCAGCTTAGCCAGTTGCTGTTCCAGTTGGTTGCTCACTCAGAAACATCAGTATTTGTCTTATGACTTCCAGGCTGGTTTTTATTGGCTGGCTGTCCTGCTGGCTTTCCCCTTACTCTTAATTTTTCCCCTTTTACTGCTGTAAAACTAATAGCATGCAAATGCAAGTGCTAAAAAGCAGTTCCACTTTAATGTTTAGCTAGTTTATCTCGCTGTTAAATCATCTGTGTCAGAATGTGACTACTGACAGCTGCTGCGAAAATCTTGAAAAACAATTAAAACGTCTGACTGATTTACAGTAGNGAAAAAAAGAGTTTTCCCCCCCCCCCCCAGGCTAAACAGGCTAATCAAGACTGCAGTGGCTTGTTGTTTTGTTCTTCACCCCAACTGTTTTATGCTAATTCCTGCACATCAATTTCAGAAGAAACTGACTCAAAAATGTTTTTCATACAAACGAGGTCATTATATTAAATCCTCATTACTCGACCTACGTGAAGAAGAAGATGCTTTTAAACGCTCTTCCACAAAACCAGCACCGTGAGCAGAGTCCAGCACCAATGTTGTAAATTAAAAAATGTGAAAACAATAAATCCTTTTGAATTTGGATGAGTGAGATCTGAAGAAGGGGGGACCAGCTGCCTCCCAGTCTTTCACTCTCCCAATGCTTCCAAGCCTTAATCTTGACTGCAGATGCAAATAGTCTAAAAAACGTCCCCACCAAACATTTGCATTTAAACAAATAGATAAAGGTCATTTTGAAAAGCTGCCTCCTCATGGCTGCAGTGTGAGGTGGCATGTTCCATGAGTCCCTGCCCTCCTGACAGTGTGGTTAAAGCTCCCACCGTGGCACGACACTCAGTATGGTGCTGCACACTGGGACGTAGCTTCTGTAGGCAAATACAACAGAGGGAGAACAGACAGGCCTGTGTGTGTTTAGGTGTGTGTGTCACACTGTTCAGCAGCATCATGGACACAGGTAAGACCTTCACATTCATACACAAGCTGCTCTTGCTTTTCATTGTAGAAATGATGCAAAAAAAGAAGTCGATTTCATCTTGTAAAATGAGTGATTTAGTTCTTTTAAATGTCCTGCGTTTAGTTCTGAGTTTTTGTGGAAAACAACGTAATCATTAGTATTTGAGAACTGATGTGATGAAATGTGTGCATGTCAAGTAGATCCTGCAAACGTGTCCTGTAGAAACGTGGCAGGTGTCCAAAGGTTCCAGAGTTTAGGTAAATCTCTGTTTTGATATTTAACCTGTTGCGATGAAAATTAGTTTAAAGAAATTCATAAAAAGGCCATTTAAAAGAATCTAAGGATGATTTAATATTTTCAAGAACCCAGCAGGTGTGCACAGCTGGGTCTTATCTAAACGACCAGTTCAGGTAGCTGGGGTCCTTTACATACAGTTTTTTGCATGCAATTTCCGTTTGCATAATAAAGTTTACATTTTCATTGAGTTTCGACTTCTGCTTCCCAGGAACGTCCCTAAATCAGTCCAGCACCAGTAAGATTTGTAAAAAGCAACGATGGCTGGTTTTTATTTTTAATGTCGTCCTTTTCTTTAGTGATGCAGCAGATCCGCGGTGTTTGCTTACGGTGAGGTTTCAGCAAGTGTTTGTACTTAATTACCTCCTTTTTAGCAGTCTATTTGCATCAACCAAACCAAAAGCAATTTCCATGACATTTACACACCAGTCCCAAAGACTCATTCACCTACATGCATGAAACTGTGAAACATTTAAATGAACGCACATTTGTGGGAATGAATGAAAATTTGTATGAACAAATTGAACTGTTGCAGGATTTGTTTCACATGAGGCTCCCTTCTGCTCTCCAGAATATTCCAAGAGAGTGTACCAAGGCGTTCGAGTCAAGCACACAGTTAAAGACCTGCTGGCGGAGAAGCGATCCCGACAGACCAGTGGACCCAGATACAGCGTAAGCACCGTCTCCTCCAGAATCCTGCTTTTGTCCCTTCACATTCTCCCAAAGCAAACACTGTAGCCACAGTTGACATTCTGATGGGGACACAATTAAGACAGTGCCTTTACAAAAACAGAAAAATCTCCTCTGTTTACATTTTGTGTTTTGTGTGCTAACGATCCAGCGGTTGAGCCGCGGACCACCTGTACCTCGCTCCCCCTCAAGCATTCGCAAAGCTCGTCTGTAAATAGCTGAGCACAGTGTGTGTAGAGAGGCACAAAGAACCGAGTTCCAATCTGACCTCACAAAAGAACATTTACACAATGTGAGCAATGGCAATGACCACGACCTGCCCAAAAACCTCCCTGGAGCTGGAGCTGGAGGCGGGGAGGGGAGGGGGAGGGAGGACTGAGGTGGACAGGTAGCAAGAGAAAGAACAGAAAGGGCCGTGGAGGAGGCTGCCTATATGCAAAGTTTGATCTATGCACACCTGCCAGCTGATATTGTCCTCTGCCATGAACAGAATCCAGACAAACCTCCTATTGTTGCCTCTCACACACTCTCGCTCTGGCACACATACGGAAATCTGGCTGCATGCACAAGCAAGACTGACTTTTCATTTCCCACAAGCCACCTGTCAAAAGGCTTTTACAGGACTGTGTTTACTCTGTTTTCTGTGCAGCGTCGGCATGTCCACTTCATAGTTCTGATGATTCAGGTTGGCAGGGGATCATGCAAAAGGAAAAATCTTTCAGATGCAGCAAAAAGTCAAAAATGTATTTTCTTCTTGCCATGGCTGGGTGGATGGGAGTCAGGTGCACTTTATCAGAGGGAATAATGAAAATCAGCCAGTTTATTCTAAACAAGCGCACAATCAAACAGTTTTTAAATGATCTTGAAATGAAACTGGGATGTGTCACATGGCTTTACGTCAGTCACCCTGGGACGTGCAAGCATGAAACAAACAATGACCTATAAAATAAAAACAATATCATTTCCTCCTGGTGTAGGAAAAAACCTGCCAGCTTAGCCCCTATTCAGTTTTCTTTAGAGGAAAAAACCTGCTTCATGCCAGAGGAGGTCTGCCCGGGGTCAGTGGATGAGATAAAAGCAGCTGTGCAAGAAAATTCATTGAGTCAGGATGGAGGTCAGGAGGAAGAGCAGCCTGAGCCGTGGATGTCGCTGGGCTGAACCCACGTTGCCTCCCGATGCGTCTGTCAGGGAGTGGATGTGTGTGACAGAGAGAAGCACTTAGTGTGTAACAGTGCTGTATGAGTGTGAACGGTGACCTGCAGTGTTACAGCGCTTTGGATGGTGTATTTAACATCTACTGGCTGGGACTTTGCTCCTGGCCTCAGGATAATCTAGATGTTATCTTGAGCAGATCTGCTTTATTATTTATTAACTGATTTGTTTTACTTTTGGAACATTTTTAACTAAATGAAAGTTTACGTTGGTAGAAAAACGTTCTGTGTTGAGGTTGATGAGGTCGAGGGTTAGGCTGGTATGCTGGCAGAGGACAAGTCAGTGAGTGTTTGGTGGATTTTTTCTACTGTTGGAAGTCTGTTCTTTTTTAAATGGAGCCACATCTGGAAGGTAAAAGCATGTGTGGGATGAGCAGCAGAGATGAGTCTGTAGGTTGTTCCCAGGAAAAACTTCCCAACCATGTCTACCAAAGCCGAAAGACTCTCAATTGGTGGGTTTTGGATTAGATGATTGAAGTCTGAAGAAAGACAACATGTTGGTACTTTATTTAACAAACAGGGGCCTCAGCTGCATGTGGAAGAACCACACACACCAGCCTGGCACCTCCTCATCCCACTAGTGCTTAGTGGGGTTGAGGTCAGGTCTCTGTGGGGGCCAGTGTTGCCATCATGGAGGACAGAATTTGGTCCCAGACTGTGGAGATAAGGAATCACCACCAGTTGTAAAACCTCATCTCCACATCTCCCTGCATTCAGATTTCCTCCAGTGATGAGGAGCCTTGCTTATGAGGACGATGCTGCCCCCTTCATCACCCTGCATCCACAGGAAGCTGTTATCAGTCAGCAGCGTTCTCCACGTCTTCTCCACACTTTGACCCAGCTCACCACTGCAGCACCACCAGGCTCCTGACTGTCATCGCCTGAGTTATCAGAGGCTCTGAACAAGAATCAACAGCTGAATCAGCTGAACCCACAAACTCATCTCTGCTGCTCATCCCACACATAAAGCTTACCGATGGAGCTCCGTAGAAAAAGGAAACAAACTTTTCAAGAAGCTTTGTTACACACAGAAATCATTAGACGTATAATGATATAAATAAGAATGAAGTTGGTTTGGCTACTTCAGTTTTTCCGCATCCTTCCTGGAGTGTTAAGCTTTCCCGTTTTAGAGTAACTGGAATAAAAACTTACACTTGATTAGAAGATGTTATCAAATGTTGGTTAAAAAGCTGTGCATCAAACTTTAAAAAAATATTTAACTTTTATTGTGGTTTAGCTCCGAGTTACATTACTGTTTCACATCATTTTAGCACACAGTTCATAACTTAAATATCTCACTTTGCTGGTTTAAAGCATGCCTGTTCTACCTGATCTAACAGCTTTTAGTATGCAGGATTATCAGCTGGTCTGGTTCAGAGTAACACACAGCAGGCAGACAGTAACAACAGCACACTGTTTGCAGGTATTTTCTCTCCTTTTCTATGCAAGGTTTACTTGCATCTCTATAAATGATGCTTGAAGAGCTAATAATGACCAGAGGCACACAGTAACTATAGCTTCCCATGTCCTTATGTTAGCTTATGCCACTCTGTCTCACAGAATAAAAGGCCATTGAGAGAGAGAAGCAAAGCCTGACCGCAGAGTAATTACACTCATGTTGGGGCACGAAAAGCTACAGTAAAAATATAAAGAACTCACATCATTCCAGTTCAGCTGCTTACTATTTCCACTGAGGCGTGCCCAGACTTGCTGCTATTACATAAATGAGCTGAAACAGAAATAAAAGTGGGATTCAGTTTGAGATGAGACTGATCTTCAGTGTTAAATATGGGACAACTGATGAGCTGCACAAACAAGGAAAGAAATGAAAGAAATGGTTTAAATTTAACAACCAGATAAGCAGGCAAGCAACGCTGCAAACAGAACGAACTGCGTGTTAAATGAACACAGAATATTTGTGTGTTTCCCACTAAAACTTGTTTAGAAAAAGACTAGCTGTGTGAAGTTGGCAGGTACTTTGCATAGGAAGGAAGAGTTTTTCTGTGAAACAAGCTGAATTAAATCCATCATTCTGTCCCCAACGAGCGACAAACACACACAGACACACATTATCTGACTGTCTGAGCTTGAACGAGCTGATTTCCATATGCAGCCTTCAGAGATGAACTGAGCCATACCTGGGCCACATGAGGAAGTCTTGGCACTGGCAAATCACATTCAAATTCAGCCCTCAAAATTTGCTTGCATCCCAGCCAACACCGGCTTAATATCAACTCTTTCATGTTAGCCGTATGCAAACGAGAGCCTCTGCCATCCTACATCCTGTTTGAGCTCCCAGGTCTACAGAAAGACTGGAAGCAGAAAAACAGATATCTCTGATCAGCACAGTAACATTAAGAAAACATCATGTACAAGGAAAAGTAAGAAGCATATTTAGCATCTTTATAATCTGCAATGAACGTGTATATCGCCATAAAAAGTGGTTCAAAGCATCATAACTTTATTTAAAATTCAAGGTGAGATCCCAGGCCTCTACAAGAAAAGGGTCTGAAACTTTATAAATATGTCGTAAAAAGATGTGCATTACAAATCAGCTCATGGAATTTACATTTTTTAAATTGTGTTGAACATAACTGAGTCTGCAGAAAGATCTATTTGCATATCTCAGTGGTCAAGAGGACACATACAGTACATGGCAAATTGGCCTTGGATGTATTCATGGAGGCTTAGAATATAAATGGTAATATTTTAAAGTGGATGAGAAATCCTACAGGATGCCTTGAGGTGAGTTTGTGCCTCGTTGTCATGGATACTGAGACTGGCTGCAGCATTTTGAACTACGTGTAGCTGTGGATTAATTTCTGGCTGTTACTTGAATGTACAGAATTTATTTGTAAGTCAGCAACTGAAACTAAACGCCTGATTTGTGAGACTGTTTTAAGACAAATAAACTATCTGCTCTTGATGGGCACTCAAGATAACACCAACAGGACCTTTACTGTTATCTATAAGTTTAGGGAGTTTTAGGGCCGCACAACGCCGAACTGCAGTAAAGCTGCAAAAGTATTTTAACAACCCACCTTCTCATCCCCACGAAGCCAGGGATGAGCCTCCATCATGTCTGAAAACAGGTACCAAGGTGGAGGTTTAAAAGCTCTCTCTGTGGTACTGTGAGGACAGCGTAACCACCACTAGAGCATATGACGTCAGTGTGATGAACGCGCGCCAAACACAACAATAACGTCTATGACCGGAGGCCTGCACCACGAAGCGCGATTAGCATGCGCCGGATTTCTGTTACCTGGTTGACTTACCCAGACATTCAGGATCTGGATTAGTTGTAGTAGGAAGCTGGTTATTACCTCGGTACCTCCACCCAGGGTTTTCCAGTTAAGATTGGTGCGCGTTCACATAAAAGGGTGGTGTTTGGAGGTTCTGATCAACCGCAAACATGGACGAAGGCTGCAGAGCCGTGTTCTACTCTGGAGGAGCCGACTGCTATTCTTCAAAAATACGAAGAATTTAAACATAGAATTCAGGCTAAAAGCAACAGTCAGGAAGGAAAGCTGGCAAGTTCGTCAGATTATCCATTTTAATTAATGGAAATGCTTCATTTACGTCATATTTCCCAGTTCTTTAAAGGATCCCATGTGAGCGCGTTATATGTTGGGATATCAGTTCCTCCACCATGAACGTACGGATAGTCAATGCTTCTGTACTTATGTGAGAAAAAGAATCATCACTATTATTAATCTCCATGTCAGAAGCAACCTCAGCGGAGCTGAAAGGACAAATAAAGAACAAATTTAAAAACATAATTCAGTCGGTGACCAGACTTATTACTGTATCTGCTGTGTGGAAGAAAGGAGCGCAGCTCATCTGTGATGAACACTGTAAGTAAGAGCCAGACTACGATGGGTCACGTTTACTACAGAGGCTCCAGCTGACGTGTATCTCAGCCCAGTTGTTGGAAATCTCTATCTTTGCTACAGTATGTCATCAGGAAAGTCCAACGGGTTGGACCTGTCCCTAAAGACTCTTTCTCTCCTAAGCGATCTTCTAAAAATGGGCAGGCCATTTGTCATGAGATCTGATTGCCCAGGAGGTGGCGCTTTTCTACTCGCTGACCTCTTATCCAGAACATAAGCTGTAGAGATGGGATTTATAGCTCTTTGAAGGGAGCCGGATCTTAAGGAGTCGTTCCTTTCAAAGAGCCAATCGAAAGACTGACTCGTTCTCACAATATATTACAAAATTTCAAAATATATAAGAATGACAAACAATCAAAATATGTACCTAAATGAAATCTACTATACAAGATTTAAAAATTATAGGAAAAATGTAGATAAAAAAGGATAAACCTGAGCAGTCTGTGCAAATTCTAGTAAATATTTTGGATAGAACTCACAGTATTTGTTTCCAAATAATTGTCACAGATGCTTCACATGAATGGAGCATGTTGGACATCAGACTTCTATGATGTCTGATGTCCAACACTTTGATGCATGTAAAGGCTTGTTTTATTGAACAATC
>CM047983.1:1324837-1336864 GCA_026261665.1 Melanotaenia duboulayi
CGTACAGACATGACTCAGTGGTTCTACGTGTTTGGGTAGTGCTACATGCAAAGATGTTACTTGCTGGATCAGTGCAGTGGTAAAATCTAGATTTTTCCAGCTGAGGCAACTGTCAAAGGCTAAACACATTCTTTCAAAGCAGGACTTTGAAACAGAAATTCATGCTTTTTTAACAACATGGCTGGATCACTGCGAAGCCTGATACTCTGGGGTCTCAGAAATCTCTCTCGCCTGCAGCTGGTGCAAAATGCTGCAGCTCGTCTGTTGACTGGAACAGGAAAGGAAGAGCATGTTTATCCTGTTTTAGCTACACTGCACTGGTTGACTGTTCTTTTTAGGGTTAATTTTAAAATCCTTTTGTTTTTAAGTCTTTAAATGTACGTAGACATGACTCAGTGGTTTGATGTATGAAGAAGCTCTTGTTGGGCCCAAAATACCCCAAAAGTGAAGTTACACAGCCATAGAAACATGTGCCATGAACATAGAAACAAGGAATAGGTGACAAAAGGGATCCAACTGTAATTCTAGGTGGTTATAAATATGCAAACACCACTACCAAAGACGAAAGAACAAGGGGATTATCACATAGGAAGCATATAGTGACCAAACATGGATTCAAAGTTGACACAAAGATGGAGAAAACAAAGATGCAACACAAGCACAAGATGACCAAAATTGACAGTAAATTTGCTCCTACTACTGAAAGCCAGTTCATGGGTTTAAAGCATTTTAGTCTTCCTTCTGTAAGGCTGCCTGGTGTCAGACCTGCTGCGCTTACAGACTGTTGGATAAAAGTAGTTTATTTCCACATTTTCGCACTCAACACAAACACCTGACTCGGGAATTGTGTCACTTCTGAATGGATTGCTAGAACAGCTGATGACCCAAACAGGTGATGGAGTGAACTGGTAGAAAATGAGCACAGTTTGTCTGAGGCTGTTTTCCGATGGGGATCAACTGATAATAAAGGCTTCTACATCAATAAATGGTCTCTTACTTCCCTTTTGATCAGTTTTTTTAAGTAGGTGTAATTTTACTTTGACATGTTTCAACTGGAACTTCAAAAAGACTGAAGTTCCAGTTGAAACATGTCAAGGTAAAATTACACCTCATTAAAAAACTCTTTGTCTGGAATAAACCAAATGAACTTATTCACGCTCTCACTTCCTGCTGCACCTCCTGCAAACTGCTTATGTAAAATAACTGTTCAGAGCAAAAGGAAAAACAGAGATCTTTATTTTACAGTCCTCTTCCCCAAAAAGTTCTGATGCTGTGTAAATGAATATCAGTAAAATCAAAATTCACTGAAGTAGAACTGAACTAGAAGCTCTCATACGTCTGGCCATATTTGTTTTTTGTTCTGTTTTTGTTTTTGGTTTTTTTTTTGTTTTTTTGTCAGGAATTCGGTACATTATCAGTTAAGTTAGAAGCTGTAATGGCAAAATGACCCCTATCTCCCCATCATAAAGGATCCTTTAAAACATTCCTAAATCCAGACGATGATCCAGATCATTACCAAAATGTAAACATATGATTTTTATTCCATTTCTGACTTTTCCTGATAATTTTATCAAAATCCATCCTTAGCATTTTGGGTTAAGTTGCTAACAAATGGACAGACAGTCTGACCAAAGCTGCTGAATACAGAGAATCAGGAGGAATCTCTGTGTGCATGGGACAAGGCTAAAGGTCAAGTGGTATTTTCCACAAAATGATGACATCTTTGTTTTAACTCTGATATGTTTTATGCATGTCCAAAGACATGCATGTTAGTTAACTGGTCTCTCTAAATCTTTCCTATTAATGAGCGTGAATGGTTGTTTGTCTCTGTGTTGGCCCTGCAATGGATGGCTACCTGTCCAGGTGTACCTTCCTCTCACCTGCTAAATACTGGGAAAGGCTCAGACTAAGCGGCACAGAGAATGAATGAATGTTTTTATCTTCTATTGGGAATAAAATATGACTTGATGAGATTTATAAAACACTGAATCCTGTTTTTATTTATATTTAATGGAGACCTGACGTTTTTGGTATTATTGTTGCATATAAATGACTTCATGTATTTAAATAAACAACAGAACTGTCCTGATCTGAATGTTTAAAAAGACACTAGAAGATAACAACACAGCCTTAAAGAATCTGCTGCACGAAGAGCTGGAAGAACTGAAACAACTTCAATATAAAACTTAATGTTTTCCCGTATCTGAAAACATCTGGTGAAGGAAATCCATTTTCTATCATTGAAAGTAGCAGCTGAGGCTCTTCCTGTTCCTGTGCTGTAATTATCACCTTGGTGTTGCCACAGTGAGCCAACAGAGGCCAGAAACCACGACATGCTGCAGGTTACCTCACAAATCTGCTGGACTGGTTTAATCTGCAGCTCTCAGACAAGCGGGATCATGTTTAATGATCTTCTTCTTCTACCACACAACCTGGGACGGAAGCAGGGAAGAGCTGCAACATGGGAAGTAATCAGGAAACCTTAAAACATGGCTGGACCTACCTTAAATCGCACTTTTTTAAGCATAATTCTTAAATCCAATAAGGTTTTAGAAAATGTTTCCAACTCCAGGCTCCATCCAGGAAAAACAAACCTCCCTCAAAAACCACCAAATGCTCCCTGGACTCCAAATCCAAGCAAAACATCCAGACGGGATCAGTGGATGCTCTGCAGTGGAGTCTGTTTAAACATGCCGGAGCCAGTGATGTCTGCCCTCCCCTCCAGCCCCCCACACAAGCTGACTCCCCCCTCTGAGACCCTCTGCACAGCTTATCAGCTCATTCATTCGTAAAAAGGACACACCCTCTGTTTTATGGCCGGAGGGCAGCTAATAACGCCCCCTCCTTTAACAACACGCAGTAAGTCCTCCTAACCCGGCTCCCCCTCCTGACCCTGGATGCCCCACCCTCCCCAGATCTCCCCATTTACCCATCTGTCAGGCTGCTCAGCTCAGAATCCAACTCACCTCCATCCTTACAGAAGTTCTGGTCCAGTTCATCAAGCTCCATGGGGGGGGGGGCTTTGACCAAAACAGCTGTTGCTTTCTGGTCTTAACTAGCGTGTGTGTGTGTAGGGTTACTCTTCCTGACCTCTGTCTCTGTGCGTTACCTTCGCCTGTGTTCGTGATGCATCTGTGACAAAGTGGGTGAGTCCACACCATCAACGTCCCAACAGTCCATCCCGTTGCTCAGCAGGTTTCTTTGTGTTTGTTTTCTATGTGAGTTCAGCTAATAAACATAAAGGTGTGTTAACAGCACGACTCAGACGTGTGTTAATACATTTAACACATTAAAGTTGTTTTAATGTGTGTGTGTTACCACTTACCACGTGTTCCCGGAGCAAACAGAGGACAAACTTTTCACTTCCTGTATTTATACGTAGAACTTCCAGATCACCCGCAGACCCGTCCTCACGTAGAATGTCCAGATCACCCGCAGACCCGTCCTCACGTAGAACGTCCAGATCACCAGCAGACACGTCCTCACGTAGAACGTTCAGATCACCCACAGAACTGTCCTCACGTAGAACGTCCAGATCACCCACAGAACCGTCCTCACATAGAACGTCCAGCTCACCCGCAGACCCGTCCTCAAGTAGAACGTTCAGATCACCCAAAGACATGTCCTCACGTAGAACGTCCAGATCACTCGCAGAACCGTCCTCACGTAGAACATCCAGATCACCCAAAGACATGTCCTCACGTAGAACGTCCAGATCACCCAAAAACATGTCCTCACGTAGAATGTTCAGATCACCCAAAGACATGTCCTCACGTAGAACGTCCAGATCACCCGCAGACCCGTCCTCACGTAGAACGTCCAGATCACCCGCAGACCCGTCCTCACGTAGAACGTCCAGATCACCCGCAGACCCGTCCTCACGTAGAACGTCCAGATCACCCGCAGACCCGTCCTCACGTAGAACGTCCAGATCACCCGCAGACCCGTCCTCACGTAGAACGTCCAGATCACCCGCAGACCCGTCCTCACGTAGAACGTCCAGATCACCCGCAGACCCGTCCTCACGTAGAACGTCCAGATCACCCGCAGACCCGTCCTCACGTAGAACGTCCAGATCACCCGCAGACCCGTCCTCACGTAGAACGTCCAGATCACCCGCAGACCCGTCCTCACGTAGAACGTCCAGATCACCCGCAGACCCGTCCTCACGTAGAACGTCCAGATCACCCGCAGACCCGTCCTCACGTAGAACGTCCAGATCACCCGCAGACCCGTCCTCACGTAGAACGTCCAGATCACCCGCAGACCCGTCCTCACGTAGAACGTCCAGATCACCCGCAGACCCGTCCTCACGTAGAACGTCCAGATCACCCGCAGACCCGTCCTCACGTAGAACGTCCAGATCACCCGCAGACCCGTCCTCACGTAGAACGTCCAGATCACCCGCAGACCCGTCCTCACGTAGAACGTCCAGATCACCCGCAGACCCGTCCTCACGTAGAACGTCCAGATCACCCGCAGACCCGTCCTCACGTAGAACGTCCAGATCACCCGCAGACCCGTCCTCACGTAGAACGTCCAGATCACCCGCAGACCCGTCCTCACGTAGAACGTCCAGATCACCCGCAGACCCGTCCTCACGTAGAACGTCCAGATCACCCGCAGACCCGTCCTCACGTAGAACGTCCAGATCACCCGCAGACCCGTCCTCACGTAGAACGTCCAGATCACCCGCAGACCCGTCCTCACGTAGAACGTCCAGATCACCCGCAGACCCGTCCTCACGTAGAACGTCCAGATCACCCGCAGACCCGTCCTCACGTAGAACGTCCAGATCACCCGCAGACCCGTCCTCACGTAGAACGTCCAGATCACCCGCAGACCCGTCCTCACGTAGAACGTCCAGATCACCCGCAGACCCGTCCTCACGTAGAACGTCCAGATCACCCGCAGACCCGTCCTCACGTAGAACGTCCAGATCACCCGCAGACCCGTCCTCACGTAGAACGTCCAGATCACCCGCAGACCCGTCCTCACGTAGAACGTCCAGATCACCCGCAGACCCGTCCTCACGTAGAACGTCCAGATCACCCGCAGACCCGTCCTCACGTAGAACGTCCAGATCACCCGCAGACCCGTCCTCACGTAGAACGTCCAGATCACCCGCAGACCCGTCCTCACGTAGAACGTCCAGATCACCCGCAGACCCGTCCTCACGTAGAACGTCCAGATCACCCGCAGACCCGTCCTCACGTAGAACGTCCAGATCACCCGCAGACCCGTCCTCACGTAGAACGTCCAGATCACCCGCAGACCCGTCCTCACGTAGAACGTCCAGATCACCCGCAGACCCGTCCTCACGTAGAACGTCCAGATCACCCGCAGACCCGTCCTCACGTAGAACGTCCAGATCACCCGCAGACCCGTCCTCACGTAGAACGTCCAGATCACCCGCAGACCCGTCCTCACGTAGAACGTCCAGATCACCCGCAGACCCGTCCTCACGTAGAACGTCCAGATCACCCGCAGACCCGTCCTCACGTAGAACGTCCAGATCACCCGCAGACCCGTCCTCACGTAGAACGTCCAGATCACCCGCAGACCCGTCCTCACGTAGAACGTCCAGATCACCCGCAGACCCGTCCTCACGTAGAACGTCCAGATCACCCGCAGACCCGTCCTCACGTAGAACGTCCAGATCACCCGCAGACCCGTCCTCACGTAGAACGTCCAGATCACCCGCAGACCCGTCCTCACGTAGAACGTCCAGATCACCCGCAGACCCGTCCTCACGTAGAACGTCCAGATCACCCGCAGACCCGTCCTCACGTAGAACGTCCAGATCACCCGCAGACCCGTCCTCACGTAGAACGTCCAGATCACCCGCAGACCCGTCCTCACGTAGAACGTCCAGATCACCCGCAGACCCGTCCTCACGTAGAACGTCCAGATCACCCGCAGACCCGTCCTCACGTAGAACGTCCAGATCACCCGCAGACCCGTCCTCACGTAGAACGTCCAGATCACCCGCAGACCCGTCCTCACGTAGAACGTCCAGATCACCCGCAGACCCGTCCTCACGTAGAACGTCCAGATCACCCGCAGACCCGTCCTCACGTAGAACGTCCAGATCACCCGCAGACCCGTCCTCACGTAGAACGTCCAGATCACCCGCAGACCCGTCCTCACGTAGAACGTCCAGATCACCCGCAGACCCGTCCTCACGTAGAACGTCCAGATCACCCGCAGACCCGTCCTCACGTAGAACGTCCAGATCACCCGCAGACCCGTCCTCACGTAGAACGTCCAGATCACCCGCAGACCCGTCCTCACGTAGAACGTCCAGATCACCCGCAGACCCGTCCTCACGTAGAACGTCCAGATCACCCGCAGACCCGTCCTCACGTAGAACGTCCAGATCACCCGCAGACCCGTCCTCACGTAGAACGTCCAGATCACCCGCAGACCCGTCCTCACGTAGAACGTCCAGATCACCCGCAGACCCGTCCTCACGTAGAACGTCCAGATCACCCGCAGACCCGTCCTCACGTAGAACGTCCAGATCACCCGCAGACCCGTCCTCACGTAGAACGTCCAGATCACCCGCAGACCCGTCCTCACGTAGAACGTCCAGATCACCCGCAGACCCGTCCTCACGTAGAACGTCCAGATCACCCGCAGACCCGTCCTCACGTAGAACGTCCAGATCACCCGCAGACCCGTCCTCACGTAGAACGTCCAGATCACCCGCAGACCCGTCCTCACGTAGAACGTCCAGATCACCCGCAGACCCGTCCTCACGTAGAACGTCCAGATCACCCGCAGACCCGTCCTCACGTAGAACGTCCAGATCACCCGCAGACCCGTCCTCACGTAGAACGTCCAGATCACCCGCAGACCCGTCCTCACGTAGAACGTCCAGATCACCCGCAGACCCGTCCTCACGTAGAACGTCCAGATCACCCGCAGACCCGTCCTCACGTAGAACGTCCAGATCACCCGCAGACCCGTCCTCACGTAGAACGTCCAGATCACCCGCAGACCCGTCCTCACGTAGAACGTCCAGATCACCCGCAGACCCGTCCTCACGTAGAACGTCCAGATCACCCGCAGACCCGTCCTCACGTAGAACGTCCAGATCACCCGCAGACCCGTCCTCACGTAGAACGTCCAGATCACCCGCAGACCCGTCCTCACATTGAACGTCCAGATCACCCAAAGACATGTCCTCACATAGAATGTCCAGATCACCCAAAGACATAACCTCACGGAGAACGTCCAGATCACCCGCAGACCCGTTCTCACATAGAATCTCTTCGCTCCCATTGGCTGAGGACTCTGGGTTGTCATTTTACTGAAAATCGTGGGCTTGCAGACTGTAACACCGTTGGCAGTGTCATCAGTAGGTTTTATTGTTATTATTAGAGTTGCGAGCTGTAATGTCATTGGTCGTTTAGTTTTTTGTTTTTAGAGAAACACAACAAATGAACATTAAAGAAAATAAATTTTTGATCTATTTATTACTTTCACTTTGACATAGGATCCTAAATAGAACAGCAAGTTTCCTTCTTCAAGGACACTGAAGGGCTTATATTTGCCATTTCTTTTTCTTTTTGAAAGCCTCCAGCACCTTTATAAGCAGCAACTACCACCTCCAGCTGGTGAGAACACTTTCCTAGCTGGTATTCCAAAAACAACCAGCAGATGGGAGCAACACAGCGGACGTCCTTCTAGTTTCAGAGGAAACTGCACTATTTTAAGAGAGATTGTGACTTTAGCTTTGTTTTGATAACTTTTCTACTAACAAATGTACACTTTATTTTTGTAGTATATATGGTTCTTAGTTTTTCGTGTACATTCTTTCAGGAATAAACACACCTGACTCAAATTAAATGGATCCAACAGCCTAAGGATCTGCACAATGACTCATTAGTTTAAGTCAGGTGTGTCGGTGCAGGGATGCATGGAAAACCTGCAGGATTGTGGCTCTCGAGGACCAACGCTGGCCACCCCTGGTTTAGGTGCTATATCGCGAAGGCCCGGTCCCCTCTGAGCTTCCGGCTGGTCCTGGGCCCACTCACGACCTGCTGGTCAGCTGACCCGAGGGCCTGAGGTGGTGCATGGGGATGGAAGAGAGATGCCCAACGAGGGTGCACCCCCGAGGTGTCCCCTTACGTCATCCTCGTGTCCGTGGGATTAAGTATTTAAACTGTGACTTTGAGCCAAACAACAATGAAAAAGTTGAGAACAACAGAGCCTCGGACCATGCTTTTTTTTTTTCGTGTCAGTGCTGTCAACGCCTCGTCTGAGGGAAGACACGCCAGAGAGGAGGATCAGCTCATTTATTCCTTTGTTTTCATGAGGAAAATGAACATGTACAGATACATCTGAGATATTTACATTTCTTTCTATTTATATTTCTTTCTAGTTCCTGGTGCTCCAGCTGGGTGAGCGGTGCTGCAGCTGTGATTGGACAGGGCGAGGCCTCAGAGGACGTCCTGCAGGTGCAGAGGGACACCATCACTGCTATTAACCAGGTGGACAAGGAACTGCAGGAGATAAAGACCATCTGGAGGGAAACTGGGACACCATTAAAAAGCTTTGTGGAAAAATAAAAACTCCTCTCCGTGTTTCCTAAGCGTTGCACCACTTCAAGACCTCCAGCCTCCAGTCTGGTCCCGCTCTGCTGGGTCTTCGAATGACCGCGGTGAAACCAGTTTTAGGGTGGATAGTGCAGTCAAAATAATCACGTCGACGGCGGTAACTAATCTACGTAATTAATTTTCGTTAATGTTTTTAACAATTCATGCACAGCCTAACAAGCCCTCTACATCCCTCATTTCTATGTTATGATGAGAATTTACGTTTTTATAAAAATTTCCTCATTTGTTGATTGTCCCCAACTCAGGCCTGGTAGCTCCAGCGTGAATATCTGTTAAATATCCACCCTAAAACTGGTTTCATCGGGGTCCTACAATGAGTGAGTCATGGTGGACTCAGACCAGCTGGTGGCCAGAAAACCCATTTAGCACCTGCAGAAGGACTGGCACGCCCTGGTTCCTCCCAACATGTTCTGGTTCCTCCCGGTACGACCTGGTTCTTCCAGATATGACCCAGTTCCTCCCAGCACAGTCTGGTTCCTCCTAGTGGTCTCTGTAACGCCGGGCCCAAACCATTGCAGAGGTCTGGGACCATAACAGCACATGGCAGTCGGAACCGGTTCCTGATCCAAGCAGTAAGGCATGCTGGTCTCTGAAAACCTGCTCCCTCGGGAGTCTGGCTCCATGTGGTCCAGCAGAGCCAGATCAGCCGTTTAATATCCCACCATCCATGTTCTGAACAGCTACAGGAGGACCACCTGATTGTAGCCTGACCGAAGACATCGTTTCCATGGCGACCATGTTATTGTAATAGTAATGATTATTGATGTGTCTGGAACCTGAAGCAGACTGTCGCCTTATTCAGCCTGAATGGAAGTTTTGTTCCACAATGAAGAACATTGTGGTTGCTTCTCTGGGCATCCTGATGTGTTTGCGAGCGTTCGCTCTCAGGAGCTTTAATATCCGATGTGCCTCCAGTCGCGTTTGCCAACAGCTGTAACACATGGTGCGAACGCCAATATCTGATTCTGGACGAATGTCTCACATCACCTCTGGTTTTATTCTGGACTGCTGGTGTGGCAGCTTCCCGTTTCTCCAGATGTGCGTACGGCAGGTCAGAGTAGCCGTGGAGGGAGAGACGTTCTCCTGCAGACTTTAGGTTGTATAAATCCCAGAAGGTGACTAGAACTGGCCTATGCCGGTTTCTGTTCCTATGCCAGCTTTAGAAATGAGGCCCCTGGAGTAGTGGTAACTGAAAAGGCTCTCAGCCAATCATGTGGAACCTGATGGAGTCAGCATTTAACATGCAGCCTCACGATTGGCTCAGCAGCAAGTTAAATCACCACAGCATGAGAAACTAGGAATAACTGCAGCTACATGGAAACAAAGCCACAGAACTCCATTTCAATAATACACTTTATTCCATCACAGTCTTCTAGTTGTACACTGGAATGTTAAGATTCCCCTTCAGCCGGTAAAAATGCTCCAACTAGCTTCAACCCACATCCACACAATCACTGCTCACCTGAAATCTGGGGAGTACAAACGAAAAAAAAGATAAATGTTACGTAGAACAATGCTGACGGACTGAGATTGTAAGTAAAGGAGGACTGGGTGAGTGAGGGCTCCGGGGCGCCCCCTGCTGGCGGTAACAGAGCCTGGCAGCCTGGTTCCTGCCTGGTGACATCCTCACTTCTGGACCCCGTTCAGTCATTTCTTCTATCAGGACTCATCTCTGGATGGAAATGGACCAGAGTGAGACACGGTGTCCCTTTTTAAATAAAACAAGGCCAGAGTGGTTTATCGTGGTGTTCCAAGATCATGAAAGCCTGAACAGATGTTAATAGTGGACTGGTTTTACTGGTGGGAGAGTTTACCCTGCAGCCGGAAACCCCCACAGTCTCCTGACATGCAGATGAGTGGTAAACGATAATTATACAGATAAAAATAAAACGTGATAACTGCAGGTGCTTTGCTGAGCACAGATCCACAAACAGAAATCTACGAAGTCTCAAAAACCCAGAAAAACTTCACAAAACAAAAAAAAGTTAGATATCGATCAAATCAGAGAAATAAACTATTACTGAATGATTGACAGCTACAGACCTGAAAAGAAAAAAGTCCCATTCATTAAGCTGAACAGAGAGGGGGGGGGGGCTCAGGTCCTGGTCTTCCGATGAGGCCGCTCCTTCATCCCAACGGTCATCCTCTACGTAGTCCTCGTTACAGTCCTGCTCGCCACAGCATCAGTCTTGGTTGTTTTTCCTGTTCAGTTAACTCTATATATAGATGAGCCTCTGTCATACAAACATATAAATACACCAGTGCTGCTCCATCGGGGGGTGGTGGGGGGGCTTCGCCACGTGGCTGACGGAGTCCATGTACACTCTAATAGTTTATGGGGCGGCAGACAGAAATCTTTCTCTGTAGCATAGATTTGGACTTTTTCTTGGTGATTTTTTTTCCTCTCTTTAAATTTACTGATTTTCTTCAAATAATCTTTACTCGATTACATATTTGTCAACAACAAAGGAGGTTTCCGAAGAGAATCTAACGGAGCCGTCGCCGTCTACATGAGTCACTTTGGTAACCTGGAGAGAAAGAAAGAGAAGCTTCTGTTACTTATAAATGTGTTAACTTATCTTACAAGACCAGTGTTACCCTCCCTTTCCACTGGGTGCATGTGTGCCATGTTATGGCTGCGCCACAGTTTTGTTCCGACCTGTGCAGCGTTTTATACCGGAAGCGTGTCAGGTGTGGAGCGCGGTCCACCTAGCAGGAGCCGCGAGATCATGAAATGACAGGAGAAGTGGAGACGCTTGTGATTCACCACTTCCCGGATAAACATGTCATTGTCTGCGATGACAAAAAAACAAAAAAACAAAAAATACTGAGGCCCCCTGACTGGTTAAACACGTGTTTTCATGGTTCAGCAGCGCACAGCTGCACTGGTGCTTTTATTTTGTAAAATACCAGAAGCTTTTACACTGCTCGTATCTAATTTCCTGTCTGCTCCTATCTGAACTGCAAAAATTAATGCAATCTTGTAGCATTAGCAGCTAGCGTAGGCGCCCACGGTTGTAGCATCGGCTGCTAACATAGGAGCCCACGGTTGTAGCATTAGGGGCTAACGTAGGAGCCCACGGTTGTAGCATTAGGGGCTAACGTAGGRGCCCACGGTTGTAGMATTAGCGGCTAGCGTAAAAGCCCACGGTTGTAGCATTAAGGGCTAACGTAGGAGCCCACCGTTGTAGCATTAGCWGCTAACRTAGGAGCCCACGGTTGTAGCATTAAGGGCTAACGTAGGAGCCCACGGTTGTAGCATTAGCTGCTAACATAGGAGCCCACGGTTGTAGCATTAGGGGCTAACGTAGGGGCCCACGGTTGTAGCATTAGCGGCTAGCGTAAAAGCCCACGGTTGTAGCATTAAGGGCTAACGTAGGAGCCCACCGTTGTAGCATTAGCA
>CM047983.1:1686815-1697467 GCA_026261665.1 Melanotaenia duboulayi
AGTTGATGAGGAATAGAAATCATTGTTTTCTTGTTTATTTTAAATTTTATACAGTTCCAACCTATTTTGGAACCGCGGTTGTATGACTGCAGATGTCTTTACTGTAAAGTTTTAACTGGAGCCTGACCACACAGAATTTGGTCTCCATATGAAAACAAGTGACTAAACAGCATCTAAACCTGCAGTTTTCACCCTGTGGTTCCACTCAAGGCTCAGTTTTAAACAAGGACCAGTCTATGACCCATGAGGATGAATCGGGCTTGTACCTGTTTGTTTGGATGTGAGCTGTCGTAGCCGAGCACCAGGTTGGCTCGTTTTGAGTGAAGCAGCAGGTCGGTTGGTTTGAAGGGAAGAGAGAAGCCCTGGACACTCTTACAGAAGTCAAAGCTGTTCCACAGATAGTTGTTGGTTGAGTCTACAAAAAGGTACTGAGGAAGAAGGAGAAAAGTGGGGTCAGATTATTTACTGTTTTTATGACCATCTATGCAAGGCAGGTTTATTTCTACATCACATTTAATGTAAAAGCCAAGTTGAAGTGCTTTAATAAAACATTACAGCAAAGTGCATAAGAAATATTAATATAAGGGAATTAGAGAGAGAAATAAAATAAAAACTAATCTATCTGGTCCTCCAGTGTTAACTACAAATCTCCCTGACTCGCCCTTCTATGCTTGTTTTAGCACATTTCCTCTTTCTGTGGAACAGAATCTGTTCCGCATCTGAATGATCTGAACAGAAACCTTATGTACAGTTATACTAACTGCTTCTGTAGATGATTTCATTCCTGCACAAAACCACTTACAACAAATCACCACCACACTAACTCACCACAATGGTTCCATACAGCTACACATTTATATTTATTATTTGCCTTTTTGTAGGAAAAACAGCTTTTGCTGTTGCTTTTTTATCGTACTCCATTTGGAAAATCAAATTTCAGCTCCAGGCAGTTTTCTATCAAATTTAAATGGAGACTTCCTGCTAGCCCGGGATGCACTTCCAGTCCTTCAACTCGTTCCAGTCCTTCCAGCCCAAAGCCCTGAGACCATCATAAGTACACTGTCTGAGACCCGTAAGGGTGTGAGAAAATACTGATATACGACATATCCCGATACTTCTTGTTACAATATTGTATCCATGTTAAAAAGCACTGAATGGATATTTTTATTAACAAATGACAGTATATGCAAACAATAATGGTGGTTCGTTTCTGTGTGCATTTTACACTCCGACCACTAGTTGGCAGCAGTCATTTTCTCCTCTGTGCCAAAGGAGCAGCAGAATCTTGCGATACCTCCTTTAGTTGTTCCGTTAGCACTGACTTTTGGGAAATCACGCTAACGTCCCACAGCTCACCAATGGCAGGATTATACAGCTGGTCCCAGCAGTTACGTGTGCGCACATTCTGGATTCCTAACAAAGGAAGGCAGTAAATATTGTGACAAAAGCTATGCAGTCTGGAAAATCGGCAACACCAGAGCAAAGAACTCAGGCAACACGACAAATTTGCAAGCACATGTGGCTAGATGCCATGATGAGGTAGCGTTCAAGGCTAACGCGAAATGGACTGATGCAGGACAATGTACAATTTAAGAAGTTATCTTTTCTACACTACCTCAGTCAGTACTTTGATTTATTTGCAGAGACGTGCGCCGTCTGAGTGTTGTGTGATTTCATGATATCATTAAAACACTGGAGCCCCATTACACCATCCCTGTCTGACAACACATCACAAATGTTGCTCTGCCAAGTTGTACAAAGAGGGTCAAGCGATGGCGCTGGACTCTCTCAGCTCAGCAGAGAGCGACACTTGGACTTCGAGTACCGCTGAATCGTACTTGACTCTTACAGCACATCACATGACTGACCAGCGGAACCTTCAGTCTCATGTACTGCAAACTCGAGTCATGCATGACAGTCACACAGGGGAACACACTGCAGCGCTACTTGAGGAGGCTGTCACTGAATGGAGGCTAGGTGCAAAGCATCCCGTTGTTGCTTCATCAGTGAGAGGGACGCTGAATATGGCATCAGCTGCTGATCCAAGTTTCAAAGACCTGCCCAGAGACCAGTGAGATCTATTCCAGACTGACCAATGCTGTGGTGGAAGATGCAACAGAATGTAAGTAAATAAATAAATTAATTTGTGTTTTTATTCTTTAGGGAAATGTAGATCTTGCCGTTCTTATGGGCTCGACACACGGGAGGCGGCCAACGACAGCGACGGCAGCAGAGCCGTGCATCGCGCTCTAAGATCGCTTTTCTCCAAGAACTTTGATTGGTTATGATATTGGTGGGGATTTTGACATTTTCAAACCAGTCCTTGACGTGACAAAGTATGAGGGATGGAGAGACAGACGATTTGCATTAATTGACAGAAATCTTGCTGTTTACTGTATAAATGAGAGACAACTCTGGGTTCATCCAAGTTTACAAAATAGGAAACAGCATCGTAAATATCATCATTTGATGGACCTCAAGGCTGATCCAGATAAATCCAGAACCTACGTCTGGACTAATTTACTCTGGCGCTACGCGGCTGCCTTTTATTCAACTAAAATGATCCATTCTTCCATGTTCAAATGTTTGCAGACGGCGCTGTCTGGTCTGCTCTCATTGGTCAGTCCATGAAGCCCCTCGCTGGTTGGCTGTAGTGCCAGGCGACAGGGACAAAAATCTAACATTTTTCTATTTTCTTGTGTCCCGTGCGCACATCTACATGAACGAGTGCAACATTTCACATGTACGAATGTCGCCTGTCACTTGGCTGGAGGAGGGCAGCCATTTTCGCCTCAATACGCAGGTTCCATAGAAAATGATGGAGAAGAAGCGACGTCGTGTCCCGTGTGTCGAGCCCATTATTCAGTAAGTTGATATTGAGCATGTAGCAGCTTTAAGTGTTTACCATGCTTTGACGGTTTAATTACTATAAAATTCTGGTAAAGAAAAGTCACAATACATAGTCATGCTTAGTATCGTGATATATTGCAATATATTGTATTGATGTCCCTTTAATGTGATGCATATTTTATCGCAGATTCTTGCCAATACACACCCCTAAAGACCAGGGGGCACATTTTCTCAAAGCTCAGTAACACAGTCTCATCTCCCTCCACATCAGGGACATTCTTTAAAAAAATATTCTCATAACTCATAAATTGGTTTTAGATGCATTTATTTAATTAATGATCACAATTCTGAAATTATAGAGGCGCTAATACAGCTAATCCCTGCCAATCAGTGTATTTTTTACCATAATTTCACTGTAATTTTAACACACACCCTCCATGAGCTCACAGCTTTCCTGTTACACCATGGTACACCACTCTGTCACCCTGCCGCTCAGTCATCGACCTTAACACAGCCTCATCTCCCTCCATATGTAAACATACCGAGACGTCCTCTGCCTCCACCTATAGCCCGTCTGTCTCCTGCATTCAGATGAAGAAACAAAAGGAGAAGCTGAACCGGAACAAGGCTGCAGGTCCACATGGTTTCAGCTCCAGAGTTCTGAAAACCTGCTCAGAACATCTATGTTTGATTTTTCAGCATCTTTTCAACATCAGCCTGAGTCAGAAGAGAGTTCCTGTGCTGTGGAAAACATCCCACTTTGTTCCAATACCAAAAAAATCCCGACCATCCGAACCAGATAACTGCAGACCAGTTCTAACAACTCACATCATGAAAGTCTTGCAGAGACTCTTATTGGCTCACAGTAATAATCAAGTCAGCACCTTTCAGGACCCATTAGTTTGCTTATCGTAATGTTCTTGGGGCTGAAGACGCCTTCATCTACCTGCTTCAGAGAGCCCACTCTCATCTGGACCAACCAGGCAGAACTTTGAGGATCATGTTCTGTAATTTCTCATGTTTTTAATACAATTGAGCTGCTCTGTTATGTGAGAAGCTCCATAAACTCCAGGTGGAACCTCCACCACCACCTGGAAGTATGGCTCACTAACAAACAGACCAGAGTTGGTGAGTCTGAAAGGTTGTAGATGTTGGTCAGCAGACCTGGAGCCCCACAAGAGACTCTACTCTCACCATTTCTCTTCACACTGTCCACTTCAGACCTCAACCCAACTCTGAGTCCGGTCATCTGCAGAGATACTCTGATTACTCTGCAGCTGAGGGGAGTATCAGTGATGGAGAAGATGCTAGAACACAAAAAATAAAATAAAAAAGATGACTGTTGGTGTCAGGAGGAAGAGGAGTAAACAAAGCAATGTTTACTTCCTGGGAGAAGAGGTGGAGCAGGAACACCTCTACCTCAGAGTTTGGATTTTCTTTTACTGGTTTTCTCCTTTATCTTTTTACTTTGGTGTTCAGACCACCAGAATCTGTCAGCAGCCAGATATCCACCACGATGATCTACATCAGAGATCAGAAAAGGCATGGTTTTCTTCTTCTTTATTCTTGGTTAGTGGTGGTTTTGGGAAATACTGGCCCCTAGCGAGCAGTTTTTGCAAATGCATGACGTCAATCAGGCAGTTTGGTCTACTTAAGTCCATCAGACATTCCTGGTGTAAATGTACCCTTAGAGAAGCTGAACAAAACTGATCAAGAAGTTCTGGTTCTGTTCTGGGGACTAATCTGGTTCTGCTTTGGGGACTGATCTGGATCCTGGAGCTGATTGTCCAAAGAATACTGCACAAGCTGCTGGACCTGCTGGACAATTCTTCACATGCTCTAAACAACACAGTGTTCAGTCAGAGGCTTCTTCGGGTCTGCTATAACACAAAAAGCAAAGTACCCTTTGGAGAAAGAACTTAAATGACTATGTTTTAACCACATTATTATAATTTTATAATGGGATAATGTGGGATTGTTGGATTAATTTTTCCTATAATTAAATTTACTTTAATTTCTTTTTATTAGATAAAATAAATTACTTAAGCAGCAGGATCTCAGGAATACCACAGTGATGTTGTCGCCAACATCCCATCCCTCAAACAAGCTGTTTTTTCCCCTCAGTTGCAACGTAGTCGAGTCCTTCATGACCCTGGTGGTGACAGGCAAGCATCCATCGTTCACTTCAAAGTGACCCGAGTGCAGTTTTGTTTCAATTCAAAGCACAGATAGAGGTATCTTCCGTTTACAAATATGGGAATTTGCAGCCTAAACCCTGTCAGTGTTAATTGCTCCACTTAAGTTTCAGAAGACATTACACAACTGTTTACACAAGCTGAGGAGTGCTGAAGTGTCCTGAATACATATAATAAAATGGAGCAAAAGAGGGAAAAAAGAGGGGGCTCTGATGTCTGAGTGCCCAAAGAGAAACCAGATCACTGATGCACAGTGAGGCTTTGCTAATTCAGTCCCAGTGGGAGCAGATTCTGGTCAAGACTTCAGAATATTTACTGTACTGATTAAACCTGGAGCAGCTGGATGGCTTTTCAGTTCCTCAATTAAGGATGTACGTACGTACGTCCATAATACATCCATAATACGTCCATAATACATCCATAATACGTCCATAATACGTCCATAATACGTCCATAATACATCCATAATACGTCCATAATACGTCCATAATACGTCCATAATACATCCATAATACGTCCATAATACGTCCATAATACGTCCATAATACATCCATAATACGTCCATAATACGTCCATAATACGTCCATAATACATCCATAATACGTCCATAATACGTCCATAATACGTCCATAATACATCCATAATACGTCCATAATACGTCCATAATACGTCCATAATACATCCATAATACGTCCATAATACGTCCATAATACGTCCATAATACATCCATAATACGTCCATAATACGTCCATAATACGTCCATAATACATCCATAATACGTCCATAATACGTCCATAATACGTCCATAATACATCCATAATACGTCCATAATACGTCCATAATACGTCCATAATACATCCATAATACGTCCATAATACGTCCATAATACGTCCATAATACATCCATAATACGTCCATAATACGTCCATAATACGTCCATAATACATCCATAATACGTCCATAATACGTCCATAATACGTCCATAATACATCCATAATACGTCCATAATACGTCCATAATACGTCCATAATACATCCATAATACGTCCATAATACGTCCATAATACGTCCATAATACATCCATAATACGTCCATAATACGTCCATAATACGTCCATAATACATCCATAATACGTCCATAATACGTCCATAATACGTCCATAATACATCCATAATACGTCCATAATACGTCCATAATACGTCCATAATACATCCATAATACGTCCATAATACGTCCATAATACGTCCATAATACATCCATAATACGTCCATAATACGTCCATAATACGTCCATAATACATCCATAATACGTCCATAATACGTCCATAATACGTCCATAATACATCCATAATACGTCCATAATACGTCCATAATACGTCCATAATACGTCCATAATACGTCCATAATACATCCATAATACGTCCATAATACATACTCCTTTGTTCTGGGTCGCACTTAAAAGATTATCGTCCTGATTTTACCCCCTCCCAACCAAGGATGGCAAATGGCTGATTATCAAACAAAGTTTTATCCAGTAAAATGGTCCTGCGGTCTGAGGTGTGTTAGAATGAATCTACCCCGACAATCTGCTCCAAAACGGGTCGTGGACGAAAATTGGAAGTATTGAACATGTTCAATATTTATAACCAAATCTTGTGTGTGAGGAAAGCCGAAGACAACTGAGTTGTGACTGTAGATTGTAACGTGGAACGGAGTGTAGCCAATCAGAGAGCGAGCTGACTGGGGAGCAAGGACATAAAATCCTTGTTCACACCGTCTCCAGTCTGTCTCCAGCTCAGGATTTTTCTGTTATAGTCGCAGGACCACCTTCATTACTTCATTATGTATGTCCTCTGCCATGCTGGGCGCTGTGTTTTTCCAGTTGTTGCCATGGTTGTCCTTAATTTTTCGATTGTTGCCATAGTTCTTCTTTGTTTTTCCGGTCGATGCCATGGTTCTTCTTCATTTTTCGATTGTTGCCATGGTTCTTCTTTGTTTTTCCGGTCGATGCCATGGTTCTTCTTCATTTTTCGATTGTTGCCATGGTTCTTCTTTGTTTTTCCGGTCGATGCCATGGTTCTTCTTCATTTTTCGATTGTTGCCATGGTTCTTCTTTGTTTTTCCCATTGTTCCCAGACAAATAATTTTATTGTGATTCTTGCTGTGTGTTCCTGCCTTTTACTATTTCTTAATATCTGTAATGCATTTTTATGTAAAGCACTTTTAATTGTCCTGTACATAAAATGTGCTGTACAAATAAACTGCTTTGTCTTGCCTAAAAAAATACTAGATCATATCAAAGGTCCCATATCATGCAAAATTCACTTTCTAAAGGTTTTCTAACACTCATATGTGCCCTCATAGCCTAAGTATGAGACCCAAAAATGAGAAAATTGTGTTTCCTTTCTCACTTGCTGCACTTTTTAGTGAATGTGTGCACAATGTGAGTCTGCGAACTTTCCCTTCGTGAAATCGCGAAGGAAAATAACCACTACCCCCGGTAGTGGATACTGCCACTGTCTCCCTGGCTAGCTGATTCTGCCCTCTAAAATCACCGAGCAGGTGGCAGTGAAAGCTGGATTCTCTCCCAGAGAGGGGCATGGCCAGGCTCCGCTTATTAACATTTAGAGGTTCAGACAGAAACAGCCGTTCTCATTAGAGTTCAGTACAGCCACATTTGGATAGGCTGAAATTAAGGACCAAGACTGATTTTGGGGTAAAACAGTTTGAAAACAAAAAAATGTGTAATATGGGACCTTTAACTACTAGGTTCTATTGTGTACTTGCGGAAAAATCTTTGTAAATAAGTTTATTTTGCTTTGCATTTTCACTACAGTGAGCAAACAGTCTGAGAAGACTACCTTTGTACGAGCTAATTTAGTTTTAACCAAGCGGTAGCCTCTGGCTCTAAAATGTGAAGCCTATGCTAAAGTGCAAAAAACTGCAGTTCCCCCCTCGTCCACTAGGCGCTCCAAAACAGAGCAAATCCCCATAGACTCCCATGTTAAAAGACCAACTTCACAGCAGAAATAAACATGTTTAAAGCCTGGTACAAAAAACATTTTAGGATTAAAAGGTCAAGTTTACCTTCATGACAACTGTGAGGGGGTGAATTTTTTCTGACTCATTCGTTTGGATGTTATTTAATCTTGAAATTCGGCATAATTAGGGGAGTGTCCTTTTGATTGACAGGTATCCAATATCCACAGAAAGAAGGGAGAGTGTAGTACAACTGCAGTTTTTAGCCGGCGAATAGAGCGCCTTAGCTTTAGCCCGCCTACCTCCATTAGCTGGTTAGCTACCGTTAGCTCCGGGTTAGCTCAGTTAGCTCTTAGCTACAGGCAACTCAGAGTTTGATGGGTGTCAATCATCCAACCCCACCTTCACAGTCCCCCTCTCAGCTCCGCATCTTTGCCCATTTTGGATTTTCCAGGAATGACGACAAGCGTGACGCTGCCAATATGGCAACGGTGGGAACCGCCTACTGAGCTTTAATTCGGCTCTCCAGAACCTACGGGTGACATCACAGAGGCTCCGCCCATCTTTTATATAGTCTATGGTTTAACATAATTTATGTACTTTACAATGTTAATCTCTTATCTTATATTTAATATGTTTAATTGTTTTGATTGAGTTGAATTGCTATTTTTGTGGTGTTCTGACTTTGATTTAATTAAAAAAGTGAGCTTCTCCCTCTATAGTATTGTAGCAGTATACATATTCACATACTCAGCAAGTATATGTACAAATGCACATGTACAATGTAAGAAGTCCTGTTAGCAACGTTAGCACGTGCTGGATAGACCCACTGTTACCAAGGAAACAGAGGGGACATTGGTGCACTTTTATGATTATAAACAATTCCCATTCCACATGTAAACCTTACAGTCAGAGTCTGAGGAAATAGGCATTTTCCAAAATGTTGGTTTTACTGATCAGAACTGTGTTGACATGTAGACAATGAACACAGCATGTGGGAAAATACCCATGTTCAGATGTACAAGACCCCAAACCAATACATAACAAAACTGCCCACTCAACACACACACACAACACCACATCTACTCTTCATCATTAATATGTTCCTTTTTGCCACATAAGCCTTCGTTTTTCCAAAATGTGACACATTTGTTATCTGCACCTGAACACATCGTTACTTAAATGGTAGCTCCCCGTTTGTCTGTCAGCGAGGCGGTGACTCGACTTACCCGCCGGTTGTCTGCGGGACTGTGGTAGAACTGAGAGATGAACTGCTTGCTGCTGTCCTTTACTTTGGCCCCTGAAAGCTGGAACTTGTCTGAGACCATCACAAAACCTATACCGTAGTCATAGGACACATAGACCTGCAGAAAAAGAAGAGGAGATGAAGAAGTCAACGCCTGCACTGACATCTTCTTTACAGCATGCACATTTGCAGATCTTGTGATCGTGCATATACGAAATGAGCAAATGTTGCAATTTTAACTCCATAACAAGTTTTAGTTGTTCATTAAATACCCGCTGGTTCGGTAGAGGCTGTAAGAGAGTAAACTTCAGCCAACAAAGCCTTAAAGCACATTTTAGAAGTACGTTGTTCATCAGTTTCAGAGCTCCAACTGGAAGATGTGAGACTGTACCAGATGTGATGTAAGAGAGTCCGTTCTCAGCAACAACTCTAAAGGCTTTCTGAGGTCCTTCCAGGTTTTACAGATCAGCTGTGTGTTAGAATAGTGCAAAAAAAGACAGCAACACTGGTATAAACTGCAGGTTTTAAGAATAAAAGCCATAAATTCTAGGAAAAATGCTCCCTGGATTATTCATTGTGATGTTTTAAAGTGAATATTAGGGATGTTACAATTCTAGATTTTCTTGGTACGATTTTAAGACTATCATGGTTATTTTGTGTTAATTTCCCAACACTAGAAATGTGTAAAACCACATAAACAGTCAGTATAGTCTTTAAGTTAGAAATATTTCTATTTATGCCAACATAACAACAGAGTACAGTAACCAAGACGTCTCATTACAACTACATTTACTCTGCTGCGTGCAGAATAAATAAATCCTAAAGAATAACTCAGAGAAAACCGATGAAAAGGCTGCAGGACCTCTACCTGGACCCAGGAGGCTTCTTTCTGGAGACTACTTTATAAACCTGGTTTTCTTTAGAAAGCAGGAAGACATCCAGCTATCTTTGACTTCCAGCTGCTGTTTGATACAGAAATAATCCTGAACAGTGGAAATAAAGAACCTGGACCAAACATCTGGAACTAAATACGCTTTCTGCTACGGACCATGACTGCATGGACTTCATGTCGGGTTGATAACGTTTGATCAGCGAACCTGTCGGTGACAAAAACGTATTTAGTGTTTTTTCTCATGTGTACAACGTTTGTTGTTTGTTGTGTGCTGAGAACATCCGAACAACAAACACTTCATATGCTTCCTGTTGTGTTTGTTAAAGAACCAGCTGCATACAGCAGCAGCAGAAGGTGTTTTGGTAGTAACCATATTATCTGTGCTGCCTATAATAACATACAGGTAAAACTAAAAAAAATAGAATATCGGGCAAAACTTTACTTCAGTAATTCGTGAAACTATTAGACTAGACCGAGACCTGGGTTCATATGC